>CM017440.1:634429-738544 GCA_007726485.1 Eragrostis curvula | reverse complement strand
TAGGGGAGGATTTGGTGACCCCCCGGACCGTCCGTGATCATCTCTGGACTGCTCTAGAGTTCCTCCAACATGTCCTCTCAGTATTTCATTGGTTCCTCCATTGGTTTTCTTGGATTTCACTCATGAACTAGGTTAGGGTTTGAGATGGGGATTTCATTTTCAACCATGGATTCTTGCAAATGCTTATGGGATTAAGTTGGTAGAGTCAATGGCAACATATTGTAGTGATTTAACGCAGTTTGGTGGGGTAGAAACTGAGATCGATCGATGGATTTAAGGGACATTACTATTCCTGTTCGTGGGCGCAGTGTAACGGCAGACCGTCCACGCCCTACTGGCGGACCGTCCGCCGCTCACTGTCGACCATAGACAGGGCAGCAACCTATCTTTGATTGGATTAATCTCGATTTATCAATGATTATTGCTTATACATATCATTTATTCATGATAGCAACACCCGCATCAAGAAGGGCATGTCAAAGCCTAGCTCATCAAAGAGGGCACGAGTTGTTGATTCAGATGAGGACTTTGAACTTAGTGAATCCATGCAAACACCAAGTGACGCGGAGGTTGAGGAAGAAGAAAGTGAGGATGAGCTTATTGATGTGACCATCAACCATCAAGGTAGAAGGTGGAATGCAACTACTTTTGCATCAGCTAGAACACCAAATCAGTATAAGCTGCAGCGTGATACTGAGAACCTCTTCTTCCACACTCGTGTACAAGAAGATGCTTTCTTTGGTCATCTGCTCAAGAAAAATGTCTTCAAGCATCAAAAGATAGACTTCTACTACATGGCCACTCAACCTGTGATGAGTGGGGTAGTTCACAACTTTGATGCTATAGGACTACGAGCCTTTCTTGAGAATCATTGTGATTGGAATGACACCATCATCCGTCAATTCTATGTCACTGTAGAAATTGACTTGATTGAGAAGACTCTTGAGTGGATGACGGGTAAAAGGAGATATCAAGCCACATTTGCTGAGTTTGCAGCGGCTAATGAGTTAGACTATGCTACACTCACTGATGATATGAGTTTTGATGTGGTTGAGGAAAAAAATTTTGAGCTTCATGACATCACCAGCTTCTATGAGCCAAACAGAACTGGGATTGCTAGAGTCTACACCACTATCACAGGATTGAGGCACCACCCCGCTCTTATCAACAAGATCATTCGAGTCACCATTCTCCCAAAGAGTGGATACAAAGAAAAATTTATTGCGTGGGCTCCAAACATTGTGCATCATGTTATGAGCAATGAGAAGATGGATGTAGTCAATCTTATCATGTGGCAGATCTTGGAGAAGAAGACCAACATTGAATATAACTTGTACTTTTCTCCTTACATCATGGCTCTGATTCTCAACAAGACAAAATTCAGAGGGCCATGCAATGAAAGACAGCTGCTTTACAAACCCTTTCGAAATGATAGGGCATTCCTTGAAAGGCCTCTCACTGCCTACTTGCCAGAGGATGAGGATGAGGCATGGGCAAATGTTCAAGGGGCAGCAGCAGAAGGAGAAGAGGCACCAGCTGAGAATGTCATGCCACCACCACCTCCACCTCAGCCGGAGCAGCCTCAGTGGGCACCTCCTGCCAGATATTTTGACCCATACTTTGACACCTTGCAGCAGTCTATGACTTCACAGTTCCAGCAGATGCAGCTTGGATTCACTTCAAACTTTGAGGCTTTTGGGCAGCAGATGCATAACTCACTTCAGACCATGCAGCAGGGCTTTCAGCAGTAGCTCGACAATCGTCTCACTCAGTTCGGCACCGACCTTCAGCACAATGTGTACACACCCATGATGAATAGGATGACTACCATGAGCAACAATCTGGATAATGCGATAGATGCACTCAATGAGAGGTTTGATGGGATCACAACTCATGCAGAGTTTCAGACTGTGATTGAGAGGCAGGAGCATCTTCAGCAAGATTTCAAAGATTTTCGGAGTCATTTCCACTCCTATTTCCCGGCACCTGCACCGCCACCGGAGTTCTTCCCTCACCAGCCATATTATCCTCCTCCACCGCCGCCTGAGATGTAGCTCTCCTTTTTCGGTTCTTGATGACAAAGGGGGAGAGATCATTAGAGGAGTGAATCATGGAACCTTGCATTTGCATCAGCATTAGCATGGCATGCTTATTTATGTCCTTTTCTTGCTTGGATTGTGAACTATGTGGATTTGTAATAACTCTCGTCTTGTGTGGTTTGAGGAGTGTGGTTGTGGAACTAGAACTTGATTTAATATTTGATCTTGTGCTATCTTGTGCTATGAGATTGTTATATGCGTTATTTATTTGTTCTAGTTCCTAATGATGTGTTGAGGCTAATCTTTAATGCTTATATCTTTGAAAAATGTCACTATATATATATATATATATCTTGTGTAGCCTCGGTTGCTTTTTGTAGGGGAGACTCCGTCAAAATTTCTATCTTCACATGTATGAGAAGAGCAAATTCAAAATTATATGCATACATGTAGGGGGAGTCATTTCCTACAATGAATTTTGAGATCACTTATTCAATCCTCTATTATGATTCTTTTGAAATAAGTAAGTGGTTTTCAAAACTCAAAAATCTCTTATATCACTCCTTTAAATGGTTGTCATCAATTACCAAAAAGGGGGAGATTGAAAGAGCATCTAGGCCCCTAAATTGTGTTTTGGTAATTAATGACAATCATCGTGGACTAACAATTCTATTAAGATAATGAGATCAGGTTAGTCCGGATGAATGGATGAGCTTCAATGATTGATTACGATATATTGCCGTATATTGAAGCAAGTGGATGCTAAAGGAAAAAGGTAAAAGATAGGTCGTTTTCTTTTACCGGTCCTAAAGAGTTTTAGAGAAGAAATTTGACCGGATTAATAGGCTAGATAGCCGTACTATTAAGAGGGGTCAATTATGGTTGCTTGTTGTTTCTAGTGCCAACTTGCTCAAATAGTATAAGTGCATGCATGAGAGCTAACTTTGTTTGAGAAAGTTGAAGGGTTTTCAATCATGCTGATTTTGGTTAGGCGGACGGTCCGTCCATGGGGTGGCGGACGATCTGCCTCACATTTGATCAAGGGAATTTCGACTAAGTGTTGGAAAAAGGGGTTCTGCCGTGTTTCTTAAGCGGACGGTCTGCCAGGCACTGGCGAACGGTCCGCAGGCGTTTTCAGTATACGGCGGACCTTTCGGCGGGCCGTTTATGCAGAATCAAGTTTTTGGCTTTCCAAGCCACTTTTGTAAGGCGGACGGTCTGCCTTTGATTAACTGGGTCCTTAGTCGCGTGGTGACTTTTTCCATCTGTGGGGCGGACGGTCCGCATATGTTTGGCGGACGGTCTGCCAACTCCGTAACGGTCACTTCTGACACGTTTGACCTTTTGAAATAGTAGCCGTTGAGCTCGGGCGGACGGTCCGCCACCTCTATGGCGGACGGTACGCTGGTACTCTGTTTTCACGTGTTTTTCACATAACGGTTAGTTGGATAGGTGGGGAGTATATATACTCATCCCACTGGTTTGGGGAGACTCTCTTGGCCATTCTGAAAGCTCATTTGACCCAAGAGTCCCCTCTCTCATTCCTCTCTCACTCATTTGCTAAGGGATTGCATTCTTGTGAGTGTGAGGCTTTCTAGTGCATTGCTTTGGATTGCATTGAGCATTGAGGCACTAGAAGATTATCAAGCAAGCGTCATTGGCTTGTTACTCTTGGAGGTTGCCGCCTCCTAGACGGCTTGGTGTTGTGGTTTCCATTGAGCTCTTCAAGAAGATTGTGAAGAAGCCTTGGAAGATTGTGAGAGGTCTTGTGCTCACCTCATCGGAGCGGTAAAGGGCAACTCTAGTGGAATCGAGGTTTGGAGAGGTTCATTGCATTCAAGCCGGCTTATACATCAAGTGTGATTTGATAGAGGAGCGGTTGAAGCTTTGAATCCACCTCAACGTGGATTAGGGGTGACCGGAAAGTCATCGACACCACGAGAAAAATTCGGTCTCTTATGTGATTGGTTATTCCTTTGCTCATTTACTTTTGGCTATTTATCTTGAGCATTTACTTTCCTAGAGATTGAAACATACTTGTCACCCTAGGTTGCAAACCTCTACTTAGTTTAGAATTAAGTAGAAATTGGTTTTCTCTTGTGTTACTAATAAATTTTATTAGTGCTTTGTTTTTAGTCAAAACCGCCTATTCACCCCCCTTCTAGTCGGTATCCTAGATCCTACACAAGCCTCGACCATTTATTTAGGAATCACAACCACCAGAGTCGTGAGACCCATTCTCACTATAACACGCCCAGGATATATAAGGGGTGCTCTCTCTCTCATTTCCATCCTTAGACTCATTGCATTATTGCACCCTACCCTTGTAAGCTTTCGAACACTTGAACCAAGGAACTCGAACTCGCAACCCCCATTGGACCTAGGACGCCTACCCAAACTAGTATAATTCTCAGTGTCTTGAGTGGTAGCCATCAAACTCCGGAGTAGGATGACGCCAATTTTACTAGCCAGTGATAGAAACACCAACAATATCAAAACTTGCTATGTAAGACTGAACTAGGAGTACATGACATTGATCAAGATAGTTTAGGATGTTTTTTCTTTGCTAGGCTTTGATGAGCCATGTTCCAGAAAATAAGGTTGATCCTAACCTGTATGCTTTTGCCATTTCAGGATATTTCTGTCGAGACTTTTGATCCCAATTTTATCAAAATTTAGCTCAAAAAATCTAGTATATTTAAATTGTAAAAGTACTTTTCAAGGCAAATATGTACATATGTTTTTTGTTTCTAGAGTCTAAAGTAACTATTTATAAGTTCCTTTTAATTTATATTTCATAAGTTTTATAAGATATTGACCAAAATGACAAGTTTTATTGCGGAAGCAAGTACATGTCAAAGACGCAACCACGACATAAAAGTAATCCTTCAGTTCACTATATTATTCGATTGTGAATACTCAAAGGAAGGTACCTTGGCCCTAGAATAATGATGAAAGGCAATCATGCCAGTATGTCACTCCTCACTAGTTAGGCACAGATGGAAGAGGAGGAAGAAGTATAGGATGAGGAAGAAGCAGAAGAGAAGGAAAGGATAAAAGAAGGGAAAATGAGCCTCCAAGCTTGAGGTCCTGGATCTGCTCCTGGAGCTCACCACTTGCCTTGCTAGATGATGTTTTTGTGCGAGTTTGAATTCTTCCGGAGCCTTACTTCGGATATAACGCATCTATATTGCCACTTTTCATGATCTTGTTCACTTGACCGGAAGAATCCACACCTACCATATTCTCTATGCTATGCCCTTGTCTGGTTCCTCACGTCACATAGAGGGCCCCACAAAATCAGTAAAATAGTCGTGTAGCGATTCGGCCCCACAAAATCAATAAAATAGTCGCGTAGCGATATGTCTGGTGACGTTGCACGAAAAGTTCTCTCCATTATGTTCGTATTCACGTCAGCCTTGTGCAAACCGTCGTGGTTGAAACCAATCTCTTATCATAGCTTATTACACTTACCTCGTATATTATGGTGTAGACCCGTTACAGATTGTGCAATTAGAATCAACAAACTACAAAGAACATATAAATGGTTATTTTTTTACTTTCCCATTTTAAAATGTATAAAATATGATCGAAGGTGAAGGAAATAATTTCCGTAGAGTAGCTTGGAAGAACATATGTGCTACAAGAAAAACACATGCTCCACCACTAATTCCTGTTTCGATTCAAAAATTCAAATTTGGTTTCAAATCCTGAGATATCTTGAGTGGTAAAACCCCGAATTGAAGGAGCAGCTAGATCCAAAACCCAGCCGAAAGCTCCATCTCTCTCTCTGCTCATTTTTTTTTTGAGTGCCTCTCATCTGAGTACAGCTGTAGTATCTGTTCGTACACACTCACGCCCACACCACACGCACCCCACACTCACACCACTCGTGTACAAACAGCCCTATAACTACACACAGATTTAACACCACGTCCTTCTTGAGATCACCAGAATCCTCTGATTCCGTAGGCGACGGGCGCGTCGCAATCCCTTTGTGGCTCCACGTGTGAGAGGCAAGAACGGGACATTATTCAGGGAACCTACTGTTCCCGGGGTGAGAGACGCGAGCTGCGATTCCCAGGAATCGAACCCGCGCCGGCTGCGTGCACACCCGCACTGCCAGCCACCCGAGCTACGCTCGGTTCTCCTCTCTGCTCATTTTAATGGTGTGAGCTTGCAGGTTCCTTCGAATAAATAAAAAAAAGGGGAAAAAAAAAAACCCGCATCCCCCACTCGTCCGTGCGCTAGTGCGTGCCACACGGCCCAATCCCCTCCGTCCCCTCGCCTCCCCACCTCGAATCCACCCGCCCCGCTCCGCCGCCCGCCGCCGCCACCGCGGCAATGGACGCCGGCGAGGCGTCGGAGCTCCAGGCGCAGCTGGCCGCGGCTGTGCACGCGCTCAACCACGACGCGAACCCCTCGGCTCGCCTCGCCGCCAACCAGTGGCTCCTCGCGCTGCAGCGCTCGCCCCAGGGGTGGGCGGTGGCCACCGCCCTCCTGGCCGCCCCGGACCCGCCCCCGCCCGCCGACCTCCTCTTCTTCGCCGCGCAGATGCTCCGCCGGAAGATCCAGTCCCCCGGCCCCGCGCTCCCCGGGGCCGGCCTGGCGCCGCAGCTCCTCGACGCTCTGCTCCTCGCCGCGCGGCGGTTCTCCGCCGCCCCGGCCCCGCGCCAGCTGCTCACGCAGATCTGCTTAGCGCTCTCTGCGCTCGCGCTCCGCGCCGAGGGCGGCGTCGACGGCCTCTTCGCGCGGATGCCGCACCTGCCGGCGCCCGCCGTGCTGGAGCTGCTGACGGTGCTCCCGGAGGAGGCAGCGCAGGACCAGGGCGGCGACACGGGGGTCGACGCCGCCGCGCGGTGCAGGTTCACGCGCGAGGTGCTCGCCCACGCGCCCGCAGTGATCGAGTTCCTCCATTCTCAGTCAGAGAATGTGCCCGCCGATGATGATGGGGTGCCCGTCCACGAGCGCAACCGCAGAATCCTTCGGTGCCTACTGAGCTGGGTATGCACGTATGCGCACTGCCCGTTCCATTGCTCTGCATTCAGCTGCTTCTTCTCTACTAGCTCGCTTGATCGCTGACATAAAACGACAATGCAGGTCCGCGTGGGATGCTTCTTAGAGACTCCGGCCACCACTCTTGCTACGCACCCACTTCTCACCTTTGCATTCAACTCGCTGCAGGTGCGAACAATGCAGCCTCTTATTGCCTATAAGCTTTGAAAAGTGTACTGTGAGGAATTAATTATGCATTCTCGTGCTCACACGTGGTTTTGTCGCTCTGCGGCTAATGAAGGTCTCCTTCTCGTTTGACGTGGCCATAGAGGTTATGACCGAGCTTGTCAGCCAGCACCAAGTAAGTTCGCCTGTTTGGTTCTTCTGATTCATGCTATTTTGTTCAAACCTTGTAGTAACATCTACTGTTTTGTTTTCATATGAAGTAATAGTTGAATTGGATTTCATTACCAATATAGCTTTCATCCTAGAGCTTCTTTGAACTTACATTTTGCAATGTTCAGAGTTCAGTTAGACAGCAAGGTTATTCGCCATAGATATTTACATGACTTTGAAGATTCATACCAGGAAGTGTTTCTATGAGTAAATTCCTGCTCTCTTATCTTCTTTCTGTAAGCAGAGGGTCATACCCTGTTTCAAATTTTACAAAATGAAACCAAAGCAGTTAGCAGTCATAGGTCCAGGTCTTAAAATTGTACATTTTAGGGGGTGTATGTAGGAACATGTACATGCTGTCCTAGCTCAAATGCACAGAAGTCATCTACTGAAAGACTAGGAAAACTGCAATGAGAACCAAAACACCATAGCTCATTCACCATTTTTTTAGGTCAAACTTTCGCAGTCTAACTGTCCCACAAACTCCTTTGGCAGTCATCGTCTCCTTGATCGTCTCCAACACAACAATTCGTCCTCACTAATTACCAGTCATGAACCTTGGCACTTCAAGTTGTACTCCCTCCAGTTTAATAAAAGAAGTCGTTTAGGACAGCGACACGGTCTTCAAAACACAACTTTGACCTCTTGTTATTATAAAAATATTTATGTAAATGTGATATATGTATACTTTTATGAAAGTATTTTTTAAAACAAATCTATTCATATAATTTTCACATTTACAAACTCAACAACTTAAAAGTTATTGATGATTTATATTCCCAATGTTTGACCCAAATGCTGTCCTAAACGACTTCTTTTACTAAACCGGAGGGAGTATCACTTAAAGTTTTAGTGGTTTTCCTCCCAATCATCTGCATATATATTCTTATTTCATTA
The DNA here is from genome assembly GCA_007726485.1 of Eragrostis curvula. Taxonomy (NCBI): domain Eukaryota; kingdom Viridiplantae; phylum Streptophyta; class Magnoliopsida; order Poales; family Poaceae; genus Eragrostis; species Eragrostis curvula. The sequence continues at coordinate 730,217 of CM017440.1, read as the reverse complement.
CACTTTGACATTATGTGTCTATAGAAGCTGTGATCTTATTCTCGGGTGTGCCAATACATATTAGTTCTATTCTTTCACATTCCATTAACTAATGCAATTTGGTTGGGATGAGAAACTCATGTTGTACGATATAAAGTAGGCATATCTGTCCCTTTGTTCCACTGTATGCTGGTGTGTATTGAATTGACCTGTTTAGGAGCCATCTTCTTTATCTTGTGATGATTAGTACCATAAATAGAATCCTCAATGGCTTCTGTTTCCACTTTTCCCGTAATTTTTGGGTATACTAACAACTACGAGCTGATTTCAACTTATAATAAGTTATTTGATTTGTGCTGCTACCTGGTCGCAGGAGTTACCTGAGGCCTTTCTAAATAAGATGCCTTATATAAGGGAAGTTCTTCTTCTACCAGCTCTAGCCAGCAGAAGTGAGAAGATCGTTGCTGGTCTTGCTTGTTTGATGTGCGAAGTTGGCCAGGCAGTAAGATTTGTTTCATTATACTTCAGTATGATGTCTTGCAATGCCAATATTATAAGCAAGATCGGAAGACATTAACAGTATGCTGGAATGGATGTTTTGACCTTTTATAGAGTTAGTGTAAATCGAATGTGGTAACTAATAATTGGCCATTTCAAGGTAGTCGAGGAGATACCTATCTAGAACACGCTAATGCAGCTGTGCTAGTGCTTTGTCTGCTGTAAAATGCTCCTACAATTAGCAGAAAGGTTGAAAGTGAGGAGTTCTACTATGAAATGGCGTATTACCGTTTAACATGTTTTTGAAAGTTCTTTTTTTTTTCTCAAGAGCTTAAATCTGCTGAACACAACCTGATAGCTGTTGAACTTTCTTAGGCACCTGCTTTGGTTGCAGAAGGGGGTAGCCAAGCACTTGCTCTCGCCGATGCACTTTTGAGGTCAATTTATTGCATTGTTTATGTGGTACTTTTCCTTGATTTTAATGTTTACTTTGAGGGCTTCCAAACAATGTTATACTGCAGTTCATTTCATTTTACCATTTTTCTGAAGTGCTATACCTCATTTGCAGATGTGTAGCTTTTACTAGCGATGATTGGGAAATTGCTGATTCAACCTTGCAATTTTGGTAATGATGCTTTCCTTTCACCTTCCTTTTCATGCATAACAAAATCTTCCTTTTCAATATTAAATAACAATCAGTGGATGCTCTTTGGGAGCAAATTGTGCTCTCTTTTCTTGGTTTGTATCTGTATGTATTAATTTAGGATGGGTTGGATTGGTGTCTGGTTAGCATCTCTTACGTTGTTGTTTGGGTCTAGTAGGCCATAGGCGTGGCACAGGGATTTGATCATCTTCAACTGGAGTATTATGACAAATTTCCTTAAAAGCTGTGCTTCGTTACTAGTGTTTGTAGCCCATATTACTTAAAAGCTGTCTGACAGCTGTGTTGACCACTTCAGCTTCTCATGTTGTCATATTTCACTAATTTCAATTCCATTGTGGTTATCACCTTTACAATATTTGCTATTGCTATTATTGATATAAGGCGCATGTCACATTATTTTTGTGTATCTGGAACATCTTCCTGATATTATTTTACTGAAATAGTGAAATGAAGTTGAGTTCTCATGATATTAATGTGCATGTTTGGGATATATATAAATTATTTGTACTTTTTTGTTGAAACTCTGCACTCTGCAGGTGCACTTTGGCACATTTCATTCTCGGTATTGATGTGAAGACAGCCAAAAGAAATGTAGTTCAAGAGTTGTTTTTGCCTGTGTTTTCTTCACTGCTGGATGCTCTTTTATTTCGTGCTCAGGTTCGTTTGTTTTGTCTTCATGTTTGCCTCATTTTATGTGCAGAGCCATTGTCGTCCTAATGACCTGACTCTCATGTATATATGATTAAGATATAATACTAGTATTGTTGCATGTTAATAGAATTGCATATTTAACTTATCTGTCATAATCAACTAATCAAGTAGGGAACTGAAGTTCGTTATTTTACAAATTCACCCTTGGGTTTATATCATGCTTCATGTATTGTATTTACCTTCGTTAACTGAATCAACAATTGCACATTGCCCCTTTTTTGTACATCTAATTGTAGGAACAGAGGATTTTAAATCAAGTTGTCTTCTTATGCCTTGACATTCTGCCCATTTATAGATTGACACTGATGAGCATGGCGCTGATGAAGCACCTTGCATACCTGATGGACTAGCACACTTCAGAATGAATTTAGAGGAGCTCCTAGTTGATATTTGTTTGCTTCTAGGTGCCCCTGCATATATAAACAAGGTATGTGGTGTTTGCTGATAGATTGCCTATGACCCATCGCTATGCACACAAGTGGTTACATGTTTATGGTTTAGAACATGCTTCTTTCCCTTATGTTACTTAGAGCTCTTTTAGGATAAGCATGATGTAAGAACATTAATTACAATTTGTATGTGGATCCAGGAAATGCGCATTGTTTACAATTGCGCAGATGGTAGATTTAAGGAATAATTGATCTAGCAAATGTGAGCTAAAAAGGAAAAAATGCATTGATTAATATGTTTAAGAATGAAGAGAGGCTCAGTTTGTCATGTGGGGTCGGCAGTACACCAGGCGCACCAGGAAGGAATAAGCTAGTTAGTTTAGATTGGCTTTGGTTTGTTTAGCTCGGTTTGCTCATTTGCATTAGTTGAGATTTGGTTTGTTAGAGATAGACGTGCAGCTTATAGCTTCACGAGCAAGTCTAGGGGATTAGTTGCAACAGGGGAACGGCAATATATATACTGACCGATGTACTCATCAGGAATTAAGCAAAGAATTATCTCCTACCCTCTCTGCTATCTCTCTCCCTTTCACCATTGCTCCAGGGCGACGGGGTGAACAGCCTCGGCCAATTATCGATCACGAGTACCACCTCCGTAGCCTGGGGCCTGCCCCTACCGTTCCACCTTTGCCTAGTCGTAACGTTCGCCATAACAGCTTGGTATCAGATTCAGGCGCTTCTGCTGCTCCGGCCGACACCATGTCTGCCGACGCCAAGATCGACAAGCTCGCGGCCGCGCTCGAGACTCTCACCGACACGTTGAAGGACCTCAAGACCTCGGTGTCCACGCTCGTGGACAAGACTGAGACGAACGCTCAGGCCGTCCAGCGCCTTGAGCAACGCCACGGCGTTTCGCCGGAGCCCAGCGGCCCGCGCTACAACGGCGGCGCCCACCACTCCGATCGGCCGCCGAAGTATACCAAACTCGACTTCCCCAAGTACGCAGGCAAGGACGATCCCCTTCCGTTCCTGAGCAGATGTGAATCCTATTTCCATCTAGCTCGGATTATGGAGGAGGAGAAGGTCCTCATGGCGGCGCTCAACCTGGAAGAGGCGGCACAACTCTGGTACATGCGCCTGGCCAGGGAGGAAGGCACCCCCTCGTGGCGACGCTTCTCCGAGCTCCTCAACACTCGTTTCGGGCCGCCCCTGCGAGCCCACCCCCTCGGCGAACTCACCACGTGCCGCCGCACCGGCACTGTGACGGAGTACCAGGACCGCTTCCTGGCACTCTTGGCGCGGGCGGGACCACTGCTGGAGAGTCAGCAGGTCCAGTTGTTCACTGTCGGCCTCGGCGAACCCCTCTCCCTCGACGTCCAGATGCAGAACCCGCAGACGCTGGAGGTCGCCATGAGCCTGGCACGCTCCTATGAACGCCGGGAGATCGCTGCCGCTCAGGCAAGCCGTCCCCCGCGGCGCGGCATCCTGCCCACGCCGCCACCGCCGTTGGCGCTTCCTGCACCCAAGACCGGCATGCCACCGCAGCTGGGCGCGTCGCCCTCATCGGCCCCGACGGTGACAGTGGCGGGCCGTACCATCAAGCGCCTGTCGCCGGAGGAGATGGACGCCCGCCGTCGCGACGGTCTGTGCTTCAACTGCAATGAGAAGTATGTGCGTGGCCACAATAAGGTGTGCGCACATCTATTTTTCCTGGAGCTCCACGAAGAGGAAGATGACGAGCCGGCGGATGGGGAGGCGGAGGAGCCCTTGATTTCGCTGCACGCTATTGCGGGGGTTCGCACCAGCGAGACCATGCAGGTCACCACGACCATCGGCGACACGTCCCTGCGCGCTCTCCTCGATTCCGGCTCTACGCACAACTTTGTGTCGGAGGAGGCGGCGGCGCGCACCAACCTGCGGTACCAGCTCCGCACCAACATGAGGGTCACGGTGGCCAACGGCGAGCGCGTCCCCTGCGTCGGTGTGTTCCGCAACGCGTCCTTCGTCATCGGCACCGAGCGGTTCGCAGGCGACTTCTTCGTGCTACCCTTGGCAGGCTATGAGGTGGTCCTTGGCACGCAATGGCTGGCCACACTGGGGCCGGTGCTGTGGGATTTTGGACGCCTCAACATGTCATTTTGGCGGGGCGACCACCGGGTCGAGTGGCAAGGCATTGCTGGGCCACCCAGCCCACAGCTGCATTCCGTCGTGGGCAGGGACCTCCTCGAGGAACTGCTGGCGACCTTCGCTGCAATCTTCGCCGAGCCACGCGGGCTGCCTCCTCGACGCGCGATCGAACACAGCATCCACCTACTGCCCGGCACCGCGCCAGTTGCCGTCCGTCCGTATCGTTACCCGGCGTCGCACAAAGATGAGCTGGAACGCCAGTGCCGCACCATGTTGGAGCAAGGTATCATCCGCCGCAGCTCGTCGGCCTTCTCGTCGCCGGTGTTGTTGGTTCGCAAGGCCGACGGCTCGTGGCGGTTTTGTGTAGACTACCGTGCCCTCAATGCCAAGACGGTGAAAGACACCTTCCCAATTCCGGTCGTGGACGAGCTGCTCGATGAGTTACATGGGGCAAAATTCTTCACCAAGCTGGATCTACGCTCCGGGTACCACCAGGTGCGCATGCGGCCGGGCGACATCGCCAAGACCGCGTTCCGTACTCACGACGGCCTCTACGAGTTCTTGGTCATGCCTTTTGGGCTGTCCAATGCCCCGGCCACATTTCAAGCACTGATGCACGATGTCCTCAAGCCGTACCTGCGCCGCTTCGTCCTCGTCTTCTTCGACGACATCCTCATCTACAGCGCCTCGTGGTCCGAGCATCTCCAACATGTTCGCGTCGTCCTCACCTTGCTTCAGGACAACCAGCTCTTCGTCAAGCGCTCCAAGTGCTCCTTTGGCGAAGCCTCGGTGGCCTACTTGGGGCACGTAATTTCGGCGGACGGTGTCGCCATGGATCGCTCCAAAGTTCAGGCCGTCTTGGACTGGCCACGACCTGCATCTGTGCGCGCGCTCCGGGGATTCCTAGGCCTCGCCGGCTACTACAGGAAGTTCGTGGCGGACTATGGCACCATCGCGGCGCCGCTGACGGCCCTCCTGCGGAAGGAGGCGTTCGCGTGGAGCGCAGCGGCAGACGACGCGTTCCAGGCGCTGAAGACTGCTCTCACGACGTCGCCGGTGCTGGCCCTGCCGGACTTCACCCAGCCGTTCATCGTCGAGTGCGACGCGTCCACGCACGGCTTCGGCGCAGTGCTACTCCAAGAGCGTCCGCTCGCGTTTTTCAGCCGCGCCGTGGGTCCGCGGCACAGCTCCTTGGCGGCGTATGAGCGAGAGTTGATTGGGCTCGTTCAGGCCATCAAGCATTGGCGACCTTATCTCTGGGGGCGACAATTCTTGGTACGTACTGATCATTATAGCCTCAAATTTTTGTTAGACCAGCGTCTTGCCACTATTCCGCAGCACCATTGGGTCGGCAAATTGCTTGGCTTCGACTTTACGGTGGAATATAAGCCGGGTCGCTCCAACGTCGTCGCCGACGCCCTGTCCCGCCGCGACACCGACTCTGGCATGGACGGGGGGCCCTTGCTTGCACTGTCTGCCCCGCGCTTCGACGTCTTCGACCGCCTGCGTCATGCCAACGCCGCGGATCCTGCACTGAGGGCTCTGGCGGACGAGATCAGGGCGGGCTCTCGCGGGGTGCCGTGGTCCCTGCTCGACGGCCTGGTTGCCTACAATGGCCGCCTTTACATTCCGTCCACGTCGCCATTGCTGCATGAGGTGGTGCTGGCGGTGCATGCCGACGGCCACGAGGGGGTTCAGCGGACGCTCCACCGACTCCGGCGCGACTTCCACGCTCCGAACCTGCACACGGTGGTCCGGGACTTGGTGCGGAGCTGCATCACCTGCCAGAGGAACAAGTCCGAACACCTTCATCCTGCCGGGCTTCTCCTGCCGCTGCCGGTGCCGACGACTATCTGGGCGGATCTCGCAATGGATTTCATCGAGGGCATGCCGCGCGTAGGTGGAAAAACTGTCATCTTGACGGTGGTGGACAGACTGTCCAAGTACGCGCACTTCATCCCCCTGGCGCATCCCTACACGGCTGAGACGGTGGCTCAAGTGTTCTTCGCCGAAATCGTGCGCCTTCACGGTGTTCCAGAGTCCATTGTGTCGGATCGTGACCCCGTGTTCACTTCGACATTCTGGCGTGCCCTCATGGCGGCGGTGGGCACCAAGCTCAACATGTCCACGGCATTCCATCCCCAGTCTGATGGCCAATCGGAGGCGGCTAACAAGGTGATTGCCATGTACCTTCGGTGTTTCACAGGAGACAGGCCGCGTCAGTGGCTCCGGTGGTTGCCGTGGGCGGAATTCATCTACAACACAGCATATCAAGTGTCCCTGAAGGAGACACCGTTCCGCATCGTCTATGGGCGTGAGCCTCCCAGTCTGCGTTCCTATGAGCCTGGGGAGTGTCGGGTGCCGGCGGTGGCTCGGACCATGGCGGAACGTGATGAGCTTTTGGCAGACGTCCGTTATCGGCTGGAGCAAGCTCAGGCGGTGGCCAAACGCAACTATGACAAGAAGCACCGTGGCGTCGTTTACGCGGCGGGTGATTGGGTGTGGCTACGGTTGCGCCAGCGTTCACCGCTGTCCATGGCTGCCGTGACTGCTGGCAAGCTAAAGCCGCGTTTCTATGGGCCGTACAAGATCATCTCTATGGTGAATCCAGTGGCTGCTCGCTTGGCGCTGCCTGCAGGTGCCCGCATTTACGATGTGTTTCATGTAGGACTGCTGAAGAAGTTTGTGGGGGAGCCGCCCTCTGCTCCGCCGCCCTTGCCGCCCATTCACCATGGCGCTGCTCTACCTGTGCCCGAACAGGCGGTTCGTGTTCGGTTGGCGCGTGGTGTTCGTCAGGTTCTCGTCCGCTGGATGGGGACGCCGCCGTCTGCCGCTACATGGGAGGACCTGGACGAGTTCGTCGCCAAGTACCCGTCATTCCAGCTCGCGGACGAGCTGCTCCTCGAGGGGGGGAGAGATGTCATGTGGGGTCGGCAGTACACCAGGCGCACCAGGAAGGAATAAGCTAGTTAGTTTAGATTGGCTTTGGTTTGTTTAGCTCGGTTTGCTCATTTGCATTAGTTGAGATTTGGTTTGTTAGAGATAGACGTGCAGCTTATAGCTTCACGAGCAAGTCTAGGGGATTAGTTGCAACAGGGGAACGGCAGTATATATACTGACCGATGTACTCATCAGGAATTAAGCAAAGAATTATCTCCTACCCTCTCTGCTATCTCTCTCCCTTTCACCATTGCTCCAGGGCGACGGGGTGAACAGCCTCGCGCCTGAATCTGATACCAAGCTGTTATGGCGAACGTTACGACTAGGCAGAGGTGGAACGGTAGGGGCAGGCCCCAGGCTACGGAGGTGGTACTCGTGATCGATAATTGGCCGAGGCTGTTCACCCCGTCGCCCTGGAGCAATGGTGAAAGGGAGAGAGATAGCAGAGAGGGTAGGAGATAATTCTTTGCTTAATTCCTGATGAGTACATCGGTCAGTATATATACTGCCGTTCCCCTGTTGCAACTAATCCCCTAGACTTGCTCGTGAAGCTATAAGCTGCACGTCTATCTCTAACAAACCAAATCTCAACTAATGCAAATGAGCAAACCGAGCTAAACAAACCAAAGCCAATCTAAACTAACTAGCTTATTCCTTCCTGGTGCGCCTGGTGTACTGCCGACCCCACACCGTTCCACCTCTGCCTAGTCGTAACGTTCGCCATAACACAGTTGCTAAAGATAATTTATTCCGTTCAGTAGCTAAAAGAACTGACACCTTTATGCCAATTATTTATTTTATTTATGTTCGATTTTGTTATGTCATGGGCATAAAGTACAGCTCGTATTATTGATAACTGATATCATTTTAAATCTTTCCCGTCGACAATTATTTTGACATTTTTCTTCTGAACATTTAGTGAGGCTATTGTGTTTAAAACTTTGTGTTCTACCTTCATGTTGTTTTACATGCAGCTTTTTTCTCGTGGATGGGACTTCTCAAGCCAATCAGTTCCTTGGAAGGCGGTAGAAGTTAGGATGTATGCACTTAGCATGGTAAGCTTATAATTGCCAATTACTGCCATAAGATATAAATAACATTTGAATCTCATGTCTGATATTAAGTTTATTACTGTTTATCTGCTTGTTCCCAGTATTCTATATCTTATTACTTCTTGCCAGACCTTTGAGATTTTTGATGTTATTTCCATCTCCAAAAGAAGCTTATATCACTAGTCAAGCTGGCGTTTCAAACTTTTGTACAAACCTGTTGCATTCAAAGGGTTCAGTGCATATCTCAATTTAATTGGGCCATAAGTCTTGATAAATTCTGAGCTAGAATTACTTTGGAACGAAGAGGATGGTTCCTGTTGGAGTATAAGTGAATTGCCCACCTTTCCCTATTAGCTTAAGCTTTTGGATTGAACTGGTTGGAGCATGCAACTCAATATGGTATCAAAGCCAGAGGTCTTGAGATCGAATCCTGGCTGGCGCGATTAAATAAAATAATTGCAGCCCACTCCAATTTCCACGTATGCGGCCTGGGGGAGCCTGCACGTGAGAGGGAGTGTTGGAGTATAAGTGAATTGTCCACCTTTCCCTATCAGCTTAAGCTTTTGGGTTGAACTGGTTGGAGCATGCAACTCAATAGTTCCCTTTTTTGAGTGAATGACAGTATATTCTTTTTGCACATTACCAATTCATGCTCGGCAAGCTCTAAATTCCTCTCTTTTTTCCCTTCTTTTTTCTCGTTTTGTTGTTGCTTAGACATGTGCATATATTTTTATATTTGGGCATAACCATGCCAGGGAAAGTGTGTTTGACCATAATCTGTTAATTTTCAGGTTGCTGACACAATTTTACAAGATGAAAGCCCCTTTGATTTTTCAATGATAATGCATTTTGTGAACATCCTGTCCAGCAGAACTCTAGTTGAGTTGAATGGAAGCCTGTTCTTGGTAGGACTTCCTCAATATGCTTTAAGAGGTTTTTATTATATATTCAGTGTTTTCTTCATTTTTAATTTGTGTAGTGTAGCTAAGTTTTTTACCTATATGTCAAGGTATACAAATCGTTTGGTGATGTCATTGGTTCTTACTCAAAGTGGCTATCGTCTTCTCAAAGTAACATTAAACCCTTACTGTAAGTTTTTTGAATGTTTATGAAGTTATAAGATTTTATTTATTCATTATGGCTGTTTAATATGTTTTTCTAATCGTTGTGTTCAGCCTATTTTGCGCATTGGGAATTTCAAAATCTGTATCATCAAATGCTTGCTCCTTAGCCTTGCGCAAACTTTGTGAGGACGCTTCCTCATTCATCCACGAACCTCAGAATCTTGAAATTCTTTTCTGGATTAGCGAGGTAACATTATGTCTTCTACTTTACCAAATTCATCTACCATGATATTCTAAATGGTACTGGTCATTACTAAAGAGACTATATTGAAGTTGGCACTTTACCATATGAAATTGCACTTCTGACATTTCAACTCAATATTAAAAGGATTGCTGAAAATATTTTCATTGATTCTAGCATCATGTATTCTTTCTCTATTCTCTAAGACATTATCATAGGGACAGCCCTCTTCTATTCTTGATAAGCTAGGTATAAGCCTGGTAATGGTCTGGTATGGAACCGGTTTTATTGGTTTGGTTTTTCTAAGGGCCCCTTTGGCACGGATCCTTCCGGCTCCAGCTCCGGCTCCCTCTTCCCTGTTGAGTTACTGTGCATGCACTATTCATCAGATCCATTTTTCAGCTCCTTGCTACAGTCAACGGGGAAAACGGTGGAGCTGCCGGAGCTGGATATTGTAGCTCCACCGGCTCCCTGCTACAGTCGCGCTACAGTGGGTGGAGCCGTTTCACATGGAGCTGTGCCAAAGAGGCCCTAATTAGCTTTTTGCAGTCCTTCTTCCACCATCATCATTGAAGATGAAGTATTGGCTCTTGAAGATGATAAGCTCAAAGAAGAGAACAAGAGACTCAAGTTTGAAATGTCAAATATGAAGCAATCAACAAATGAGTCACTTGTAGAAGAGAACAAGAAGCTCAAGCAAGAGAAAGAGCACCTCAAGATTGGCACCTCAAGCTCGAAGAGCTGAGCTTGGTCACGACTCCGCGCGCCTTCTTCTTCGCCGACGCCCACATGATTTCCTGCAAAATGTTAGTCTCACAATACCCGAAGGAAATCAAGGGGTTAGTTGATCAAAGGTTAGCCGTTCTTGTGGGAGTTTAATCACCACAACTCGTTAGTCGTTCTTGTGGGGTAAGAACCACCACAAACGTTCTCGTTCAACCGGCAGGGGTTTGTTCTCACAAGAAATTAAAGATAGATTTTTGCAGAATTTTCTTGTGGTCAAGCTCTAACCTTGCTTAGAGAATTTCGAAATTTAGAACAAGGGAAGGGAGAGCTGGTCAGGATGCTTGCATACCTGAGCTTGGGGCAGGTTTCTTGAGCTCCATGGCTTGGCTTTTATAGAGGAGAGGAAGGGGCAGGCCGGCCGGCCTAGGTGGGGCCGGCCGGCCCCCATCTAGGGCAGCTGGTGCTCGTCCTTTGCTTGATTCATTTGCTCCACTTGCCGCCGCCTCGCCACGCGTCCCCGTGCACCCGTGACCCCGGCTACTCTCCGCTTTTGCGCTGGTCCTCTCGGATGGCGACCACGTCCCCCGCTCGCCCGCGCCGCCCTCGCCCGCCGTCGATGCAAAGTGCCGCATTCTCCAAAACCTTCTGTCGCCGCCGCCCATGCCTATAAAGCCTCAGGCCACGGCCGTGCCCGAACCGTAGCCGGCCCTAGGGCTTTTCCCCATCCTATCCATCGTGCACAGTGAAGAGAAGGGAGCGAGAAGGAGGAGGGGCAGAGGAGTGCCGCTGCCGGAGCTTTGCAAGCCACCTCACCGCCTCAGTCGACGCCACCGCTGTCCCTGCTCGGCACGACACTGCGTCGGCTCCTCGCTCCATCGACGCGCCACTGCACCAAGGCTGATGACCTCGAGTCCGTAGGTGAACGCCGCCGCATGCCCCTATCGTCGTGGACCCCAGCCGCGGCCACGATCCGCCGTGAGCCCGCGCGCGCCGTTGAACCCTTGGCCGCCGTGCCCTTTGCGTGCTCTGTGAACCGGCCGTCGAGCCGTGCCCCTTTCCCGTGCAGGAACCCAGGCCGTTGCTGCCACGCAGTGCGCGTGCGCGCTCTCGCCCCGCTGCGGCCATGGCAAACCAAGACCCGCGTGCGTTGAGCTCCGGCATGGCCCAAGGTCAAGCCTTTGGCCGTCCCCGAATCTCAGCCAAGCCCGACCGAGCCTTAGGCGACCAGGCCGCGCCTCCGTGAAACCCGATGCCGGTGCACACCATCCGCCGCCGCCGTCGACTGACGCCCATCCGCTTTGATGGCCAAGACTCCCACCTGTGGCCACCAACGCCTTCCCCGAGCACCCCTGGAGCCTCCAGATGCGACCAACGCGAGGATTCAAGCCCAAGCCGTTATCACTTTGACCGACCCTTGACCGTTGACTTAGTCAACGCTGACATCATCATCAATGACTCCCTGGACCTTTTTACAAATAAGACCTTGAACTTTATTTTATTTACAACCGGTCCTTCCACCCTGGAAGTTTTACAGAAAACCCCCTGGATTTTCAGTTTTTGTATAAAATATGTTTTAAACCCTTTTCTTTATTTCAAAAAATGGTTTAAAGTTCAAAAATTCATAACTAATTCATTTTAACTCAGAAAAATATGAAACCAGTTTCTATATTTTTCTAAAATCATAACTAAGCCAATCGTGGAGTGTTTGCCTACATTTGCATCTTATTGAAGTTGGTTTTCTTTGGAGTTCTTATAAATATGACCTCAGTATTTATAATATTTACGTATTTAGGACCCACCAACGACCAGGTGCTGACCGAGGAGCCCGTTCACCAGAAGTACTACAAGGACGATCAGGACTACTCAGGTTCACGCCCTAATCTGAACACCTATTAGGCATTGTTATATTAAAAAGCTAGTGCTTTACTTTATTGCCTGATGATGATAAACTGCATAGCCTTAATTTGTCCTGATTCCTTGTTATCCTAATACACTACTATATATGATTGCTATGTTGTTGCTTGCATGTGTGTTGAGATATGGTGTACTAGGCCTCTTCGCGTGTGTGGGGATAAAAACCGGAAGGAGAAGGTGTTTTGGGAAACATGGCAGGGGAGAGCATATATGATAACTCGATCTCTCGATCGAGGTGCCGAGGGTTTTATCATTTCTCGGACGAGCCCTGTTTTGTGCCTGTTGCGGGCATGTTGGTGGTCGTTACGATACGGTTTCACCACCAACATTCCATCACATTTCAGGCTCATCATGCTCACAATAGAGTAAAATTGCTTATTTCTAACAAGTTCCACAAGTTTTGTACAATTTGTGAGTGCAGGAGCCAACCAGAAAAACCTGAGCCTGAGAGGGGACAGAGCCAGGCCGGCCGGCCTCCCCCTGTGTCAGCTTGACACGTCCTTGATCCAGGAAGCTACACATTTGTCCAATTTCATCCTGAGACGTACGATCAATGTCGGTTTGATCCAAGGACCCGGAAGGCCTAGAGTGGGGTTTGCATGGATTGAAGGGCCCACAACCGAGGATCCGAGGACAGCTTTAACTGTACGCAACCACTACCAACTTCAGGACATCATCCAGGCCATCCACGCAAAACTCGGGGACACTTGGCGCCAAAGCCAGGCCGGCCGGCCTAGGCCAGGCCGGCCGGCCTAGCATCTTGGCCGCCAAGTTCCCTCTTCAGCGTGCATGTTAAGCAAGCTCAGTGCGTCATTCCTAAGCAAGCAATCACCCCTGAAGGCTATAAAAGGAGACCCCCTTCACCTTGAGAAGACACACCATCCAAGGATTGAAAGAGTTGCTTAGTGATTTAGCTCTCATCTTTAGAGTACAGTAGGGAGAGAGTGGGTGAGCTGCTCGGGTGACAACCGAGCTTTGTAGAGAGAGTCCGGGAGTTCTTCCTCGGCCTCATCTCAACATTTCCACCCCCGAGAATTTATTCAAGAGTTATCTTCAAGTAAGTCCTCGGTATCTTGTCTTTAGTACCTCGCTAGTTTACGAATTACTTTTCAGCAAGTTATCTTGTTTATCTTGATTTGCGGGTACCTGAGTCTGCGCAAGTGACAGCGAGTCTTGTTTGGGGTTTCCTCTATAGCCCTTCGCATTGGGTGGAGGTCGGTGACTGAAATCTTAGGCGTGGTGCCTGTGCTGGCTAGTCACCTCAGGTTGTGTTGCACCCCACGGAACTGTAGTGGTAGGCGGCAGGTGGTGACAGCCCTGTCCGTCCTTCGTAGTCCACCACGTTCGGGTGTACTCATAACAGTAGTGTTGAGCCCGGAGAACCCCCTCTCTCATCCCGTTCTGAGGTTTCCCGCTGTCGGCCGTTGAAGTAAATCAATTTAGATTAAGATAGTTTGTCTGGAGTAACGAGTAGCTATCTAAAGTCAAGTTCTCTACCCAGTTATCCTTTACCCCTTGGTGAGTCCGGTTAGAAAAGTTTTAGGCTAGTCGAGTCTACCGTTCTCTGGATTCGTTATCCAGGTTCTTACTCCCCTGGTGAAAGGCTACACTGTACTCCGTGCGCTTGCGGATTTAGTTAGGCTAAGGAGTGCCAACAAGCTTTTCTGGCGCCGTTGCCGGGGAGCGGTAGCAACACTAGTGTAGGATCTTTTTAGCCGTACACTTTTACCCCCATAACCATTTACCACATGGAGTTCACTCCTAGTTATCCGACGGTTCCATCTAGCGAGTATTTGGAACCGCCTTCATCATGCCACCCCATACCACCTCATGGCTTCGAGATCCGTCCCAGTCTCGTAGCCATGGTTCGTGCACAGTCTTTCGGTGGAACGAAGGACGAAAGTCCCTATGCTCACTTGCAGGTTTTTGAGGAGAATTGCTCTCTTCTTATTATACCCGGCGTCAACCAAGACACTATTCGATGGAAACTTTTCCCATTTTCTCTGGTGGGAAATGCAAAATCTTGGTACGACCGGACTGCAAGGAGATTTAGCGGAGATTGGATCAAGATGAAGGACGAGTTCTGTCTGTTCTTTTACCCTGTCTCCAAGATATTGAAGCTCAGAGTCGAGTTGATTACATATCAGCAAGGCGATGAATCACTTGGAGCCACGTGGGAGCGGTTTATGAAATTGGCCAATTCAGGGCCACCGCATAACATTCCAGAGGAAATGCTTATGCAGCATTTTGTTGGTGGATTGAAGCCGGAGAGTGCCCAGTTCTTGAACATCACCTCTGCAGGGTCAGTACTATACAAGACAGTGAATGAGGTACAAGGGATCTTGGATAAGGTTCTCGATTCTACCGATTACACTGGTGTCTTCGACGACCCACCAACACCACCAACAACACCCACAAATAAACAGCCACTCCTCGCCCTCACATGCGATCCGCCTCCTCCGATCATAGAGGAAGTGCACGAACACCCCAAGTCCTCAGACCGAGAAATTATTCTTGAAGATCTGCCGCACTTCATTCCCGAGCTCTTTTCAGAAGAAGAGTACTTGGAGATCGGCAATACATCACGTATGCCCATGGAACAAGTGTGCGCAAGTTCAAGGTCTAAGGCGTTCATTCCGGAGGCCATCCTGCAGATTGAGGGTTTATCTGCGATCATGAGCAAGGAATGGACGGAGGAAATTGAAAGTTGCGAAGATATCATTCGACCCACCTGCAACTTCAGAATACTCCATTGCGCTATTGAGGGAACTGACACTCAGGAAGTTGCCTACGATTCGAAGGTCGGGTG
Organism: Eragrostis curvula; assembly: GCA_007726485.1. Classification (NCBI taxonomy): domain Eukaryota; kingdom Viridiplantae; phylum Streptophyta; class Magnoliopsida; order Poales; family Poaceae; genus Eragrostis; species Eragrostis curvula. Next base: position 715,103 of record CM017440.1, on the reverse strand, counting down.
TAACATCATATCAAGTGCATTCGCAGCACGAGTGCAACCAGACGAACCCCGGTCCTTCTCCCGTAAGCACCTCAAGTGGATCGACGGCCAGATGATGGAATGCAAAGGAATCATCCGTGTTGTCCCCGTTCATATGGGACGCAACAAGATTTTCCTAGATTTCCACATCTTCGATATCCCTAGAGGTGACAACTTCTTCCTGATTGGACAGCCAATAGAGCACCTTGCCAATCCGAACCATGATCGGGCAATGATACAGTTCAAGGTTGGTAAAGAGATTGTCCCGGTCAGCCTCGTGCGATCAATTAACACCATCGCCGAAGGCTGATCCGAGACAGACCCAGTGGAAGAAGCAGTTAGCTCGGCTCAAGAAGAGCAAGCTCAGTCGTCATTGGCTGAAGATGCTAACCATTTCATCCAAGAGGCTGAAACGGACGGTTTTATACAGCTCAACGAGGAAGAAAAGCCACAACACCCCCCTCCTGAGTTGAAACCGCTGCCCCCTGGACTTAGATACGCTTTCCTCCACAACGATCGACGCTCGCCAGTCGTCGTCAGTGACAAACTGACAGAGAATGAGACTCGGCAGCTTATCACAGTCCTAGAGAAATACCGGTCTGTCTTCGGGTATTCTTTACAGGACTTGAAGGGGATCAACCCCAGTTTATGCACCCATCGCATACCTATGGAGCCGGACCATACGCCGTCGAGAGAACATCAAAGACGGCTGAATGATGCGATGAGGGAGGTAGTCAAGAAAGAAGTACTGAAGCTTCTGCACGCGGGCATAATCTACCCCGTGCAAGACAGTGAATGGGTCAGCCCAGTTCAAGTCGTGCCGAAGAAGGGCGGAATGACAGTTATCCAGAACGAGAAGAACGAGCTCATCCCTCAGAGGACCGTTACTGGATGGAGGATGTGTATCGACTACCAGAAGCTTAACAAAGCTACCCGTAAAGATTACTTTCCTCTCCCCTTCATTGACGAGATGCTTGAGCGGTTGGCAAACCACTCATTTTTCTGCTTCCTAGATGGATACTCTGGTTATCATCAGATTCCTATCCATCCCGATGATCAAAGCAAGACTACCTTCACCTACCCCTACGGAACGTTCGCCTATCGGCGGATGTCTTTCGGCCTATGCAACGCACCTGCTTCATTTCAGCGGTGTATGATGGCGATATTCTCTGACTTGATCGAGAAGGTCATGGAAGTTTTCATGGACGACTTTACCGTATATGGTAAAACCTTCGACACCTGTCTCGATCACCTGGAAAGAGTCCTCGAGAGGTGCGAAGAGCATCACCTCATCCTTAATTGGGAGAAGTGCCACTTCATGGTCAGAGAAGGAATTTTGCTGGGACACAAAGTGTCGGAAAGAGGGATAGAAGTCGACAAGGCAAAGATAGAAGTTATTGAACAACTACCACCCCCGACGAATGTCAAGGGTGTGCGAAGTTTTTTGGGCCATGCTGGCTTTTACCAGAGGTTCATCAAGGACTTCTCTCGGGTAGCCAGACCTCTTACAAGCCTCCTGGCTAAAGAAGCACCCTTCAACTTCGACGACGATTGCCTTCTCGCCTTCTACACCCTCAAGAAGGCACTTATCTCAGCTCCCATCATACAACCGCCCGATTGGAATCTTCCATTCAAGATCATGTGCGACGCTAGCGACTATGCAGTCGGGGCAGTGCTCGGTCAATGCAAGGATAAACAGCATTATGCCATATCTTATGCAAGTAAGACATTGACCGGAGCTCAGTTGAATTACGCAACAACGGAGAAGGAACTCCTGGCAGTGGTGTTTGCCATGGACAAGTTCAGATCTTACTTGGTTGGTGCTAAAGTGATAGTATACACAGACCATGCTGCACTAAAGTACCTTCTGACCAAGAAAGATGCAAAGCCACGACTCATTCGTTGGATTCTGCTCCTTCAAGAATTTGACTTAGAAATACGAGACAAGAAGGGGACAGACAATTGTGTGGTGGATCATCTCTCACGAATGCAAGTTCAAGGGTCGGAACTTCCGATCAATGACTATCTCAGAGATGATACTCTCCTCAAGGTCACTTCATCCAGTCCATGGTATGCAAACTTGGTGAATTTCATGGTGACTGGATACGTGCCTCCAGGAGAAGACAAGAAAAAGTTGATCTACATCAGCAGATTTCACCTATGGGATGACCCCTATTTGTTCAAAGTTTGTGCTGACGATTTACTCCGACGATGCATCCCTCACGAGGAAACACACAAGGTTCTTGACCGTTGCCATTCATCACCGTACGGAGGACACTACGGAGCTTTCCGAACCCATGCAAAGGTCTGGCAGAGTGGATTCTTCTGGCCGACCATGTATGGAGACGCTAAGGAATTCGTACGGAGATGTGCCAGGTGTCAGAAACACGGGAATATCAATGCCCGTGATGCTATGCCACTGCAGAACAACTTACAGTTGGAGATCTTCGACGTATGGGGAATAGACTTCATGGGTCCTTTCCCCGTATCTGAGCAGTGTGAGTATATCCTGGTGGCAGTCGATTATGTTTCCAAGTGGGTGGAAGCACTTCCGTGCACGGCAGCCGACTCGAAAAATTCAAGAAAGATGTTCGAAGAGATCATCTTTCCCCGTTTCGGAGTACCTCGAGTCGTGATCAGCGATGGAGGATCACACTTCATCGACAAGACGTTCCGGAAGTGTTTGAGCGACTTAGGAGTAAACCACCGAGTGGCTACACCTTACCACCCCCAGACCAGCGGGCAAGCAGAAACGTCAAACAAGCAAATCAAGAACATTCTGCAAAAGACGGTCAATGCTATGGGAACAGGGTGGAAGCGAAAGCTACCGGAAGCATTTTGGGTATATAGAACCGCGTTCAAGACGCCGATAGGGATGACACCCTACCAACTGGTATACGGCAAGACATGCCACTTACCGGTTGAGCTAGAATTCAAATCCCATTGGGCAATCAAGAGGTGGAACATGGATCTCCAGACAGCCGGACTCAAAAGACGAATGCAATTGGCTGAACTGGATGAACGGAGGGAAAAAGCCTACCACAATGCCAAGTTATACAAAGAACGAACAAAAAGATGGCACGACAAGCGTATCAAGATCAAGCAATTCAAAGCGGGAGATCAGGTATTGCTCTTTAACTCCCGTATTCGTTTGTTTGGTCATGGTAAGCTTAGAAGTAAGTGGGAAGGCCCATTTAAAGTTATAAATGCCGCTGATCATGGCGCGATAACCCTCCAGGATAATGACGGAAATGTTTTCAAGGCCAATGGCCAAAGATTGAAAATATTTCTCGAATCCGAAATGCCGGGGCTCAAAGAGATGGACGTCTATGAGCTAACCGAGGCACCGAGTCCAGGTCCGGGCGGGACCTAAAAACGTCCCTTATCTAGGATAGATTTCCCTTTCCATTCCATTCTTTCCTTTTTCTTAAACTTTTTCTAGCCAAAACCATAGAGAAATTCTGGTAGAAGGGCAATATGGGAACACCTGAAAAATTTCTGGAGCTCCCGAGACAAGGCCAGGCCGGCCGGCCTAGCCCAGGCCGACCGGCCCGGCTCTGTCACGTCTCGGGACGCTCCTCGTTTGAAAGGTTCCTCCCGATATCCCTTCCGAGATTATGTGGGGTTTTGAATGAGAGAACGTCTCTTTATATCGAAGGGCCTTCTCTCTTCTTCCTCCTCAGAAACCTCGAGCTTCTTTCTCCAGAAAAATTCTCTCCCTTCGAGATCTGGTGCTATGGCTTCTCCATCCAGCTACCAAGGCTCAAACTCAGTTTCTCCCAGCAGCCATTCTCCTTCCAAGCCATTGAAAGCAACCCCCAGCTCCTCCAATAGCAGCAACGTCCAGATCATCGAGAAGGCAGCCTTCGTGGAAGCCATTGTGGCGCGACCGGGGGCCGGATGGCCACCATCCCAGGCCGACCGGCCTGGGGTAGGCCGGCCGGCCTCCCCTCGTCGCCTCTCTGGCTCCCCGTTGGCCAGAGCCTCCCTCCTTAATTCTAAGGAGGAGGGCCAGGGGACTTCTGCCAAAAACTTCCCGGAGGCCTACTACGGGACTTCTGTCCCCGAAAAAGGCAATCGGGAAGCGGCTCGTCTCCTCGTCGCCCAAGAAGGAGATCGCGCCACTTCTCGTCTCTTCGCCGGAGTACTCGCCGCAGTACACGCCGGCGAGTCTTAGCCCTCCACGCCGGGAAGGGCCGGGCATCGGGAAGGGGTTCTTTTCGGCCCCCAAGAAGCCCGATGAGGGGAGGAGGCGGTTCATGAAGCCCCCTCCGATCCGAGGACCTCCCGGACAGATGGAGTGGTCCAAGGATGACAAGGAGGAGGAGGTGGAGATACAGAGAAAGCTCGCTGCACTGCAAATCCAAGTGAATAACATGGATGAGCTTGTGGCGGAGACGGTCATGGGTGAAGGAATCAAGATGCCTAAGAGGGGGGGTGAATTAGGCTTCTCTACAAATTTTAACTCTAATTCAAACCTAAGCAAATAAGCCAATTCACCCCATGTGCAACCTATACTAGTGATAAAAGAGTTTTGCAACCTAGTTCCAAGGCTCTATCCTAGCAATGGCAAGTTCTAAGAATGTAAAGACATGAAATGTAACATTCCGGTCATTAGGCGCTTAATTAAGAAAGCCTAATCAACATTTTAAGCCATCATCAACTCCATGTTCAATGCCCATTCTTAATTCAACCCTAAACCTTGCTGCTTGATTGAGTTAAGAACTTTAAAAGTTCCTTAACAACTTGTGAAACTCCAAATGTATAAGTTGCTCAAAATTTTATAAGGAACAACTTTGTCAATTGGAGCATTTCAAGATTTTGAGCAGAAAATGTCCAAAAACTTGAACAAAGTCAAATTTCCAGAAAAACAGCAAAAATCGGCTAAGTCTGGAATTTGTGGTTTTTGCTGAACTTCTAGAGCTTGTATCTCCCAAACCCTTGAGAATCTGACCAAACTCCATTTAGCAATCTTGTTCACCTATGTTTGAACTCCAACTTTGCTTAAAGGAGTGACTCGGGTTTGTGCACGATTTTTGGAGCATTCCTGGCTTGAACATGGTCGGTTCGTTGAACGCCGACGCGTCGCGTTCGCGAACGCGTCGCGCCACGGCGCGCCGCGACGCGCCCGAGCGCGCACGAGCTCGCCGCCGAGCCCCGGTCCCACGCCGCCGTCGCGCACGTCGCCGCCATCAATGCCGGCCGGCCAGCCCCCAACTGCCCGACTGTGCCGTCGCGTCGTCGCCATGCCGTCTTCATTCTCCCCGCCTCCTTCTCCCCGACCGCCGCGCGCCTGAGGCGGCACAGCGACCGCCGCGCATTGTGCCGCCCGCCGCCGCCGCCTTTACCCCGGCGATATGGCCGCCCTTCCCCGCGCCTCGCCTCAATGTCGGCCGCCCGACTTCACTCCCTTGTCGCGCGCGTGCCCAGCCTTCTTCCCCGCCTATTAAAAGGCCGCCCCGAGCCCGGCGAGCTCCCTTCTTCCCCGCCGCCGGCAACTCCTCCCCGCGCCGCTCGAACTCCCCTCTCCGGCCATCCTCCGCCCCACCCAGCGCACCGAGCAGCACCCCCTCCCTCCCGTGAAGCTTCCCGGCCCGCCGCCCGAGCTTCTCCGGCCGTCCCTCGCCGGCGCAAGGACCCGCAGCGCCGCCGCCGCCCGAGCTCGCCGCCAGCCCACCTCCGGCCATCTCCGCCGCCCCTTCCTTCACCAAATCCCCTCGAGGTGAGCCCCTGGCCCTCCCCCGCGACTCCTCCGCCGGAGTCCGGCCTCCCCCTCGCCGGAATTGCGAGCGCCCGAGCCGCCGGCCGGCCAAGGGTGTTATCGTAATGATTTGATTCTTTCCGGGGTCCTTTCTGCAAAAAGATACTTCACTCCTCATTCAAATTTCAGGAAACTTCAAAAATTCGTAGAAAATCACAGAAAAATCGTAAAATCACAAACCAAATTTCTCTGTGTTCCTTGTGATGAGTAGATCATTTCATACAAAGCATGTACCCCTGTTAGATGTATAGTTTTGTCTCTAGAAATTGTTTTAGCAAAAGGGAATCTAGCTTGTAACTCAAGTTGTACTGTTGTGCTGAAGCTCATCTTTGGACATGAGCTCTAGTAGCTAGTTTGCAACGTTTTCTCTTTAGAAGTGCAGTTAGTTCAGTGCTGTAACTAGGTGTTTTAGATTTAAGTTTGTTTAATGGCTAGTTGTAGCTAGGTTTTGTTTATGCCTTTTCTGTGTAGTATTTAAATGCAATCTTTTTACAGAATGTTGTACCTGACTTGTAGTGCCTAGTGTAATTTTTGTAGCCCCTGTTAAGCTATAGATTGGGCTCTGTTTATTTAAGAAGTTTTAATATCATTAATTCGTGGAGCCATTTGTGAGCCTTGTTCATGGCTCAAACTTTTTGTGTAGACTAGTTGTGTTTAGAATGGCTCAGGAAAAATATGGTGACACCATATCATCCTGTTTACTTGCTGTTTTGATTTATGCTTATTAAATAGGCTTAAATGATGTTTATTTTGTTCTGGTAGTTCTGAGCAGCAAATAATTGTGAGCTTTTTACAGAAGCTTACTTGTGTGATGAGTAGCCTGTGGAAAAATTTCCAGCCCAATTTATAGGATGGATCAGGCTCTATAAATAAAGATGCTTTTAGGTTCTTTTATTTATTCAGGCAGATCTACTCACTGTCTAGGGCTCAAACTTTTTCTACAAGCTAGTTAGGCCCTGTTTAGCTTTGGGTAAATTTTGGAGCAGCAAATCTCTAGGATAGGTTGCTGTTTCTTTAAATTCTGGATAGATAGCTTGTAGTTTTAATTAAATCTTAGTAAATAGATTATTAATCAATAAATGCTAGCTTTTGCTCAGTAAATCACTCATGATGTGTAGTGTGCTCTGTAAAATTTTCACACCAAGATCACGCTGCATGCAACCGGAATGAATTAAAGAAGTTAATTGCGAAATAGAAAATAATACGTTAATAAAGGAAATCCTTTTACCGAGATAAACAACCTAGCTCAATAAATGAGCTACTAAACATTAATTTATATGTGCACACAATCACCATCAAAGAAGAAAACCAACACAGTAAACCTAGTACCTTAATGAAATGGTGAGCGGACTTTTGACTAGTGTCCCTTGGGCGTCGTCCCCTTGCTTGCAACATGTGGTGCAGACCGAGTCCGGCCGGTGGGACCGCGATTCCGGATAGGCTGTATCCAGAGGGCTCTAGGCGCTGACCGCAAGACCCGTGGATTTTCGGGGACGGTCTGGATGGGATCCGTGTGTTTAGGTTCGCCTTGCAAGGTTAACGAATCAATTCGAATTGTCTGCCTCTCACAGTCTGAGATTGCTTAACCTCTGCGATCATGCTGAGCCGGAATGGTTTGTGGAAAGGATAAATATTGCTGTATTGCTTAAACTGCTTGCCAAACTTGTATGCTTAGAGCTCAGGTGCAAATTTAGTTTGGTTAAAAGAAAGATAGAACCGGATGCTAAAAACTTGAAAATAAGGATCAACTACTAGGCTCTTTTTGGCAAACAAACCCACCAGCCAAAAGCCCTGCATGTCTAGGAGTCGGTGACGTAGTTATCACCCGTCGGTTAAGTCTTGCTGAGTATTAATATACTCAGCCTTGCCTTGTTGATTGTTTTCAGGTGATAGTTTCGAGGACATGATCGCCAGTCTCACCTGGCCATGTCAGCTTCCTCCCGGTTGGACCGTGGAGTGGGACGCCGATTCTGCCGAGTGATGTCATGACGGCTTCACATGACGTTACTCCCTCGTCTAGTTATCGTCGTATTTTAATTTTCCGCTGCATTAGACTCTGAACAATCTTTTATCGTGAACTCTGTTTTGTAATTAAGTACCTCTGTGGGACCTACTTAACCATTATTATGGTTGTATCTGTTGTAATCTCTGGAGTTCACCTTCGTGTGAACGTTCGCATACTGGTTTCGATCGAGGTAATCAACAGTGGTTGCATCGGGCTTCGACCCGACAGACTGTCTTTTTAACTAGGTTTAATCACGTGTTTGACCAGTGGACGGTTACGCGTAATTAAGCTTAGTTAATTAGAGCAGTTCTGCCACATGAAAGAAACTTGCTTGAAGTAAATGCTAGAATGTAAATGCGGGAAAGTAAAGGAGAGATGGCAATTCGATGTTTTCCCGAGGTATCGAGGAGTCGGCACTCCCCACTAGTCCTCGTTGGAGCACCCGCGCAAGGGTGTAGCTCCCCCTTGATCCGCGCAAGGACCAAGTGCTCTCTAGTGGTAATCCATTTCCCACTCCGGGACGGCGGATTCCAAACCGTGAACAATCCTTCTTGGAGCTTCACACAATCTTCTTCTTGTGAGCTTCCAAGATCACCACCCAACCGTCTAGGTGATGCCGATCACCAAGAGTAACAAGCTTCAATCTTCACTTGACCTAAGCTAGACCAAGAGAATGGTGGATGCACACTTGCTACTTCTCTAGCACTAAATGAATCTTCAATTCAATCTTCTAGTGCTCCTCTTGCTCTCCAATTCTTCTCAAATGGCTGGTGAAAACGTGTGGCAAGAGAGTCTTCATGTGGGAGAAGAGGTGGCTTAAATAGCCCCCTCAAGATTCCCTAGCCGTTGGTGCTGACGCAGAGGGACCGATTCATTCGGTCCCCATTTTGGCCTGGACCGAATCAATCGGTCCCTCTTCCAATTTGAACTTCCAACGGCTCTCTGCAGGGGGACCGACTCATTCGGTCCTTCTCCATGAGGCGGACCGAATCAATCGGTCCTCACTCAGAGGCGTGCACACCTGTGCTCTTGAGGGGGACCGACTCATTCGGTCCAACCTCCTTGGAGGCACCGAATCAATCGGTCCTCACTTAGAGCCGTGCGCACAAGTTCTGAGGACCACCGATTGATTCGGTCCCCACCAGGAGGGAGCACCGAATCAATCGGTCTGTACTCAGAGCCGTGCACACGCCAAGTGCCAAGGGGACCGATTCATTCGGTCCATCACCACGTGGAGGACCGAACCAATCGGTCCCAACTCAGAGCCTTGCGCACTTGGGATGCACCTAGACCGATTGGTTCGGCCCCCCTTCAACAGGGGCACCGAATCAGTCGGTCCCTCTGGACTTCTTCTGTTTCCTTCTCTTTTTCAGCCGAAACTCGTCCGATTCAACTTCTTTGAGTTTCCTAGCTTCGACATGTCTTCATGGGAGCTTCCTAGTGCTAGAATTTTCACACGTGTGCACCACACCAAACTTCTAGCCTCTCCTAGGTCAAGCTACCAATCTTAGCCCCTCTTTATAGTACGGTCAAAGATAAAATAAGGTCCTAGACTAATCCAAGTGTCCTCAACAACCACGACACTTAGAACTAGCTTTTCCTTAATCTTCGCGCATATCCTTTGAACCAATACATGAATTCCATTCATTCGAGGGCCAAGATATCCATGAATATCCATCAATGCACTAACTTTCAATTGCCTCTGCAAAACACACGTTAGTCGCATTGATCATGTCGTCATATCACCAAAACAAATTGAGGGGCCTAGATGCTCTTTCAATCTCCCCCTTTTTGGTGATTGATGACAACACAACCCTAAAGGATAGTTTGTGAGAAGAATTTGGGTTAGACATTCTTGAATTGCATGAACTTGAGAAGATATTAAGCGGAAACGAATAGTAAGATCATGCAAACAAGAAAAACAAGCGCATTTCAAAGGATATAAGCAATTAAGTTGCGCAAACACGACATGTTATAGAATAAAAACATGGAGAGCACATGTCGATCAACCATAAGTAGCAAGACACATATCATGGCATATATACACAAAATGCACAAAAGATAGACATGATATGCATGAGGGTTCACTCAAAGAGTTTCAAACGCCTAACTACCCTCCCCCTTGCTCTCACAACTCACTACTCTCTCCCCCTTTGGCGTCAAGCACCAAAACTAAGCGTCGGAGGCTGGAGGAGTGTGTGCAGCTGTCTCTGACACTGGAGCAGTCTCTGTCTCTGAGCGAGGAGCATCTGAAGCTGACTCTGTCTGTGGGGGAGGAACCTCTGACTGAGAAGCTGAAGCTGTCGGTGCAGACGACGTAGGCTGAGCAGGTGACTCATGAAGCAATAACTCTGAATAGCTCGAGACCGGAGTACTGGCAGCTGGAGAGGTAACAGAGAGAATCTCTGACATGGTGGCCTGTAGGTGTCCTGGCTGCCCTGCCTGCTCTGTAGTAACAGTAGTGGTCTCAGTCTGCACGGCAGTCACAGGTGGTGTGCTGATGAACTGGCTGACAAAAGCAGAGGACGGTGTGCCAAAGGTGGTAGGAATACTAGCAAATCCGGGGGTCACACTCGTCGTGCCTGTAACTGTCATAGCTGGCAGAGGGGAGGATCCAAGAGAGGCCATCGGCCGTATCGGACTCTGGATAGCTGGTGGATCCTGTGGAGCAGCGCTCAGAGGGGGTCCAGGATATGGAGGAGGTGGAGCAATCCCCTGAGCCTGGAAGAGATAGCTGAGCGTGTAGTTGGTCACATCTGCCTGGCGCCTGCTCTGCTCAACCCAAAACTGCATCTGCTCGTCGTGACGTCTGGCTTGTTCCCTCATCTGAGCATTCTGAAGCTCGATCTGCCTGTTCTGGAACTCCTGTTGAGTCTGAAGATGCTGTAGGGTTTGGTTCTGAGCTGCTAGCTGAGCATCCTGCCTCTGAGAGTTCCTCTGTATCTCTAACAAGACCTGAGAGATAGTGTCAAGAGCCTGCTTGATTGCTGGATCTGTAGTGGGGGCAGGAGCTGGAATGGTGACTGGTGGTGCAGAAGAGATAGGCTGAGCCTCTGTAACAGGAGTAGTGCCTGAACCACCAGCCTCATCATCATGTGTACCTCGAGCAGGAGGATCTGGAGGGATGTAGTCTGTGTCTGAGTCACTGTTAATATCATATATGCCCTCTAGCCCTGCGTGTATCTCTCCCTCTTGCAGTGCTAAGTCCTGTGCTGCTGCCTCTGCTCTCTGCTCAGGTGTCTGGCCCTGCTGAGCTGCCTGAAAGGCTCTCTGGCCTCGGCGTCTGTCGTCTGGACGAGCTGGCCTGTAAGCTGGAAAGCGTGTGGTCTGACTGCGCAGCTCTTCCTCAGATCCCGCCTCATCACTCCTAGCAGCAATGATTGTACTGATGATGTGTGCATAGGGGTAATAGCGACCGACTCTCATCCCATCATATAGAACGTCCTCGAGCTCACTGATGATGAAGTCGGCGATATCAAACTGCAGACCCTGTACGAGATAAACCAGAAGCCACTGCTGCAGAGCTGTCACAGACTCACGGTTCCCCGTCCTGGGAATAGGGATGGCAACGGGTAGATACCCACTGGGTATTACTATCCCGTACCCGCACCCATTAGATATAGTTTTATCCGTTAAAATACCCGTATATGCATGCGGGTACAAAACTATACCCATACCCGCACCCGCGCGGGTATTTTTACCCGTCGGGTAATCCGTACCCGATAATATACCCGTTAAAAACAATTATATTCGTGAATATATCACGTGATTTGAAGCACATATCAACAAATACAAAATAAATAAAAGCAAGATAAGTGATAATTACTCATCAATTAAGAATCATCACTCACCAACAAAGTACAAATTTATAAACTCACTATATATTATATGTTTTTTTACTCAAACTATCAAACATAGTAGTAATTTGTCGGGTATAATTTACCCACGAGTATGCGGGTATGGGTAGTATGCACCCGTACCCGCACCCGCATATCTGATGGGTAGAGGTTTTTGCCCACTAACGTACCCGCGGGTAAAAAAATCTTTCCAAACCCGCGTTCTTATCGGGTAAAACCCGTCGGGTTCTCGGGTGGCGGGTACCCATTGCCATCCCTACCTGGGAAGCAAGGAACGTCTGAGGGCCTCAAGAAGAATATATGCCACTGGTGTCAAAGCTGAGGGGTGCCTCTCTGACGCTGGACCGAAAGGAGCTCGGTAAATCTGAGCGGCTGACTGGTAGTCTGGAGCGACTATACCACTGGAGAAAGGACGGCGAGGCGGGGACACTCCAGGGTAAGCCTTCTCGTGCAAGCGGTCTCCCTGAGCTCTGGCTCCAAAGACATTCGCCAATGCCTGGCGACCGACTCTGAATCTCCTCATCATAAACATATACTCAATATAGCGATGCTCGGGATCGATCCAGAGGGTAGCAAAGAAAACCCGGAGCCAGACCTTGTGATAATGCCCTGGAAGTGTGAGTATCTGCTCGAGTCCAGGAAGGTAACTGAAGTATCTCCTGAACTGATCAACTGGTAGCCCTGCACTTCTGGCAAGTGTGTCAATCTGAAGAACTCTGTGCCTGAACAGGTGAAGACCCTGAGTGCTGATAATCTTGAAGAAAGCCTGCTGAAGAGGTGTCCAGCACAGGTCGTGCTCTGGAGTAGTACGGGTATCAGGGAACCATCGCTTGTATCTCTTCAGCCTGAGTTTGTATATTTGTCTCGCTGTGGCTCGCCTGAGGGTGTCTGGAGGTGGGATCTCCTCAGGCTCTGACTCTGCCTCTTCTTCTTCTTCTGCCTCAGCTTCCTCAGCTTGCTCTGAGGGACTAGTGATCATCGAACTTGTACCAATGACTTTGAGCTTAATTACCCTCTGGCGCTTCTTCCCACGCTTAGGAGCGGGAGTGACGGTGGAAGAAGCTGGAGCTGTGGTAGCTGGAGGTCGTGCCTGACGTGTCACACGTCCTGAGCGACGTGGCTGTGGCTGTGGAGGACCCTCAGGAGCTGTTGGTGAGCCTGTACGGTCGACAATCCTGAATCCTCGAGCTCTGCCTGAAGCAATCTCATCTGCTGCATGAATAGCTGCAAAGGTGGCATCCCAGTTCTCTGAATCATCAATTCTGCGCCCCTTCTTCTTGACTTTAGTTGCCACTTCCTTTGCCTTGGCCTTGCCACGTGCTGGATCCCTAGGAGGAGAGGGATCACGGTCCTCACCACCACCTGAAGTGCCACTGGGTCCGGTATCTGCCATATCAATCAACTAGAAAACCCGGCACGTCCAATTGATGATAGTGCCCTGTCAAGCTGTCACTGTCACTGAAAAGCAAGAACACAAGCAACAACTGACTCTGCTCCCCCTGAAGCTGGCAAGGTCCTTGTCAAGGCTTTGCCTTGATGTCCAAACTATGTACCCGAGGCTTTGCCTCAAGCAACTGTCGCTGACAAGCAATCAAGAACCCATATTCTGCCTCTGATCTGACGACTGACACCTGCACGCACATATATAGGACATATAGCTAATGAGATAGAATCCTTAAGAGCATGAATAGATAAGAGCTTGGAAAGCGGCTATCCTATGATATGATTTGAAATGTAGCTCTAATTTCATCTAGACAAGATGTATATGAGTCATAGCATCTAGAATCAATAGAGCATTGGCATTAAAGCGCAAAAGCATTTATATATCGACAAGTGTTGAGTGGATAACTATCAAAGTTATTACTCCATAATCAAGGATGAGCGATTACGACAGCTAGCAATAGATAAGAAATAGAAATCGAGGTCGTAATCTTTCACCTTAACTTGTCGAAATGTTGAGTAGAGGTGCCGGAAGTCGCCAAAATGCGAGAGATTAACCAACAATGCCACACACCTAACATAGGGCAAGCAAATGGTCGGTAGTGAGTTAATTGAAATCAAACCGAATGGTATACCATAGGTTTGAAAGGAATTAAACTCAGGAATTTTAAAGAACAAGCACCTCAACTCGATTCCACGGAGGATTTCTCGCCGGAGATGAAGATGGTGGCCAAGTGGTCACCAGAGAGGGAGCCACGGCGAGGTAGAGTCCACCACGGGCGGCGCACAGCGAGGAGGAGCTGCTGGCGGCAAAGGCGGCACTAATGGCGGCGACGGCGGCGCGACCTAGGGTTAGGGCGCGTGCGGGCGGTGGCGGTGCGAGCGGCGGCGCGTGTGGCGGCTGAGGCGGCGCGGTGGAACAGCGTGGGCGGCGCGGCTCAGTGGTGCGGTGCGGCGGCGCAGGCGCGGAACGGCAGCGCGCGGTGGCCGGCGGTGGAGCAGACGCGGGCGGCGCGGTGGCGGCGTACGGGCGAGTGCGAGTGGGGGAGGAGCGCCTGACGTGCGGGACCCACTGGAGAGAGAGGTTAGGATAAAACGGATGGACGGCCCAGATCTGAGAAATTTGAATTGACGGCCCAGATCTGTTCGCGAGCCAATCGACCGACTGGTTCGATGGCCCCGCGAAGCAACGACCGAATGTATCGGTGCTGTGCAGAGTTATGGCACTCAGAGCACAGGGGACCGATTGGTTCGGTGCCCGAAGAGAGGGGGCACCGAATGAATCGGTCCGCACACAGAGACAAACGCACTTGGATCTGATACTGACCGATTGATTCGGTCCACCTGGAAAAGCGTCGGTCCATTGCGTCGGTCCTTCTCTGCAGGGAATTTTCAAGGAATTTTCGCGGAAATTTCTTACTCCCAGTCCTAAGATCCAATAGAGATGCAACTAAATATGATCTTGGATAGGAATAAGCGAACCTCTCTCAAATTCTCATTTTAAAATATTTTTCATTATCGCCCACATGGCTAACCATAGTTTTTGCAATAGAAAACCAAGCCAATGATTAAGGCGTGACCTTACACATTTAAAGAGAGCTAAAACATTTGATAAGACCAAGCGAAGCTCCCCCTAAATATGTGCCACGAGGCTTAATCGAAAGAAACGACAAAATAACACAAATGCAAGCATGCATGCAAGACAAGTATTGAAAGCTTGAAATTAAATCTACTTGTCAAGTTTGAACCTTATGCAAGCTTATTCACAATGCGAGCATCGTTATCTTGCACAAGTTAGACAAGGGCCCTAATGCATATGAATGACATGTTACAAATGCAATGCAAGCAACAAATAAGCATATTACTCAAAGTTCTTGAAGTCAAGCACATTCAACTCATTTCTCAACTTGCAAAAGGTGTCCTTGCCAAGGGGTTTCGTGAAGATGTCCGCTAATTGTTCCTCCGTCCTTACACCTTCAAAAACTATATCTTTCTTTTCCACATGATCCCTAAGGAAGTGATGGCGGACATCAATGTGTTTGGATCTTTTGTGTAAGACGGGGTTGTTGGCAAGCTTGATGGCACTCTCATTGTCACACAACAAAGGTATCTCTTCTAGAACTACACCATAGTCTAAAAGGGATTGTTTCATGTAAAGGATTTGTGCACAACAAGAACCGGCCGCTATGTACTCGGCTTCGGTGGATGAAAGAGCAACACAATTTTGTTTCTTTGAAGCCCATGAAACCAAGCATCCTCCTAAGATTTGGCACCCGCCGGTGGTACTTTTCCTATCAACCTTGCAACCCGCATAATCCGAATCGGAATAGCCAACGAGTTGAAAACTAGCACCATTGGGATACCAAAGACCCATGCAAGGAGTGTACCTAAGGTACCTAAGGATGCGTTTCACGGCCTTCATGTGTGCTTCCTTGGGATTTGATTGGAAGCGAGCACACATGCAAACACTAAACATGATATCGGGCCTAGATGCGGTAAGATAAAGCAATGAACCAATCATTTGACGGTAAAGAGTTTGGTCTACCGGTTTACCTCCCGCATCAAGATCAAGATGTCCATTGGTAGGCATAGGAGTTTTGATTGGCTTGCAATTTTCCATCTTGAAGCGCTTGAGAAGGTCTTTAGTATATTTTTCTTGACAAATGAAAGTCCCTTCATCAAGTTGCTTGATTTGAAATCCAAGGAAAAATGAAAGCTCTCCAATCATGGACATCTCGAACTCCTTCGACATCATTTCACCAAACTTCTTGCAAGATTCTTCATTAGATGAACCGAAGATGATATCATCAACATAGATTTGACATATAAAGAGCTCATCATCTTCCATCTTGGTGAATAGTGTTGTGTCAACTCTTCCAATTTTGAAACCCTTTTCAACTAGGAAGTCCCTTAGCCTCTCATACCATGCTCTAGGAGCTTGTTTGAGACCATAGAGTGCCTTGGACAACCGGTAGACATGATTGGGATTGCTAGGGTCTTCAAAGCCCGGTGGTTGCTCAACATACACTAACTCATTGATATAGCCATTAAGGAAAGCACTCTTCACATCCATTTGATATAGCTTCATTTCATGGTTGGATGCATAAGCTAGTAGCATGCGAATTGCTTCAAGTCTTGCCACCGGAGCAAAGGTCTCTCCACAATCAAGTCCTTCTATTTGAGAGAATCCTTGTGCCACAAGTCTTGCCTTGTTTCTTACAACATTGCCTAGATCATCTTGCTTATTACGAAACACCCATTTGGTTCCAATGACTCTTGCACCTTTTGGTCTTTCCTCTAAAGTCCACACTTCATTACGAGTGAAGTTGTTGAGCTCTTCATGCATAGCATTGATCCAATTTGGATCTTGGAGGGCCTCTTCAACCTTGGTTGGTTCCATGCTTGATACAAATGAGAATGTTTCACAAAACAAAGCCATGTTTTCTCGGTTTGCCAAAAGAGCCTTGTGCTTTGCCTTGGTCAATAATCCCCTATGCTTGGATCTTGTTTGAACACCCTTGGATGGACTCCCAATGATAAGATCTTGTGAGTGATCTTTAGTTCTTGGAATATGTCTTCTAGGAGTAGGCTCTTGAGAAGGATTTGGGGCCTCAACATCTTGAGCTTGTTCTTCTACTTGGGCTTGTGATACGTGAACATCTTCTTGAGGTAATGGTGAATCATCCTTGTCTTCATCATTGCTAGCTTGAGGAGCTATGGAGGTGGATGGAGGTTCAATCACTTGTACTTCATCTTCATCACCTTCATCCTTTGGCTTGATAGGACCAATTTGCATATTCTTCATAGCTTCTCTCAATGGTTCACCACCCACATCATCACAATTCTCAATTTCACCTTGAGACCCATTAGATTCATCGAATTCCACATCATATGTTTCTTCAACCATACCGGTAGCATTGTTGAATACCCTATAAGCCTTGGACTTCAATGAATACCCAAGTAGAAACCCAATGTCACATCGCCTTTGAAATTTCCCTAAGTGTTGGCGCTTCTTGTAGATGTAGCACTTGCAACCAAACACCCGGAAGTAAGATATATTTGGTTTTCTCCCAACAATCAACTCATATGGGGTCTTCTTCAAGAGGCGGTGAGGATAAAGCCTATTTGATGCATAGCATGCGGTGTTGATGGCTTTGGCCCAAAACTTCTCATGAGTGTCATATTCATCAAGCATAGTTCTAGCCATAGTGATCAATGTCCTATTCTTTCTTTCCACAACTCCATTTTGTTGGGGTGTATATGTAGCAGAGAGCTCATGTTTGATCCCCATCTCATCACAATACTCTCCTATCTTGGAGTTGACAAACTCGGTACCATTGTCACTTCTAATCTTGATCAAGGGCACTTGATATTCATTTTGAGCTTTCTTGGCAAATTTCTTGAATATACTTGAAACTTCGGATTTGTCTTGTAGAAAGAATACCCAAGTGTATCTAGAGAAATCATCCACAATCACAAGACAATAAAGATTTCCTCCAATGCTAGCATAAGTTGTTGGCCCAAACAAATCCATGTGCAAGAGTTCAAGTGGTCTTGAGGTTGAGACATAGGCCTTGGTAGGATGAGTATTTGCAACTTGTTTGCCGGCTTGACATGCACTACACAATTTGTCCTTCTCAAATTTGATGTCCTTCAAGCCCACTACCAAGTCCTTCTTTGCAAGCTTGTTGAGAGTGTTCATGCCAATATGTGCAAGCCTTCTATGCCATAACCAACCCTTTGATGTCTTGGTGAATAGACATGTATGCACACTTCCATCTTGTGAGTTGAAATCCACCAAGTAAAGATTGTTGTATCTAAAGCCCGTGAATATAGCTTCATCATTATCAACCTTTGATACAACAACACCATCCTTCAAGAACACACACTTGTAGCCCAAGTCACACAATTGACCAACCGAAAGCAAGTTGAAGCTAAGAGTGTCCACCAAGAGAACATTTGAGAGAGTCTTGTCATTTGATATAGCAATCTTTCCAAGACCTTCCACTTTGCCCTTTGAGTTATCACCAAATGTAATCTTTTCATGCCCATTGCTATCTTCTAGTGAGGTGAACATCCGGGAATCACCGGTCATATGTTGAGTGCAACCACTATCCATTACCCAATGGTGTCCTCCGGTTTTGTAGTTCACCTACACACAAGCACAATCAAGCTTGAGATTTAGCAACCCAAACCGTTTTGGAAGTTTGGGTGCTAGAAGTTGAGGAAGATGCATTGATTGCTACATGTGGCTCTTTCAAGCAAGTCACTAGATGCTTTGGAACCCAAATTTGCTTGGGCCTAGTTTCTTTCTTAACTCCAAAGAATCTCACTACCATCTTGCCACTTGAGACCTTTGACAACCCATAGTATGCATTGAATGCCTTTGGTCTAAGTTGATCTTTCAAAGTCTTTGGAGGTGGCTTCTTGCAATCATGAGCAAAGTGACCTTCTTGTTGACACTCGGTGCAATACTTGACTTTGAGCTTTGGGGGAGTCTTGATCTTGTTCTTTGCATGCTCAACTCTCTTGTGGAAAGAACCAAGACCTTGTGTGTCATATTTCATTGCGGTTGAGCTCATCATCTTGGCATACAAGGTGTGGCCATTGGTGAGTGTGGTATAGCCGGACTTCATGTTCTCAACTTGACTCTTGAGCTTGTTGATCTCACTCATAGCAAGCTTGTTCTCTTGCATAAGCTCTTGTCGATCTTTGTCAAGCTTGACCTTTGAAGTACCATCATCAACTAGCTTGCCTTTGCACTTGGCACAATGCATTGGCTTCATTGGGGGATTAGCCTTTTGATGGTTGTCCATTGGGGGATTCTCAACCACTTTCTCAACAATCTTCTCAACAATCTTGACTTCCACCTTGGGCTTCTCATTCAACTCATTTGAAATAGCATCAAAGT
Organism: Eragrostis curvula; assembly: GCA_007726485.1. NCBI lineage: Eukaryota > Viridiplantae > Streptophyta > Magnoliopsida > Poales > Poaceae > Eragrostis > Eragrostis curvula. Next base: position 696,111 of record CM017440.1, on the reverse strand, counting down.
TATGCTCAAGGTGGCCATAGGCGGTAGTGAGTTCCTTGAATTTATCATCTAAAGCATTGTACTTGGCAACAAGATTTTCATTTTCAACCTTCAACTCACTACACCTAGATTCATACTTATCACCTCTAGCAATAGCCTTTTTCTTTTCAAGCTCAAGCTCTTCAACTTTCTTGTTAGTTCTCCTAATGATGCTAGTATAATTCTTGACTATGTCTACTAGATCATCATAAGAAGGTGAGCTATCATCATCGCTATCACTATCACTAGCATCATCACTATCATCATCACTATCATGTACCTTGTGACTTCCTTTGGCCATGAGGCAAAGGTGTGTGCTTGATGAAGAGATGAAGCTTGGAGGAGGAGGGATAGATGCACCAATAGCAAGGCCGGCGACGCCTTCTCCTTCATCATCACTTGAGGAAGATTCATCCGAGGATTCTTCATCATCGGTGATCCATTGCCCAACATAAGCCTTGCCACCTTTCTTGAATCGAGTGAAGTTCTTCTTCTTGCTTTTGAACTTGTGGCTTGGCTTCTTCTCTTTTTCATCGTCACTATCTTCTTTCTTGTGACCCTTGTTCTTTCTCTTGTCGGGCTTGGGGCATTGGTGAGCTAGATGACCCAATTCTCCACAATTGTAACAATCCATGTTCTTGATAGATTTCTTGTTAGGGACGGAGAATCTTTTGTTCTTGGAGTCAAACTTCACTCCTTTCTTGTCAAGCTTTCGGAGCATCTTTGTGGTCTTTCTCACAAGAAGAGCTACTTCATCTAGCCCATCACTCTTGTCATCATCATCATCACTTGAATCTTCTTTGATGATAGCCTTTTTCTTCTCTTTCTTTTCTTTGGTTGCCTTGAGAGCAATATCTTTCTTCTTGGAAGATGAAGGACCATCATCATCAACTTTGAGCCCAAACATAGATTCACGAGTGGTGATCTTTCCCAATACCCTTTGAATAGTGTAGTCCTTGAGCCTCTTGTTGAGAAGTATGGAGGTGATGATTGCATATTTCTTCTCATCAAGAGCACTAAGAATCTTCCGGATGATGTCGGTTTGACTCATCTTGGAGATGTCAAGATCATGGAGCTCCTCTACAAGATAATTCAAACGTGAGTACATTTGACTAGCATTTTCATTAGGAAGCATCTTAAAATGATTGATCTTTTCCATAAGATACTTGTATCTCTCCTCACGCTCATCCTTGGTTCCCATATTCATTTCTACCAACTTGTCCCAAATTTCTTTTGGAGTTTTGAGGCTCCGGACTTGGTAGAAGGGTTCTTTGCCTAGGGAACGAAGGAGAGTGTTCTTGGCTTTGGCTTTCCACCTTTCTTGGGTGATCTCTTCGGCATTGAGGACATTGCCCTCAACCTCCGGAAAGCCTTCCGTGACGGCCTTAAGGATTCCTAAGTCCATGGCTTCTAAATAAGCCTCCATCCGAACTTTCCAATACGAAAAGTCGGTGCCATCGAACGAAGGGGGTGGCCCATCATTAGACATCTTGGCTCTAGGCGGTGAAGCCTATCCTTTGAGCAACCACGGCCTTGCGCACTTGGGATGCACCTAGACCGATTGGTTCGGTCCCCCTTCAACAGGGGCACCGAATCAGTCGGTCCCTCTGGACTTCTTCTGTTTCCTTCTCTTTTTCAGCCGAAACTCGTCCGATTCAACTTCTTTGAGTTTCCTAGCTTCGACATGTCTTCATGGGAGCTTCCTAGTGCTAGAATTTTCACACGTGTGCACCACACCAAACTTCTAGCCTCTCCTAGGTCAAGCTACCAATCTTAGCCCCTCTTTATAGTACGGTCAAAGATAAAATAAGGTCCTAGACTAATCCAAGTGTCCTCAACAACCACGACACTTAGAACTAGCTTTTCCTTAATCTTCGCGCATATCCTTTGAACCAATACATGAATTCCATTCATTCGAGGGCCAAGATATCCATGAATATCCATCAATGCACTAACTTTCAATTGCCTCTGCAAAACACACGTTAGTCGCATTGATCATGTCGTCATTAATCACCAAAACAAATTGAGGGGCCTAGATGCTCTTTCAATGGGACAAATGGAGGCCGACGACAAGATCGAAATCCTTCGCAAGGCAATGGCCTCCAAGGTCAAGCGCCTCGCGAAGGCGACCGGCAATGAAGACCTTTACCGTCCGAAGGAGGATTAGATTAGTTAGGCTAGATCTAGTTTAGTTTTTGGGTGCTTAATTTGATTTCCCTAGATTTGTTTCTTCCAATTTCTTTTACCTTTCAGCACCCCCATTTTGTTTCATGATTACTTTGAAAATAAAGTTTTAATTGAATAAAGTAACTCTCATGATAAAAAGAAATAAAAGAATGAATGGTTGGTGCACACTTGTGTGCCAACCAACCCCTTGAGCTAAAATTTTCAGTGAAGCACACAGAACAGAGATGAACAGGAGGTGTTCTGGTCACTGGCCAAAGCAGAGGGCGTTCTGGCACAGACCCAGGCCGGCCGGCCGGCCCCCTTCTGCACCCTCTCGCAGAAAACCAGCGTCCACTGAGTCATTTGTTGCAAAATACATGAACCTGAACCTGCACCGGCACGTTTGGCAACAAAGCCAGGCCGGCCGGCCTAGCATAGGCCGTTCGGCCTGGCCCTGTGCCCAATTTTGCCGGCTCGACTCCAGAACACGGTTTGCGACCCCTGACTTTGTTCCTTACATGATTTTGATTCAAATGAAATTCCTGGCTAAACAATTTTAAAATTTGATCAAAATTCATGAAAGTGAACCCCTATGCATGACATCTTGGATATGCTTGTCATTTTTTCATGAGAAAGTATTTCTTTATCTTGGAACTATTTATAGGATTGCCCAATTCTTATTAATTGACTCTTATGATATAATGATTTGAGAAGTTGAACCTTCCAATTCAAGGTTTTGGAGATTTTTTTTTTGAAAATAAAACTTGAGGCAACCCTTGTTATTATCAACCTGAAAATGTCCTATCCAAAGCCATATATCAAATTCAAGTTGAGATATTTCCACATAGCTACCTTCTAAATTTTGAGCTTGCTCGAATTGCTTGCCTTCACATTCATGCTATCTTATTCATCATGGCCATTCACATACACGATCATCAAGAAAGTCCAAAGTGTTGAAGATCTTCATCCCCCTGAAAAAAAAATGTATGAAGAAGGAATGATACACTCCTTGTCTTCGGAAAAAAAAAAGAAGAGAAAAGGGGAAAGATGAAAGATACTTGAGCAAGGACTCCAATACCAAAGTACACTTGCACTTGGCCTAGATGTGTGAGAAGTATGAATATTTAGACAAGTTCTTCGATCCTGCAAAATAAATGAAGAAGAGTGAGCAACATCTCAATAGCCCACCTTATAACTTAGAATTAGGAAAGGCTTGATTCTAAGCCAAGGTGAGGATCCAAACACTTTGAGTGATTGAGAGAATGTTGAGAAATAACAAGGGCATGCCTCGCTTTCTTTACAAAACTATCAAAAACTCCAAATGCCAAGATGAAGAGGTATTCGACAGATCAATGAGTTGTTCTGAGACTCAATTGATGAAGATGAGGGTATTAGCCACCGGAATCCAAGGTATGAAAGAAAACTCAGAATATGACTTGTATATGCCTTGATTCATGACCCTGATCTTGCAAAGTCCCTATAATTTAATTCATTCTTTGCTAAGGGACTAGCAAAGTTCAGGTGGGGGGGCGTGTTGGTGGTCGTTACGATACGGTTTCACCACCAACATTCCGTCACATTTCAGGCTCATCATGCTCACAATAGAGTAAAATTGCTTATTTCTAACAAGTTCCACAAGTTTTGTACAATTTGTGAGTGCAGGAGCCAACCAGAAAAACCTGAGCCTGAGAGGGGATAGAGCCAGGCCGGCCGGCCTCCCCCTGTGTCAGCTTGACACGTCCTTGATCCAGGAAGCTACACATTTGTCCAATTTCATCCTGAGACGTACGATCAATGTCGGTTTGATCCAAGGACCCGGAAGGCCTAGAGTGGGGTTTGCATGGATTGAAGGGCCCACAACCGAGGATCCGAGGACAGCTTTAACTGTACGCAACCACTACCGACTTCAGGACATCATCCAGGCCATCCACGCAAAACTCGGGGACACTTGGCGCCAAAGCCAGGCCTAGGCTAGGCCGGCCGGCCTAGCATCTTGGCCGCCAAGTTCCCTCTTCAGCGTGCATGTTAAGCAAGCTCAGTGCGTCATTCCTAAGCAAGCAATCACCCCTGAAGGCTATAAAAGGAGACCCCCTTCACCTTGAGAAGACACACCATCCAAGGATTGAAAGAGTTGCTTAGTGATTTAGCTCTCATCTTTAGAGTACAGTAGGGAGAGAGTGGGTGAGCTGCTCGGGTGACAACCGAGCTTTGTAGAGAGAGTCCGGGAGTTCTTCCTCGGCCTCATCTCAACATTTCCACCCCCGAGGAATTTATTCAAGAGTTATCTTCAAGTAAGTCCTCGGTATCTTGTCTTTAGTACCTCGCTAGTTTACGAATTACTTTTCAGCAAGTTATCTTGTTTATCTTGATTTGCGGGTACCTGAGTCTGCGCAAGTGACAGCGAGTCTTGTTTGGGGTTTCCTCTATAGCCCTTCGCATTGGGTGGAGGTCGGTGACTGAAATCTTAGGCGTGGTGCCTGTGCTGGCTAGTCACCTCAGGTTGTGTTGCACCCCACGGAACTGTAGTGGTAGGCGGCAGGTGGTGACAGCCCTGTCCGTCCTTCGTAGTCCACCACGTTCGGGTGTACTCATAACAGTAGTGCTGAGCCCGGAGAACCCCCTCTCTCATCCCTTTCTGAGGTTCTCCCGCTGTCGGCCATCGAAGTAAATCAATTTAGATTAAGATAGTTTGTCTGGAGTAACGAGTAGCTATCTAAAGTCAAGTTCTCTACCCAGTTATCCTTTACCCCTTGGTGAGTCCGGTTAGAAAAGTTCTAGGCTAGTCGAGTCTACCGTTCTCTGGATTCGGTATCCAGGTTCTTACTCCCCTGGTGAAAGGCTACACCGTACTCCGTGCGCTTGCGGATTTAGTTAGGCTAAGGAGTGCCAACAGGGCACGAGTGGATGATTTTAGGAGCATAAGGAGTTGGCAGCAATACCTGTGATGGGTGCGATCGCATACCATTGCAGGGGTTACGCTTTTAGATGATGACGCTCGCCCCGATCTGAAACCGAGTGGGATAACCATGTCTTGGGCCACCACGTACTTACCGCTTACCCCCATGGAAGGGTTCCAGACAACCTACTTAGCTCGATGCCCAAACTGTAGGCGATCAGAGGATGGTGTTAGGGGAGACTAGTGCTAACCTTTACTCCCTGATTCTACTTTAGCCCCGACTGGCCCTGAGGGGAGTGTCCTCACAGATCCTGGGGCATTGGACTGCGGGACGGTGTACTGAGCCTTGGAGACGTAGGAGGGCATCATTGCAAGGATAAGGTCTGTGCTGTGGTTGTGTCTCGAGATGGCGGCCACCATCTCGCAGCCCGAGTGAGAATAGTTGTACAAGCTCCGCAGAGTCTAGAATCTATACGTATAGCCACGTCCTTGGTATTGGACATTGCCCAATGTACTCGCTTATCTCTCATATTTTGGGATCTTCTACCTTTCCCCTTAGCCCGTTGTTGAGAGTGACTTAATGCTCGCAACTATGTTCGGGGAGGAGGAAAGATGCTCCCTTTCCTCTTGGGATCCGGGATGGTTGATGAGGTGCGAGGGGAGGGAACTCTCGCATCGACTTAGTTGAGTTTGGAGGTGAGGAGGGGAGTCTGGTGTGCCAGAATCGCCCCACAGTGGTGAGATGGGATGGATGAGATTTCATCGGAGATGATAAACTCTTTATACTGCTACTGCATAGGAAAACCCCAGCTTTACCTTGTATACTTTTATCCCTTTAGAAGATAGGCCACTTAAACTTTGCATACAGATGGTGACGTAAACCTATCTCATTCCTTGGGGATAGCTTTTGAGTACGTAGGATCTGATGAGGAACATGAGTTCAACCACGATGGTTGGTACGATGAAGTATTGGCTCTTGAAGATGATAAGCTCAAAGAAGAGAACAAGAGACTCAAGTTTGAAATGTCAAATATGAAGCAATCAACAAATGAGTCACTTGTAGAAGAGAACAAGAAGCTCAAGCAAGAGAAAGAGCACCTCAAGATTGGATTGAGCAAGTTTGCAAAAGGAAAGTCACTTCAAAGTGAGCTATTGATGAACACCGTGATGAAGACCGATAGAAGTGGCATTGGGTTCAAGGAACATCAAGAAAAGCAACGGCAAGTCAAGCAAGCAAGTCAAGCAAAGCCAAAGCCAACGCCAAAGAGATGTTTTGAGTGTGGACAAGATGGTCACTTTGCTCATGAGTGTGAAACACCACCACCCCAACCCTTGCCCAAGCATGCTAGACCTTTTGCCTTCAATGCTCACTACATATTGAGAAAGGATTCTAGTGGGAAGATGAAAGTCACATTCTTAGGTCCCCCCAATAAGAATAGGCCTAAGAGGATTTGGGTTGCTAAGTCACTAGTTGAGAAAGTCAAGGGCCCCTCTCAAGTTTGGGTCCCTAAACAACAAGCTTGATCTCTTGTGTGTGTAGGTGAACTACAAGACCGGTGGAAGTCATTGGGTTATTGATAGTGGTTGCACACAACATATGACCGGTAATCCTCGTATGTTCGCCACACTTGATGAAGGGGGACAAGATCAAGAGAAAGTTACATTTGGAGACAACTCAAAAGGCAAGGTCATGGGTTTGGGAAAGATTGCTATTTCAAATGACCATTCCTTGTCAAATGTGCTTTATGTCACCTCATTGAGCTTCAACTTGCTATCCGTTGGACAATTGTGTGATCTTGGTTTCCATTGCTTGTTTGATGAGAAAGAAGTGATTGTGTCAAAGAAAGAAGATTCTCAAGTGATATTCAAAGGCTTTAGATACAACAATCTCTATCTTGTGGATTTCACCTCCGAAGATGCTAGCTTGAATGCATGCTTGTTCACCAAGTCCTCTCAAGGGTGGTTGTGGCATAGAAGGCTAGCACATGTTGGTATGGGTGCACTCAACAAGCTATTGAAAAGAGATCTAGTAAGAGGCTTGAAGGATGTCAAGTTTGAGAAAGATAAACTTTGTAGTGCATGTCAAGCTGGCAAGCAAGTTGCAAACACTCATCCAACCAAGACCTATTTGTCAACATCAAGAGTGCTAGAGCTATTGCATATGGATTTGTTTGGACCAACACACTACAAGAGCATTGGTGGAAATCTTTATTGTTTAGTGATTGTTGATTATTACTCAAGATACACTTGGACCTTCTTCCTTCATGACAAAACCGAAGTGGCCGCTTGCTTCAAGAAGTTTGCCAAGAGAGCTCAAAATGAATTTGATGTCAAGATCAAGAAGATTAGAAGTGACAATGGGAAAGAATTTGACAACACCAACATTGAGGTTTATTGTGATGAAGTTGGGATCAAACATGAAGTCTCTTCAACCTATACACCTCAACAAAATGGCATAGTAGAGAGGAAGAACCGGACATTGATCACATTAGCAAGAACAATGCTTGATGAGTACAACACTCCGGAGAATCTATGGGCCGAAGCTATCAACACCGCATGCTATGCATCCAACCGGCTCTATCTCCACAAGTTTCTTGGCAAGACACCCTATGAGTTGCTTAATGGGAAAAAGCCGGATGTCTCATACTTCCGGGTGTTTGGGTGCAAATGCTACATCTACAAGAAAAGGCAACACCTAGGAAAGTTCCAAAGATGTTGTGATATTGGATTTCTTGTTGGTTACTCATCAAAGTCCAAAGCATATAGAGTATTCAACCATGCCACCGATTTGGTAGAAGAAACATATGATGTGGAATTTGATGAATCTAACGGCTCCCAAGGAGCAATTGAAAATTGTGATGATGTAGGTGGTGAACCATTGAGGGAGGCCATGAAGAACATGCCGATGGGAGACATCAAGCCAAAAGAAGATGATGATGAAGTGCAAGTCATCGACAAGCCTTCTTCCTCATCAAGTGTGCCTCAAGATGATGAAGATGGGAGAGTTGAAAATGAAGACACTCATGTCTCCCATGAGCAAAGAGAGGCACAAGCTCAAGATGTTGATGCTCCCCAACATACCCCTCAAGTGGTCAAAAAGAGCACTCTACTTCAAGCACATCCACAAGATCAAATCATAGGGAGTCCATCAAAGGGAGTTATGACTCGCTCAAAGAAACTTGCTAATTTTGTTGAGCATCACTCTTTTGTTTCTTGTATTGAGCCCAAAATAGTGGAAGAAGCTCTAGGTGATCCGGATTGGGTGGAGCAGCTGTGGTGTGCTAAGCGACAGCACTCATACTTTGGTGTTCAGACCAAAATCCCAACACTAGGTGGGCGCACAGGAGGAGCAGGGGAGGGCAGAGATATGATACCCGACCTTCATACTGAGAAGAGGCGTCAAGCTTCTCGGCGTAGGGCGGCGTGTACCCGCGGTGGTTGGCGCCCCTCAGCAGCGCCATCTTCTCCTCCATGGGCAGCTCGAAGAAGCCCTTGCTCTGCGCGAACAGCTGCTCGAGCAGGCCGCGGTCCACCCCGTGGTTGGTCACGTAGAAGAAGCCGTGCTCCACGCACGCCTGCCCAATCACCATCAAACAAGCTCGTGATAACCTCTTTCGGGGTGTTCTGTTTCGGGAGTCTCTGGGGAGGGATCGAGTGAGTGAAGTCACCTGTCGGACGGATTCGGCGGCGGCGCGGAGGTCCGGCGACGCCAGGTCCACCACGGGGAGGTGCAGGCTTCCCGCCATCTCCGATGCCTCTGACGACGTCTTCGGCGGCTTGGCTGGTGAAGCAGTGGAAGCAGGAGGCGATTTGCTGGCGCGGCGACTGGCGTGGCAAGTTTGAACTTTAGATAGATTACGCATCAGCATCACATCCTGCAGCAAATCGCCGGATACAAATTCTCGTCAGTCGTCAATGCCGTCTGCGAGCTGCTACAACGACTCTGCATTTTCTTTTTAGTGGAAACTGCGACTCGGCGCTTGCTATTGCTACAACTAACCTGCGGGTGTGGGCCGTGGCGACGGGCTGCTTGCTCCTACGGGACTGAAAATCAAACTGGGCCTGGGCTGAAACTTTGATAGCATCGCCTGGCGATCCACTGCGTCAAATGACAATAGATTAGTTGCGACAGGCGACTTCGAGGCGATATCGTCTCCCACCGCCGGCTCTTCTCGCCGCCGGTGGCCTTCGCGTCGCCGGTGAGCCTGGAGAGTCGTGGATCTGGCGGGCGGTGTACATATTTCCTAGATTAGGGTGCTTAGGTCCAGGTGGCGTTCAGATGGTGGAGGTGGCGCCGTTGCGTCGGAATAAGCTTTGCCGGCCCTTCCTCTGCCTCGTCGGTCTGTGTATTTGCAGCGGCGATGGGCTAGGCGACTGCTACCTCGCCGGATCTGGAGTTCCTTTTGAAGCTTCGAATTTCGACGGTGAGTTCTTTTGTCCCTCTCTCAGCTTCTTCGGCATCGGCACTGGTGATGGTGTCCTCTCCGGTGAGGCTGTTGGTAGGTCTATGCTTTACCGGCCTGGGAGATCGGGTTGGTTCTTGGATCCCACCTCTTCTGGTGGTTTGCATCCCCTTCTGGGTGTTCTCTGCTCTGGCGAGTTGGGGTTGATGCTGGCGGCGTCTGATCCCTTCTACACCGGTGAAGCGATGGTCTTTGACCATCTTGTTCGGCCTGCTCGTTCATCGTTTATACGGCATATTGGTTTTCCTGATGTGCTACTCTTGGTTCCACTACAAACCTTTGAAGTTGCTTCGTCGGGAAGGTGGTCGGCCTCGAGGCGTCTCCTCCGGCTGCCGGCGACGAGAACGACCGGGAGTTTCTTACAAGGACCTATTTGTATTTTTCTTTTCTTCCAAGGGTGTCTTTGTAAGATGTATGATGTAAACTATCAGAAATGTTAATGAAATATAACCCGGTTTCTCAAAAAAAAAAGTATAGTCTTAAACCGTTCTGCTCCTCCAAAAAAAAGAAAAAAAAAGACACTTCAGATAGACATTTCTCAATTCCCATCCTCTCATCATAAAAAAAGGACTATTTTTAGACACGAGGACCCCCATTTCCATTTCATCAAGAACGGAAATACAAGCAGTTTGAGATATTTGAGGAGCATCTAGTAGAGCACTAAGAAGAGAACTAAGCAGCAGACTAACTACGACCTAACACTGCTAGGCCAGAAAGCTAGCACAAAGAAGTTTAGAGTTATAGGGAAATAGGATGCGCTTGACCAACCAGCGCAAGAGGATCAGCACGCCACACAAAACGTTTATGTGAGGCATAAGATTGTTTCAATAGAACAGCGCCAAAAAAAGATTTTCCCAGCAGGCATCTTCAGGATAGCTTGACGTTTCTTCATTGGCCATGGTCACCGCCTTGCCTGGTGAACGTGTCTTCATCTGATGACGTCTTGGTCTTCTTCTTGGCGATCATCTCCATGGCGATCTTGATCATCAGGTTCACGCCTTCTTCAATTGTCTGCCTGTCTGGTTCTAGGTAAAGGCCTGCCCAAAAACGCATCAGTGCACATGCTATGCATATCACCTCAATAGGATTCTTAATGATCTTCTTCTCAAAGCAAGCACGGTTTCTAGTTTTCCAAATGGCCCAGCATATTGCTGAAACCCCTAGAGTATGAAACTGATTAGCATGATGTAACCATTTGTCTAACCATATCCAGCAGCTGTTAAGATTTACGGGAATATCGTTGGCTCCTATGCATATGGCAATCCAACCCCAAATTACTCTAGCTATGGGACAGGTGAAAAAAAGATGATCAATTGATTCATCCTCATCACAGAAGTAACAGGAAGGGTCTCCCTCCCAATTTTTCCTTAACAGATTGTCTTTGGTGAGTACCACACCATTAACAAGCAGCCACATAAAATATTTGATTTTGTTGGGGATCTTCCCTTTCCAGATGTGTTTTGGGTATCCACCAGTATCACCTTTAGTCATAGCTTTATACATTGATTTAACTGTAAACTTGCCTTTATGTTCCCACTTCCAGGTTATCTTATCTTTAGAATTGGATAATTGGAAAGATTGGACCAGATCCCATAATTTGGACCAACTTTCTCTCAGGTCACTAGGTAACCAACGTCTGAAAGTTATCTCACATTGCCCAGATTTAACATCCCTTACAAAGACATCTTTTTTATCACAAAGAGCAAACAGGGTAGGGCTAATGTCACATAATGGTTTGTCAGACAACCATGGATCTTGCCAGAATCTGGTTCTTGATCCATCTGAAATTGTTATTTTCCTGCCTTGTAGATAAAGGTCCTTAACTTTCAGTAGATCCTTCCACATTGGAGAGTCATGTAATTTATGACAAACTGAGTGAATGGAATATTTAGAGAGATATTTGGCTTCCACAATGGTTTGCCAAAGTCCTTCTTCAACCTCAAGTTTCCACCACCATTTGCAAAGCAAACTGATATTCAGTTTTACTAAGTCTTTCAAGCCTACCCCCCCTTGGCTTTACTTTTGCATACATTGGTCCACCTAATAAGGTGATATTTCCTTTTGGTGCCTCCACCTTGCCAGAAAAAGGTTCTTCTGGCTTTATCAATGTTATCAACTGTGGTTTTGGGCAACAAATACACAGACATAATGGTATAAGGGAGAATTGTTAAGGCATGCCATGATCAAGGTGGATCTTCCAGCCATTGTCATGCAGCCCCCTTTCCATACATCAAGTCTCTTAAAGCATTTGTCAGACACAGGTTGCCAGTCAACCACATGCAGTCTGCTAGGGCTAATAGGCACCCCTAGATATTTCATAGGAAAATTTCCTAATTGGCAATTAAAAATGTCAGCATATTGATGCCCTAGGTTATCCCTATCATTGATCATCAGAATTTCACTTTCATTGAAATTAATTTTCAAGCCAGAAAGCAACTCAAACAAATATAGCAATAGCTTCATGTTCCTAGCTCCTTCTAGATCTTCTTTAAGGCAAATGATGGTGTCATCTGCATATTGCAGGATGACCACCCCATTAGGAACAATGTGGTTAATAAGACCAGTTATGAGACCATTGTCTTGAGCTTTAATGATCATTCTTGTAAGGCAGTCAGCAGCAAAGTTAAAGAGGATGGGAGACAAAGGATCTCCCTGTCTCACCCCTTTATAGCTTTTGATCTGAGGTCCCAGAGAATTATTTACTTTTATACTTATTGTTCCCCCTGAAACAACTTGCTCAATCCAAGAGCACCACATGTTATTAAAACCTCTCCTTCTCATAGATTCAAAAAGATGCCCACTTCATTTCTTTTCTTTGTTTCATGCATCAATTCATGTAAGCACATAATACCAGAGGTAATATTCCTGCCCTTCATAAATGCAGTTTGGTTTGCATGGATTAGTCTTTCAGCAAAAGGCTCTATCCTTAAAGTTAGAACTTTAGTAAAGAGCTTATATAAGCAGTTGAGAAGACAGATAGGCCTGTACTGTTGGATTCTTGAAGCATCTTTAAGCTTAGGTAGTAAAGTAATAATCCCATAATTGAGTCTACTAATATTAGTTCTATTATCATGAAATTCATGAAATAGAAGCATAATATCATGTTTTACAATATCCCAAAAATGTTGGTAAAATTCTATGGGAATTTTGTCAGGCCCAGCAGCCTTGTTCTTTTCCATTTGGAAAAGAGCAATCTTAACTTCTTCTTCAGAAAAGGGCCTACATAATATCTCATTGTCATTCTCATCTAACATTGTACATCCATCCCACAATGAGGGGTCAATCTGAATGTTAGAGTTAGGCTCTAGACCAAAAAGAGCTTTATAGTAGTCTATGGCATGGGCCAGCAAATTCTCATCACCTTCTATGATTGTACCTTCATTTTCAAAACTTACTATAGTTGTTTTTCTATGCTTACCGTTGGCACACTTGTGAAAGAAACTAGTGTTATTGTCACCCTTCATAAGCCAGTTTTCATGACTTCTATTCAACCAGTAGGTCTCCTCCTGGTCTAATAGATTCATATTTTCAAGCAGAGTGTCAATTTTTAACTTGTACTGGGCAGGGGACAGTCCACATGTCTCCTCTGCCTCTTCCAATTCACTTAATATACTTTGATTTTTCTTTCTCAATTTTCTCAACTCACCCTGTAAGTTGAAGCCCCAGCCTTTGAAATACTGCTTAATTAGCTTTAACTTTTGCTGGATTCTATCCATAGTTGTCTTAGCATAGCAAGGTTTATTCCAAATTCTTTCAACACATGATTTGAACTCAGGGTTCTGTATCCAAATTAATTCAAACTTGAAATCAATGAAGATTAACTTTTGATTTGATCCACAATAAAGAATCAAAGGATTGTGATCAGAAACTTCCCTTGGAAGTTTCTTGATTATGGCCTGAGGAAAAATATCCTCCCAACTACTAGAAACCAATATCCTATCAAGCTTTTCCATTAGTGGAGGTTCCTGGTTATTTGACCAAGTAAAACCCCCTCCACTAATGGATATCTCTCTTAATCCATGGCAACTGATAAGAGAATTGAATAGATCAGAAAATTTCTGAACTCCATCATTACTGCTTCTCTCAAAAGCATATCTAATAATATTGAAATCCCCTCCTATTAAGGTTGGTTCCTGACTGTCTGAACAGAATTTTGACAACTCTGATAAGAAAGGGAGTTTCTCTTCCTCTTGTGCATCCCTATAAACAATAATGATGCTCCATTTGATTTTATTACTTTTATCCCATAGATTTAGCTCTAACATGTATTCTCCTTGTTTAAAAGAACCCACATCATAAAGCTCTAGCTTAATACCCACAAGGATCCCCCCTGATTTGCCCCTGGATGGGTTCCACATCCACAGGTAATTCTGATGAATATCAAATTTTCTAGTTAACTTTTCACAGTCTTCTACCATTGTCTCCTGGAGCCCAATAAAGTGGAACTGGTATTAATCAATAAGATCCCTAAGAAATGTAGAGGTGCCTTTCTTTTTTAGGCCTCTACAATTCCATACAATTCCTAATATATTCATTATGATTTTTTCTTTTGTTTATTTTTAGGCATCCCAGGAGCTTCCTGGGTTCTTTTGTATGTTCTTCTCCCTCTGGGAGAAAATTTTGGGGAAAATTTGATAGCCTTTTTGCCTTGTCTTTTTTTCATTCTGGAGGAAAGTATATTGGGCTCCTCTGGCTCAGAGGTCTCCTCTTGATGCCATTCAAGTAGAGCATGCTTATTACTTTCCTCCGCCTCCTCAATTCTAACAACTTGTTTATCATAATCTATTTGTTTTTTTTTTTTAAACAGAGCCATTCTAGCATTCTCAATATCCTTAAGTAAATCAAAAGAATCAGCAGTCTTATTATCAATAAGGATACCCATTTTAGTAGACAAATTAGAAATAACAGAATCAGATAACTCAGAAATTGTATTTTGTGATTTTTGGTTACCTTCAAGGTTTCTCTTTTTTGCCATGGCTTCAATCCTTTCCTGGGTTGTTTTGGTCATCTCCTTCCTGAGCCTTAGTCCCCTCCTACGTTCAGGCTCTGGGGCAGTAGCAGCAAGCTTCTTCTGACCTCCCTCTTCTTTTTCATTATCTTATAGAGCCTTCCTAGAATCTGTGTTGCTTTCTTTCACCTCAGAGCTGAGATCAATCTTCTCTTTTTCCCCCTCCTCCTCCAGGCTTTCTTGAGTATTGATGATCTGGTCATCGGCTATAAATATCTTAGGAGAGGTTGACAGCACTTTAGGAGTTTCAGTGCAAGTTATCAGTTTACTGATAGGAGTAGAAGATGCAGGAGTTGGCTTCAAGTCTTCATTGCTGGTAAACTTTGTGTATGGAATATTGATTGGTATGTTTCCAAACAGCCATATTTGCTTGTTGGAATCAATCTCCATGTCCTTAGAACTCCCTTGACCTGCATCTCCATAAACCCCAATCTGTCTGAGCTTCTCACTGAATGTATCACTATCATCATCAGAGTCATCATCTTCCTCAGTGATAATGACCTTGTCATACTCATTGTTATCAAACATAGGAGCTTTGTAAGCCTTTTGAGCATCTCCCATCAGCTTGGGAGCATTTCCAGAGTACATTTTAGGAGGTGTAGAGGCTCTTATCCCGTCACTCTAGCTTTGACTATTGTCATATCCTGCTCCAGCTCTTGCAAATTTGCTCATGGATTTCTCCTGAATGGGTAGTTTGCCATTCCCCTCATTTGTGTTCTGGTTGATGGGTTTTGCAGGTGACTGATTTGGCCCTCCAACCTTAATCCCACTGCTTAGAAGCTTCTCACCTTCCTCAACCACAACTTCTTTTTCAAATATGAACTGATACTTCACCCTCCCAAGGTAGCTTCTGGCTATAGCTGGTACTTTGGTAACATCAGGACAGACCAGTCTAATCCTCACATAGTCATGCCTAAATCTGGTAGCATTATCAATCTCCATGGTTTTTCCAACAAGACCACCAACTTTTGCAATTGTCCTTACAGACCTCTGATCTGTGGGTATGCCATGCACTCTGAACCAAGCCTCATCCAGAGTACCCAGGGCACCAGCATCAGGTGACCAGTTAGTAACCTTAATCCTGGCATCAGCAAACTCCATTGGTAAGAATTTAAAGTGGCTCCATTTGCCCAGCTCCCTGAGACTAGGGAATCTCATGGAGAACTTTGATTCAGTAATTGGCTTGGCTTTCCACTTCCATGTGTCAGACCCCAGAAGCATGGTAAATTCTTGTTCAATCTGTTTTGTAGTAGCCCTTCCTTCCAGAACCAAGATGATAGCAGTTGTTTCTTTCTCTTTCATAGCCTTGGGATCAATGTTTTCCTCTATGTAGAAAAAACTCTGACCCTCAGATTGCATACCACAAAGCTCAGGCCCAACATTCCACGGAATGCAATTAGTGCAATCATATGTGGTATGGTTTCCATACCCACATATCTCACAGCTATGGTATGGTTTCCATACCCACATATCTCACAGCTATGAAATCTGCAGTCCTTAGATGCATGGTTCAATAGTCCACAGAACTCACAAGGGATCCTAGCCATGTTACCCTGACCACCTCTAGCAGCAGCATCATCTAGACCTTGGGGGACAGGGGTTACCTTAGCTGGTCCATCATCTTTCTTTGCCCACTTGTCCCAGGTTGGATCCCCTTTTGCTTCAACAATCTCTGGCTTTTCAGCATGCCTGTTTGCCAAGTCTTCATCCTCAGCCTTTCTCTTCCTCTCCCACACATAACCACGCCCACTAGTTCCTGGACGGCCAGCACCAGATCCAGTACCGAATCCATCACTTGGGCGGCCGGTTCCAGCACCATCACGAGCACCACCCAACTTCCCCTTGCCCATCCACTTCCGGTTATCACCCCCCCATCCATCACCCGCACAACAGGAGCGGGTGAGGATTGGAGAGCTCTTGCGTACGATCTTGGATTTGGATTCTCCCACAAGTGGCTAACTATGTTAGTTAGGAGTGGAATATGACCTAGGTCTGGCTGTTGAGGGCAAGAGCGATTGTCTCCAATCTGGATCTGGGAGGACGGGGTAGTGGGTAGGTTTGGTGACCCTGAGTCAGTGTCACCTCCCCGGTTACGTTCACCGTGCATCAGGCTGCTACCACGTGTCCCCGGCTCAGGTACAGCTCCCAGAATTCCAGCAATAATCTTTACCTTGACCGGTGACCCGAACCATTGGTCTTTGTGGACCTGGTGTACCGAAGCTCTAGCGTTCAAATGTTTCCCTCCATTATTGTGCTTCAGATTCTTATTCTTCTCCCTACTTTCTTCACAAGATTTCCATTGAAATTCAATTGGAAAATTTTTTAACTGAACTTTGTTGTGCTCTTTTTTTTTCAAAAGGCAGAGAATCAAGGAATTCCTTCACCCCACGCTTTGGTGGGATCACCGAAACTGCATAAGACTTCTTCCTCTGTTTAATTTTCATACTGTCACTCAGAGATGGATATCCATCCAATGGATGAATATGAATTGGACCCCTTTGCACCCATCCACGTTTGATCAATGGATTGCCATAATCTGTACCTGGTGTCCCGGTATGAGTGTGCAGATCCTTGTTGCTGGTATCAGAGTCAATTTTCTGGAACGGAATCTATATCTCCCCCACCCAGAACGAACGTCCAATGTTATGAGTCAAATTAGCGCTAGAATTCATCAAAACCCTAGGTGAATCAATTCCTCTAGAGCCGGGAGAAATGGACACTGTTGAATCCCGGGGGTGGGTAGGGATGTTCCCTCTCCGAATCTCATTATCCTTAGGAGTTATCATCGTAGGAATCATCGAATCAACATTCGAATCAGTGAACATCTCATCGTCAACCCTAATCAACGCACAAGCAGGGGCGATACCCGTGAAATCCAACGATGTTGGATTCTGGAGGTGAGATGGAGACTCCCCATCCCGAGCCTCCCCCATACCTGATGCCTCCGCCTGCGAGATCGTCGGAGAGGGCGTCGGAAGTTCGTCGCCGGCCGCATCGCCATGGGCGCCCGCGTCGCCCGCGCCGCCCGCGTCGCCCGCGTTCATGACCCCAAGGAGATTGATTATGACTCCCGATTGCTCAATTGAAGTTCAGTTACCATTGAAATACACGTCCGAGGGACGGGCGTGGTTGAAAAAAAAAGTTCAGTTACCATGGAGTTCTGCTTGGTACCTCCCACCTGAAAATAGCACATCTTGAAGGGTCCTCATAAAAAAAAAGACATACCATCCTGTTACCTTAAATAAGAAATGTAGACCTTTCCCATAATCCCATCACAAGCCGACTGCGTCAAGTCATTCTCATCAGTAGTCAGAAGAGGCTGGCTTGTCACAGCTCACCTAAGTGAACACAAATATGAACATCAGAAATTTAGATCTCTAAAGTCTCATGTATGACACCTGACTTAGCTGCTGCTCCGTCAAAACACCGAATTCGAGTGGTATCATCTCAGATCTCAGGAAGGGACGAGAGCGCGTTCGTCAGTTCAGGTAATCCAGACGTGGCTGCACAGTGCATCACTGTGCACGCGCCAACAACACGGCACACCGCGCGCATCGATACGTCTCCAGGCAGGCAGTGGGAAGATAAACAGCACGGCGAGGCTACTCTGCCCTGCCATGCCCTGCTCCGCTTACGATGGCAATGGAATCCTTGCTCCAGGTCCATGGACAGTGTTCAGGGAGGTGCAGCCGAAGGAAAGGGAACGGCGACAGATCAGCCTCGGGCGTCACGCAACATCCCCGTGCTCGACCAATTACCACATTGCCGGAGGGAAGTCACATGCCCGAGCCCTGGTGAGCTTCGTGTCCACCGACGACGAAAGCCGCGGCGAAAGGGCTCGCGCTATCGTGCCCCTTCGGTCCAGGGCAGGCGGTGCCACTGTGCATGCCTCCTCATGCGCTCGTCATTCCTGTACGTAATAGCCCGAAAACAAGCAAGCGTCCGGCTACCCGATCGAGCAGTTGCGCGCGGTACAACTCGACCGGCTTGAAAGCTGGAGAGAACGCGACGAAACTGTGATCGATTGGATTCCGGGATCTCAGCCATGGAAGTGTGCAAAGAGAAAGGGACGTGTGCTTGGTTAAAACCTGGGACAACCTTCCTTTGCAACCACGTTAGCACTAACCCTGAATTATTATTGGTGACCGTGCCTCGACCTCTAGGATCCAGGTTTGTTGAGCTGCAGTTTGTACGCTAGCAGGCAGGCAATCGCAATTCGCAAACCACGGGGTGTACAAGGTGAGAGGTGCTACCACGTACTATAGCTTTACCCTTTTTCTTCACTGATTGATCCATTATTGATGTGTATTCTGCATCCACGATATGTACGTGTCATCTCTTTTATAACATGAACATGACTAAAGAGTGTGGAAGTGATGCCAAAACACCCCCGCAAGCGTATGTTTCCATGTACAGTACACTTGCTTGAGGATCCTCGCCATGTGCCTCGACACTTTACCACACTTCAGCTCGAGGGTGCAAAAATCCATACAGGGCAGAGTTTAGAGTGAATATTTGTTACTTTTATGTAATAATGCTACGGTGTAAACGTTGAATGCCTTTATTGTAATTCGATACATGTGATGATGGTTCATTAATGATGTCACGGCATTGTGTGAATTTGATCCTTGGGCACACATGCATTTGTAACCGGTTTTGTCTCCTTGTAAACCGGGGTGTGAGAGTCCACCCGGGCATGGACGGGTTCTCATGTCCGGAATAGTTGAGTTGTTGGATGCAGATTCTTTGTGCTAGAGCTTAGAGCAGTAGGCGTAGGTCTGTCACTCCTACTGTTGCTACTCCAGAAGCCGGCCCAAGCCCAGCAACGATGCCAAGGCCCAAGCATGGCATCAAGCACAACTCAAGGTTTTCTGGCCCTAAATGGGTTGTCCACTAGCATATATAGGCATAGTGTTGTAAAGAAGAGAGCAAGAGCATTTGTAATAAACACTACTCAAATTAATCCATCCTATCCTCACTCCTCTCGGTTCTTCCCCACTCCCAAGTCTTCTCCAGCCTCTGTCAATTAGCTGCCGGTTATTGCTAACAATGTTGTAGCAGAGACACTATTCTGGCCTGGTCCCACCCTCCCTACCACCACTACACTAGATTTCAGAAATCCCTAGGAGGGATGGATCCGAACCTTAAGCTTATCTACGACGAAACCACCAAGCTTGTTCGCCTCTTCGATGAGAAGGGTGCAAATCTGAATCACCACTTCATCGACCTGGAGCCACTACTACAGAATCGAGCATCAGTACCGGTCCGTAAGCCCGCGTTAGTACCGGTTCCAGAACCGGTACTAAATTGTCGAGACTAACGTGCTCGCATTTTAGTACCGGTTCTGGAACCGGTACTAACGAGCGCACGTTAGTACCGGCTGGTAACACCAGCCGGTACTAACGTGCTCGCGCCACAGTGCTGCGGGCGAGGCAGTTTAGTACCGGCTGGTGTTACCAGCCGACTTTGTTTCTTTTTTCTTTTCCATATTTCCTCTACGGTTTATTTTTTTATTTTAATTCGTATGCGTATATCTTTTATTCTTTTAAGTAAGTAAGGTAGCTAAATAAGTATTGCATATATTATATTGCACATATTATATATTACATATAATTACATATATATCATATATTACATATATATATATCATATATTACATATAATTTACATTAATATCTTTAGAGCATATAAAGTGTTTTGATCAAAGCTATCGTTTCTTCTTCTTCACGATCTCGTCCAAGAATTCCTCGTCCTCCGAATCATCTCGATTAGTGTCTAAACGCCCTACGCTTCTAAGATCCGCGAAGAATTCGCCTTGTGGATTTATGACCTCATCAATGAGGAATCCAATGAGTTGTTCTTGAATGGCCTTGAGCCGTTCTGGTTCGATGAGGTCCTCTGACATGTGTAAAATCTAACACGTAAAAACTTCATTAGTCTAAGTTCACGAGTTCGAAAAATGAAATAATATGAGTTGTGTTTACGTACTTCGAATTCTTTTTCCGTCATTTGCTTAGGACCTACAAAGGCGTGGATGAATTCGCAAACGTAGTATCCACACAAGTTGTTTCCCTGTTCCTGTCTCAAACACTTTACAAATATATATTGAATCAGTTAATGGATAATTTTATTGATGGTTGAGAAAATACAATAATATGTTTAAAGTTGAAACGTACCGGAAAGTCGGTCCTGAAATGAAGTGTGTCCACGTCTGATACTCCAATTTGTTCCTTAACAAAGCGACGCCAGGCTTTATTCATAACGTCGATTAGGCTTTGGTAATCTTCCTTATCCTTACGCAAAGAGTCAAACACCGTAGCCCTGCCTCTATTAACCTCGATTGCAACGAGTATCCAGTGGAAACTATGTACATATAAACAGAGGCAATAATGTGTCAATTATCGAGACTAACTCAATGAAATGTAAGAATAGCTAATATAACTCACTTGAAGTTGTACGGCAAGAGTATGAATGAGCATGTATGTTGTTTCATGAAGGCTTGGAAGATATTTTTCGCCGTGGCGTTCGGCCTTGTCGTAACAGTGTCCACGTTTATAATATCTGGATCCAAAAATCCAATATTATAATATCCCTTCTTCCTGCAATGTTGAGCCTCCATCCTACAAGATAAAATTGACTTTCAAAATCCATGCACTGATAAATGAATTGTAATATAAAAATGACAAGAAATACTTACAAAACCCATGCACTGACAAGTGACTTGGAGAGGGCATCTTGATGATATAGAAACGAAACATCTTCGAAGTCGATCCACAAATCAGCTGGCGATCGATAGAGTTCTTTTGTGATACGAGCCGCGAACATCTCCAAGCCATCCGCCGATTTTTTCATGTACCAATCATGGAACTCACGCATTCTTGTCCTAAGAAATGGTAGCAGCTCTGGCCATACAAGTGGTTCCCCCAACTTGAACGGTTTTTTGCCTCCTCCTGGGTGGATTGGGATATGATCTTCCCCTCGCAACTGAGCTGCTGTGAGGTTTGTTGCCGCTATATGCTCAGCCAAAATATATTCTTCCAATGAAAGCACTTGTAGCGGATCAATCGATTGCTTGGATTGTTCTCCTAGTTGCGGAACGACTTTAGACTTCTTCGCACTTAGTCGATTCTGAGCTTTGCTGTACGACTTTTTAATAGTGCGGTCGTAGTCCGACAACGGTTCTTTCACAACAGGTGTGGCCTGCTTAATAAAAAAGGCCATAACTGCAGGGTCCACTGGCTCCTTTGGCTTCGGCTTTTCCCTGTCCCTACAAATTTGAAAATAATTCTCAGCGTAGCCTGGTCGCTCATGCTCTGGTAGCTCTGGCTCTTTCTTCTTCTTTTGGCGTTGTACATTCTTCTGAGATTTAGAAGGAGGCTTCGCAGCGGGAGGAGCTGCACGGACTTCACCCTTGGCCACCTTCTTCTGAGACTTAGGAGGAGGTGGAGTCGGGTCCCTTGGAGGTGGACTCGAGTCCCTTGGAGGTGGACTCGGGTCCCTTGGAGGGGGGGGGTGTCGGGTCCCTTGGAGGTGGAGTCGGACTGGGATACCGTGGAGAAGGTGGATCCATGCTGGGTGGTCTTGTAGCCGAGGTTGTCGCTGAACCTGCTGGTGCTTGTTTCAATCTTATGTGCTCCTTGGGCCAACAGATCCAAGTGTGTAAGGCTTGACCCAATTCTGTTTCACCCTCGCTCGTAGGGATCGGGATGTCGAGGTCTTCCGCCCAATCGCCGGCCAATCGGTCAACCTGGACTCTGGCATATCCATCTGGGATTGGGATGTTGTGAAGTGTCTCGCCTGGGACCGGAACCTCAGCAACACCATCAGCGCATACTTTGAGCTTCTTCCCGACAGTATAAAGAAGCTCACAGTCGGTCCTCGAAGTTATTGCGTCCACGGGGTATCGTTGCTTGTCGGGACCTGCTTGTGGAACCTCCGTGGAAGCAACACTACCACTACGGGGCTCGCTGGGGGGGCATACGACCATATGTTGTTCGACTGATGCGCTGGGTTGTCCCTGGCGTTGGCTAAGCACTTGATCCACTCGTTGGTCGATCCATTCATTTAATTCAGCATTTGTTCTGTTCTCAAATTGACTAAGTCTTTCTTCCAGCTCTCGCATCCTCTCTTGCACTACGGCCTTGTTTCTGGAACGGCTTCTGTAAGTATCAAGATCTTCACTGAAGCCATATTTCCAAGGAACCACGCCGATTCCTCGAGTACGTCCACTGTGCTCCGCATTTCCTAGAGCGTAAGTCAGCTCGTCCTTCTCTCGATTGGGCTTAAACTGACCCGCGGCCTTTTTCTGCATTGCTTCTTCAAGCCGATTGGTCGCAGCTCTAATGGCATCACTAGTCACAAATCGGCCAGTCTCCGGATCAAGTGTGCCTCCATGAGCATAGAAGTACCACCTCGCTCGTAATGGCCATGAAAGGGTTTGCGGTACGATTCCTTTGGCGATCAGGTCTTCTTCCATCTTCCTCCATTTTGGAATTGCCACGGCATAACCCCCTGGACCTAGCTTGTGAAACTGCCTCTTCTTCGACGCATTTAATGTGTTGGTTTCAACACGCTGCTTATGGTCAGCCGTCTCCTGATTTTGCACGAATTCATCCCAAAAAGGCCGTTGGCTCTGGTACTTCTTGTTGAAATCAGGGGTGGCACCCTTCTTGATGAAGTCAATCTTCAATTTTTTTCTTGAATGTTTGAAATTGAGTACACATCTTTTTGAAAGTCCACTCCTTCACATCATTTATTCTGTCCTCGGGAAATGTGTAGTGTAACAATATCTCTTTCCATAGCATTTCCTTCTCCGTTTCTGGAACAATACGACTTCTGTCCTCGGAGTTCTTAGATATCTTCCAAAGCTCATACTTGATGGGGATGTTTTCCCTTACAAGATATCCACATTGATTAGTATATTGAGTCTTGATGTTGCCGGGTCCTATTGGTGCGCCATCGTCTCCCACTTCTGTGACCACAATATGCCCTGTCATCTTTCTCTTGGTTCCTCGCTTCCGTTTCTGGGGCATTGATCCCGACTCCTGAAATTGTATGTATTGGTTAATACATGACGCATATATTTTATGAAAATATATATGCCAAAATCCTATATATACCTCGACTTCATCAACGTTGTCTTCATGTTCATCGTCATCTCCATCCCCTACATCATCCTGATCCCCTCCTTCCCCTCCACGTCCTTCCAAGTCAAGATATTGACTCCCATCATCCTCACCAGCAGCAATCTCCGGGCCAACTGCTGCACCCTCACGAATTATGTTGTGCAATAACTCCTCATCTTCCCGAGATCCCATTTTCACTAACACAATTTATGCATATAAGTATAGTACAAAGAGTTAATAGAAAAAAGTCTCTATTATTTTCACTAAGTATAGTACAAAGAATTTATACAAAAAAATCTCTATTAAATTCACTAAGTATAGTACAAAGAATTTATAAAAAAAACTCTATTAAATTCACTAAGTATAGTACAAAGAATTTATAAAAAAAACTCTATTAAATTCACTAAGTATAGTACAAAGGGTCCATAGAAACAAGTCTCTATTATTTTCACTAAGTATAGTACAAAGAATTTATACAAAAAACTCTATTAAATTCACTAAGTATAGTACAAAGGGTCCATAGAAACAAGTCTCTATTATTTTCACTAAGTATAGTACAAAGAGTCCATAGAAACAAGTCCATAGAAATTAACACTAATTTATTCAAAGAAATTATCCCTAATTTATCCAAAGAAATTATCACTAATTTATCCAAAGAAATTATCCCTATTTTATCCAAAGAAATTATCACTAATTTATCCAAAGAAATTAACACTAATTTATCCAAAGAAATTATCCCTAATTTATCCAAAGAAATTATCACTAATTTATCCAAAGAAATTATCCCTATTTTATCCAAAGAAATTATCACTAATTTATCCAAAGAAATTAACACTAATTTATCCAAAGAAATTATCCTAATTTATCCAAAGAAATTATCACTAATTTATCCAAAGAAATTATCCCTATTTTATCCAAAGAAATTAACACTAATTTATCCAAAGAAATTATCCCTATTTTATCCAAAGAAATTAGCACTAATTTATCCAAAAGAAATTATCGAGTCGAGTCTACAATTTTCGAGTCGAGTCTACAAATAATTTTCGAGTCGAGTCGAGTCGAGTCTACAAATAATTTTCGAGTCGAGTCGAGTCGAGTCGAGTCTACAAATAATTTTCGAGTCGAGTCGAGTTGAGTCTACAATTTTCGAGTCGAGTCTACAATTTTCGAATCGAGTTGAGTCTACTATTTTCGAGTCGAGTCTACAAATAATTTTCGAGTCGAGTCGAGTCTACAAATAATTTTCGAGTCGAGTCTACAATTTTCGAGTCGAGTTGAGTCTACAAATTTTCGAGTCGAGTCGAGTCGACAAATAATTTTCGAGTCGAGTCTACAATTTTTGAGTCGAGTTGAGTCTACAAATTTTCGAGTCGAGTCGAGTCGAGTCGAGTCGAGTCTACAAATAATTTTCGAGTCGAGTCTACAATTTTCACTATAATGAATCTATCACTAATATTTTCCTAAAATTCTATATTTATCACATAGAATTTATAAAAAAATCTCTATTAAATTCACTAAGAGTCCATAGAAACAAGTCTATTATTTTATAGTACAATGAATTTATAGAAATAATTCTCTACTATTTTGACTAACTCTAATATAAAGAATTTATAGAAAATAATTCTCTACTATTTTCACTAACTCTAGGACACAAAATTTATAGAAAGAATTTTCTATTATTTTCACTATTTTCTGTTATTTTCTGTTGTTTTCACAATTTTTCAGAAAACTAAAAGGCTGACGTCAGCACTTCTAGTGCTGACGTCAGCATGGGGTTTACATTGCAGGCAGCCGGCGGCCGGGGCGGGGCGGCGTGGCGGCGGTGGTCGGGGCGTGGCGGCGGCGGTCGGGGCGTGGCGCGCGGAAGACGAGGGCGCGGCCGGGGCGGGGTGGCGGCGGCGGTCGGGGCGGGGACGAGGCCGGCGGCGCGAGAGGGGCGGCGGCGCGGTCGGGCCGGGGCGGCGCCGCGCGGTCGGGGCGAGGCGGCGCGCGGTCGGGGTCGGGGCGGCGCCGCGCGGGCGGGGCGACGACGCGCGGGGCCGGGACGACGACGACGGAGCCGGGCCGCCGAGGGCGAGGCGGCGGCGCCGTTGAGCGTTGGGGACGAGGCCGGCGCGCGCGCGGGGCTGGGCCGCGCGGGGAGGAGCGGCGGCGCCGATGCGCCGGTCGACGCGGGGTGGAGTGGCGGCGCAGCGCTTGGAGGACGGCGAGGTCGACGAGGCGACGGCGGCGGCGGCGCAGCGCTTGGAGAGCGGCGGCGCAGCGGCTGAAGATCGACGAAAACGGCTAAGTGTGGGAGAGGAAGGGGGCGGCGTTATATAGCATTGGCACGTTAGTACCGGTTTGTGTTACAAGCCGGTACTAACGTGCAAGGGTTGCACGTTAGTACCGGCTTGTAACACAAACCGGTACTAACGTGCATCCCTTTTTCACGTTCCGGCGGGAAATGAAAACAGGGACGCACGTTAGTACCGGTTCGTGTTAGGAACCGGTACTAACGTGCGTCCCTATTTTCATTTCCACATATTTTCTCTATTTTCCTTTACTATTACAAAGTATTACTGTTATATCATATATTATAGTTACTAAAACGAATGTAGTCAAAAAAATTTGTCTTTAAATTTTGTAACCACAGTGTTGAGTATATGTTCGTTTTTAAATTCCGAAATACATTAATATATCTCTATGTTTTTTAAATAACAAAATTAGGTACCATGAGTGTATTATTCTCACTTGTGCTTCCATTAATCCTTAAAAATTATATCAACAACTTTTTTAACATGCAAAAATACATATAAACACCTTTTTAAGTAAGCCATTCAATTTTATCTTCGAATTGTAAAACTACTTATTTAATTCTGTAAAAAAGCAATATCAACACTTTTCGCTGTCTAAAAACAACATTATGCATAATATTTCCATAATGCAAAATTATATTGAGTTAATTTTACATAATTGATATAAAATGGACTACACGCCGCACAATATATCACATCACTTCATGCAGAATACATCAAATAGTCAAAAGAATTACATCACTAGCTAGACCATTACTACAACTCCTCATCATCATCATCGTTATTTTCATCTAATGGAACAAAATTAATCTTTCTTCTGACGAAGGTTCCTTGGTTGTGATCGCGTCGTAAGTAAGGAGCGTCTTCTTTGGATAACATAATGCTCGGGTCAAGATCAACTGAGAACGGAGGACGATCATCCAAGTGATCGTAATCCTCTGACTTGTCCGTAATTTCTTCAACTCCGACAATTTTCCTTTTTCCTGGAAGAACTATATGTCGTTTAGGCTCATCTTCATCCTTTTTGTCATCCTTATTTTCAATCTTGTTTTCATCATTATTTTCAATCTTGTTTTCATCATTATTTTCTGCTGTCTTTTTTGACGATCGTCTCTTCCGTTTTGACTTCTTTTGCATCTTCTTCTTTGGTTTGCTGGCCATGTCTTTCACGTAAAACACTTGTGAAACATCTTTGGCTAGGACAAATGGTTCCTCTTTAAATCCAACCTTCTTGAGATCCATAGTTGTCATCCCATACCGGTCTATCAATACGCTAGATCGGCTCACCCATTGGCAGCGGAATAACGCCACTTTTATAGGACCATAGTCAAGTTCCCATATCTCCTCAATGATGTCATAGTAGTTGTCTTTATTTCCATTATTGTCTATTGCGACTATACGAACACCACTATTTTGGTTAGTGCTCTTTTGGTCTTGGAATCTCGTGTAGAATGTGTACCCATTTATCTCATAACCTTGGTATTGCGAGACTGTTATTGATGGTCCCCTTGCGAGCCATTGCAGTTGTTCTTCTATAGTGCTGTCACCGAGAAATTTGCGTCGCAGCCATTCTCTGAAAGTTTGTATGTGATGACGGATAATCCATGCTTCAGTCTTCGTTGGATTGGTGGAACGTATAATATCTTTGTGCTCCTCAATATATGGAGCCACCACGGTTGAATTTTGCAAAACAGTGTAGTTTGCCAAGCACATTTCAGATTCCTGGACGTCCATCAAAGATTTCTTCCCAAGTGTGCCCTTTCCGCATAGTCGTCCCTCATGGTGTGACACGGGGATCCCAATCGGATCAAGATCCTCAACAAAGTCAACACATTCAATGACCTCCTCTGTTCCATAGCCCGTAGCGATGCTTCCTTCTGGCCGAGAACGGTTGTGAACATATTTTTTTAGTATTGCCATGTACCTCTCAAAAGGGAACATATTGTGCAAGAATACTGGCCCCAATATAGTTATTTCTTTCACAAGGTGAACCAGGAGATGAGTCATAATATTAAAGAATGAAGGTGGAAATATCATCTCAAAGCTTACAAGACATTGTACCACGTCTTTTTGAAGCTTTAGTAAATTCCTTGGATTTATCACCTTTTGTGAAATTTCATTGAGGAACGCGCATAACTTCACGATGGTCAATCTTACATTGTCTGGTAGAATACCCCGCAATGCAACAGGAAGCAGTTGTGTCATCAGGACGTGGCAGTCATGGGATTTCAAGTTTGTGAATTTCTTCTCTTTCATTTTTATTATTCCCTTTATATTCGAGGAGTATCCGGATGGCACCTTCATACTGTTCAAGCAATCAAACATGCTTTCCTTTTCCTGTTTGCTGAGAGTGTAGCTAGCAGGCCTTAAGTATCGTTGCCCATTTGCCTTCTTTCTAGGATGTAGGTCTTTTCGTTGTTCCAACTCTTTCAGGTCACGCCTTGCTTGCACTGTATCTTTTCCTGCCCCATAAATACCCATGAAGCCAAGAAAGTTCACACATAGATTTTTTGTCAGATGCATCACGTCAATTGAGTTGCGGACCTCCAAGATCTCCCAATAAGGTAGTTCCCAAAACAGACTCTTCTTCTTCCACATGGGTGCATGTCCGTCCGAGTCATTTGGAACTGCCTGGCTACCACGACCTTTTCCAAACACTACCTGCACATCCTTTACCATCGAAAACACGCGCTTCCCGTTACGGAACACTGGCTTAGATCGAGTTTCGGCTTCCCCTCTAAAATGCTTTCCTTCTTGTCTTAATGGGTGGCCGGGGGGTAAAAACCGTCGATGTCCCATATACACACACTTTCGACAGTGTTTCAAATAAATGCAATCAGTTTCATCATAACAGTGGGTGCAGGCAGAGTATCCCTTGTTTGATTGTCCAGACAGGTTTCCAAGTGCAGGCCAATCATTAATGGTCACAAAAAGCAAAGCCCGGAGGATGAAAGTCTCCTGTTTGTACTCATCCCAAACACTTACATCTTCTTCCTTCCACAACAGCTGTAGTTCTTCAAGCAACGGCCTTAGGTACACGTCGATGTCGTTGCCAGGTTGTTTTGGACCTTGGATAAGCCCTGGCATCAAAATGAACTTCCGCTTCATGCACAACCAAGGAGGGAGGTTGAAGATACATAGGGTCACTGGCCATGTACTATGACTGCTGCTCATATCGCCGAATGGATTCATTCCGTCCGTACTTAAACCAAATCGTATATTCCTTGGGTCTTCATTAAAATTTGGACATTCTCTATCGATGTTTCTCCACTGGGTCCCATCCGCGGGGTGTCTAATCATGTCATCCTGCAAACGATCTTCTTTGTGCCACCGCATCAGCTTAGCATTTCCTTTGCTTCTGAACAAACGCTTCAAACATGGAATGACAGGGAAATACCACATCACCTTTGCAGGGACTTTTTTCTTAGCAGGTTGCCCATCAACTTCACCCGGATCATCTCGCCTGATCTTATACCGCAATGCACCGCAAATAGGACAAGCTTCCAAATTTTCATGTTCCGTGCCACGATACAGGATACAATCATTTGGGCAAGCGTGTATCTTCTGAACCTCCAATCCAAGAGGGCAAACAATCTTTTTAGCTTCGTATGTTGTCGATGGCAAACAATTACCCTCAGGAAGCATGTTCTTCATGATTTTTAGTAGCTGGCCAAATCCCTTATCGGTGACACCATTTGATGCCTTCCATTTTAGCATCTCTAGAGATGTACCCAACTTCTTCAGCTCTTCTTTGCAACCTGGGTATAACTTCATTTTGTGATCCTCCAACATCTTCTGGAACTTCTTTGCCTCTCTAGCTGATTCACTGTGTATTTGTGCATCAAGGAACACCTGACCTAGGTCGTCAGGTGGCTCCTCTTCTGCGGCATTTCCTTCGCCCACTTCAATTGGATCATCATCTTCAAAATAACCGGCTGCATTTAACTGGGCCCAGTCTGGGGGGTTGTTATTGTCGTCTTCTTCGCCGTCTCCCATGAAAACACCGGGTTCACCATGATGCGTCCAAAGACTGTAGTTATCCATGAAGCCTCTTTCAGCTAAGTGAATGTGTAGAATGCTCCTTTTTGAGTACTGCTTGTTATTCTTGCAAACACGGCAAGGACAACACATGAACCCCTTTGCCGACTTGTTGGCCTCAGCCGCATTGAGAAATCCATCTAGGCCAACAATCCACGCCATGGTGCTCCTACCGCCGTACATCCATGAACGGTCCATCTACAATATTATTATATAAATTATTAAACTAAATTATTGAACACTAAATTATTGAACGCTAATTACTCACAAATAATTTTTTTAAACATCACATTCTAATTGACACATGCTAACTATCCAATTTAAATATAAGATTCTATATATCTACAATTATTGTATAAATAAACAAATCACGTTCAATTTAACTAAGTAAAAAAACATATTTAGACATACGCAAGTTATTTCAAATAATTAATTGCAAAGTTTTATCACTAGAATTGACACATGCTAACTAAACAATTTAACTATAAGGTTCTAAATATCTACAATTATTGTATAAAATTATTGTACGCTAATTACTCACAATTAATTTTTTTAAAACATCACATTCTAATTGACACATGCTAACTATCCAATTTAAATATAAGATTCTATATATCTACAATTATTGTATAAATAAAAAAATCACGTTCAATTTAACTAAGTAAAAAAACATATTTAGACATACGCAAGTTATTTCAAATAATTAATTGCAAAGTTTTATCACTAGAATTGACACATGCTAACTAAACAATTTAACTATAAGGTTCTAAATATCTACAATTATTGTATAAAATTATTGTACGCTAATTACTCACAATTAATTTTTTTAAAACATCACATTCTAATTGACACATGCTAACTATCCAGTTTAAATATAAGATTCTATATATCTACAATTATTGTATAAATAAAAAAATCACGTTCAATTTAACTAAGTAAAAAATCATATTTAGACATACGCAAGTTATTTCAAATAATTAATTGCAAAGTTTTATCACTAGAATTGACACATGCTAACTAAACAATTTAACTATATTTTATCACTAGAATTTTATCACATGCTAACTAACCAAAAACATACTCTACACAATCAACAAAATGATTCTACATACACAAAATTTTTATGTAAATCACAAATTATTTGCTCATTCTACCTCCTCTAAAAAACCACAAATTTCTCAAAATATAAAACATGAAATGAAGCACAAGAACCATGAAACAAGAGAGGATGAAGTTCCTAACCTTTGAAGCCCTTGGAGAAGTGAAATCACTCAAAAAATTGAAAATTTGGGCAGCACCTCCCCTCTAGGTCGCCATTGTCGCTACTGTTGAATGAGCTCCTGTTGAATGCGGTCGGGCTCGAGCAAGAAGAAGGAGCCGCTGCTATATAGTGAGCAAGTTAGTACCGGCTTGTAATACGAGCCGATACTAACTTCTGCACGTTAGTACCGGCTCGTATTACAAACCGGTACTAACGTGCTCCAGCTCGTGGGCCCCGAATCTGTTGGCACGTTAGTACCGGTTTGTAACACAAGCCGGTACTAACGTGCCAGCTAGCCGTTGCGGCCGGGCCTGGGACGGGCACGTTAGTACCGGTTTGTGTTACAAATCGGTACTAACGTGCCCTGGCGACACTGTTGTGTGGAACCGGTACTAACGGGCAACGTTAGTACCGGTTTCATCACAACCGGGACTAAGTGACCAGGGACGGAAAGTCACTTGTGTAGTAGTGAGCGCTCCATCACCGAGAGTTGCACTTCCATCGACAACTGCTTCGCCGTCCTTAAGACAGCATACGCGGCCGTGAACGATGCGCTGGTGTGGCGCATTGCGGACATGGAGGCCGCCCAGGCAGATCCACAAAACAGGGCATCAGTATACATTATAGTTCAAACAAATGCTTGCGTGCAGAGAGAGGACAGGCCAGCATTACTGATACATCCCATTCCGAGTATTCAGCACTGCAAACTTGTGTCATGTCACTTGGCCTGTGATGATATGTTGTTTCTCTAGTTCGGCCTATAAGGCTTTGTTCTGCGCTAAGTGTGGTGTGATATATATCTACTTGGGTGGCGATGGGCACTTTCGCACCAATTAATGCAGTTGAGGCAGGTGGTCCAATCACTGGGAAGCAAAGAGCACGCTTGTCAATCAAAGGTGCCATTCATTTGTTCTATATACCAGTCTATGCGCTAGGTTGTGGGCTCTCCTTAATTTCGACAGGCTCTAGTGATGGTTGGAGCTCGCAAACTAGAAAGATGGCGTGAGAGAGTAGAAATGATAGTGCTGGGAAAAAGGATCAGGTCAGGGATGAGAACAGTTGCGGGAGAGGATAGGAAAAGGGCTCCAGCTATTTCCAAAAATAGGAAATGCAAATGGCGTTGGAAAACGATATAAAAAAAGTGGGATATGTCAAAAATGGAACAGACTGATCGGGGACTCATCGATAAGCCTTCAGATATGTTGGAACACCTAATGACATGACCACTTCAAATGTTCAGAATGCTGCATCTGATACAAATATAATGTCACAAATTCAAACCATGGCACTGAACTATAGCGGGTGAACTACAAATAAAAAAGAGTTGCCATGATCCAAGCATAAACCATCCACTTCATAGGAAGTCAGTATTTGCAACAAAAAGAATCATCTTTCATTTCTCAAATGGCCACCTCAGTCAAATATATGAAATAGAATTGCATGTCCATAGCTGACCAAAGGCAGCAAGTACAAGATTATGACTACAACAGAAATACCATCTGTCCATATATCTGACAGCCTGACGCTCTAAGGCAGCACAACCACAAACACATAGCTATCGTAGCACTAAACTAATAGTATTGTACTAATTCGACATACCAGCTCAAGTTCAAGTGTTAAACAGTTCAAGGACATCAGAAGACAATTAAGTCAGTTCCAGACTTCCAGTGCACCATCAGAAGAAATTAAATAAGTTCAAGACATCAAGTGCACCATCTGTCCACCAATCCAAACTCCAGCATCATCTCGTTCTTTCTCAGCCAAGCCTAGTCAAAGTAGTTACACCACTCTCCCTATTCATTGCTGTCAGCAACTTGACCATCCTACAACAAGGCAAATGACAAAATTTATAAACCTCAGATGCTATAGAGGTTCAAATCAGCTAGGTTCAAATGAGCTACAACAAGGCAAATGGCAAATGTTAAAATGGGATCTGAGAAAACAATTGTGAAAACCATCACTACTATTTTCTATACCTGTTTCACCAGATCTTGCTGTGGAATTTTTCTGTTTCCATTTTAGTGTAAACAGTATACAGTCGATTTAAATTGTATACAGTACTGAATGGTATGTGATTTTCGCATACTGCTTATTTTCATCCCTAGATAGTGTCATGGGGAGGGAGTTTTGGAAGCCTAAAACATCTACATGGAATGGCCACCGTTTCGGAGATTAATTTAATGTGAGTTCACTAATGGTTCTTACAGAATCACTACCATGAAAATGACTTTCACAGATAGTGTCTTTTGTTTTTAGAGGCAAGCAAAAAGTATTTTAACAGACCAATTTTAAATGCAGTTAGAGATAACCAATTTTAGATGCGGGCCTGTCAGGAGATAGCCTTGCCTTTGCAATTTGGATCATATTTTTCATGTACAGGCACGGTTGTGCATTGCCACTAGACTGGAGTACTTTGAATACTTGACAGGGGGGTGGGCATGCAGCCTGGGCCACAGACACACATCCCAGAGTCCAGTTTTTTCTAGCATGGCCCAAGCCTAGAATCGCCCGGCCTCCATCGGGCCCGTGCTAGGCATGGCCTAGTCCATATGTCATGCTTGGGCCACCACCTTGGCCCGTCGGATGGCACAACACGACGAGGACAAACTGTATAGGACTAGTAAAGGCCCGCAAGTAGATATACAAAATGCTAAGCCTTGTTTAGAGTTTTCGGCATCTCGGGATCCAGCTGACACAGCCCTTCCCTCCGGACCCTTCCCCATTGTGACACAATCTCCTCCGCTTTCTTGGTTCGTGGACGCCTCCTCAACTCCACTCATGACGGCTACCAAGCACCTCATCCTTCTCCTCGCAGTGCCGATGACAGCCGAGTGCCTCCCCACCCCACGGCGGTGCACAGCCTCCTCCACACCTCCACTGAATTGGCCTCGACCTCTTCCTCCATGCATTCACCGCGGCTGGATTTGGCTAGGAGCACGCAGGCATGCCTGCCGCCGCCACCCCACTATCACCTCCCGCCACCACCTCTGGTGTTCCCTTCCCCTCTTTAGCTTTTTTCTACAAATTGGGTGTGGGCTTGCATTGATGGGCCTCATGCTGGGCCGGCATGCTAAAAAGGTCGTGCTCATCGGGTTAACTTTGGCTCAAAAAGTAGCCCACGGGTCGTGTCTAGGCTGTCGGCCAAGCCTGGTGCACTAGGGAGGCACAACCTGGTGGCACACCACGCATTGCCTAGCCGGCCTAGTCAGGTCATGCTTGGTGTGGGCCCGTGCCGTGGTGGGGTTGGGCTAAACTTTATTTATTTTTTATTGCTTCATGTTGTGTGCATTAGTAGTGATGGTAATGCATAAGGAGGAACCCATTATTGTTGTTGACCACCTCCATTGAGGAAGTGCTGGCATGGAAATGGTCAGGAGTCCAGAGTTGCTGAATTATATGCAGGCCCGTCCCATGAGGGGGGTCGGGTGTGCGACACCCATGGGCCCATGAGTGTGGGGGCACATGAGCGTGTCCACCTGTAGTACATGTACATTTATTCAGCTAGGCCTTTTGCCCTTCTCACATATCCTATTCATGCAAACGATGCGGTGTGGGGCGACCATGTGACGTAATGTTTCCCGTCGCAAATCAAGACTCGCAAGTTTGGGATGGCTGGCAATATCCATATTATCAATGTAGTACCAACTCGAAGCTCTTTCTGGGGTATGCATCGAACTTCTTGGCCACTAGGGTGAAAGATCTGGATGTATGTTGGCACTCCTTAGCCTAACTATCTGCAAGCGCACAGAGACCGATGTAGCTTTTCACCAGGGGAGTAAGAACCTGGGAATCAATCCAATGAACGGTAGACGCGACTAGCCTAAATTTCTCTAACCGGATCAACTAAGGAGTTAAAGGCAATAGAGCAGAGAGCTTAACCTTAGTTAGCCACTCGATACTCCAGACAACCTAACTTATCCTAACCAGATCTGTATCGACGGCTAGAGCGGGAGGTTCTCAGAACGGGATGAGAGAGGGGAACCTCCGGGCCCTAACAACTACTGTTATGAGTACACCCGAACGTGGTGGAATACAGAGGACGGACGAGGCTGTCACTCACTCGCCGCCTACCACTAGCTGTTCCGTGGGGTGCAACACAACCTAATGTGATTTCCGGCACAAGCACCACGCTTAAGCCTTCAACCACAGGACCTCCCCCCTAACGCGTCAGGGTTGTTGAGGAACACTCTATGAGGGTCAAGCCACTCACGAGTACTTAGGATCCAACAGATCTTATGAAAGGTAAGGTAAATTGCTGAAAAGTAAAGGTAAACTATCGAGACACTAAGGAAAGGAAGCGAGAACTTACTTATGGATAAATCCCGAAGAAGTTCCCGGGGCGGGACAATAGTCAGAGAGACCCGAGAGGAATTCCCGGACTCTCGCTACAGAAGCTTGGCTGTCACCCAAGCACTCACCCACTACTTCTCTCTACTCTAAGCTAAAGATGAGACTCTTGTGTTGGCTACTCTTCTCTCCAAAGATGTGATGATTGAAATGGAGAAGGAGGGGTCCTTTTATAGGCTTGGGAAGGCGGTTTGGACCAAACGTCGGTTGGGCGGTTGAATTACCGACCTTAGCCACCGCCACGCGAAAAATGGGGGCGAACCGCCACGGGGCAGGGCCGGCCGGCCCTGGCTTCGGCCGATCGGCCGTCCCCTGGCTCGGTTCGCCACCGACCTTCGCAGCAACGCTCCAGATGCTCTCCTGATGTCGGTTTTGCGCGAGTTTGAGTCGGTTTGGTCGATTTGGGTCGAACGGCTGAGGGGTTTAGGTTCTACCCAGCCTTCCGGTCCATTTGATCAAACCGACCTTGGATTCAACGTTCTTGATCAACCAGGGTACAAATGTGACGTGCCAGAGCGAGCTCGGGGCCAGACGAGCCAGAGGGTGGCCGGCCGGCCAGGGGTTGGGCCGGCCGGCCTGACCCTGGCTCGGGTCTGGCTCGTCTTTTGCACATTTCCTGCATAACTCACAAATTCACCAAAACTTGTGGAACTCATCAGTATTAAGCCAAATTTGCATATTTAGAGCTTTGATGAGCCTGAAAACGAAGGAATGTTGACGGGGAAACCAATCGATAACGACCGTCAACACGCCCCCCCACCTGAACTTTGCTAGTCCCTTAGCAAAGAGTGAAGTTAGAGCCCGGGGACATAACAAGTTAGGGTCACGAAAATCAAGATATACATAAGCAATATCTTAGCTTTCTTTCATACCTTGGATTCCGGTGGCTAAAACCCTTACCCTTTGCTGATTGAGACCAGAACACTCAATGTATAGCCAGACCTCCTCTCATCTTTGCACTTGGAGTTTTTTGGATAAATTTTTCAAAGAAACGTAGGCTCACCCTTGAATTCAACCTCTCCAGTCACTCAAGGTATATTTTCTTGGTTTTCACTCAACTCTCCTCTCACTGGAGATGTTTGGTGAAGTAGCTGGGGTACTATTTTCATCCATTTATTTTGTAAATTCAAATATCCTGCCTAAGTCTATGGAGCATTTCCAACCATGGTCATGTGCAAGTGTACAGATGAATGTCCTTGTGCTTTAAGCTTGAACTCTTTCTTCCTTTCCCCTTTCTTTCTTTTTTTTTTTTTTTTTGAAGCAATGGGTGAACCCATTTGCTTTTCTCTTATTTTTCAGGGGGGAATGAGAACTTGCTTTGCATTTTATGGACTTTATTCATACGGACGTGTACGTGAATGACCAAGATCAGACAAAACTCTCATGTCAAAGGCATGATACTTGAATAAACTCAAAATTTCAGAAGTATAGCACTGAGCATGGGTGATATATAGAATTTTGGCTCTGGGTATTGTAACACTCATGTTGATATTGCAAGGGTGGCCTTTATTTTTGAAGTTTTTCAAAGAAAACCTTCCAAGGCATTGATAAAAGAGACTGGCACACAAATCATGTGACATAGGGACCAATTAGCAAAAGATCAGGTTCCTAACATTAGTTCCAAAGGTAACGAAATACTTGCATGAAACATTGCAAATGTAACTTGAAAACGTGATACGGGAACTCTTTCATGCACTTTTCAAACCAATTTTAAGAATTGAAACATTTTCGCATAAAAATTGGACTGAAACACAAAAGGATGCAAAGCAGGAGACTCGAACCTGGACCTGTGCAAAAGATGGGGGCGAGCGGCCGCCAGGTGGGGCCGATCGGCCCAAGGTGGGGCCGGCCGGCCGCCCTCTGCAGAGTTGCGCGCTGAGCCACCTAAACCTGTGTACAACTTCAAGTGATCGTGTCAGGGACCGAGGCGCACCCTGGTCGGGACCAGGGTGCGGCCGATCGGCCATAGGGCTGGCCGGCCGGCCTGGCTCCGGGCCAGAACCGAGCCAGCTTCGCCCAGCCTCCTTTGCTGCTTCACTGAAATTCCTCCCTGCATGCTTTAGGCAAAAATTAATCCAGGGGGTGTGGTTGGCACACAAGTGTGCACCAACCACTATCACACACAAAATTTTCTCAAATTTTTCATAGAATAGATTTTTATTCAATTAGAATGGGGGTGCTGCTGCATTACACAAGGAAATTGAAAAGGAAATCAAACTAAACTAAGCACCCAAACTCCTAATCCTATCTAAACTAGCCTAATCCTCCTTAGGCCGATACAAGTCCTCATTGCCCGTTGCTTTCGCGAGGCGCTTAACCTTGGAGGTCAGCCCCTTGCGAAGGATTTCCATCTTGTCATCGGTCTCCATTTGACCGAGAATGGCCTCCGCAACTCGCTCATCCATATTGTTCACTTTGAGCTGGAGTTCGGCGACCTTCCGTCGGAGCATGACAACTTCTTCCTCCTCTTCTTCCTCGGACAACTCCATCTTGCCCGGTGGTCCACGGATTGGAGGCGGGATCCATTGCCCCTTCACCTTTCCGTTGGACGAGAAGAACAAGCCCTTTCCAATGCCCGGGCCGGAACGGCGAGGCGGGGAAGGGCTTGCCGGCGTGTACTCCGGTGAGTACGTCGGCGACTCCGGTGCTGTCTTGATAGACACCACCTTGGTGCCGGTCGGCGTACGCACCAGGCGCTTCCCGATGGCCTTCTTCGGGGTCAAAAGTCCCACAGTCGGCCTCCAGGGAGTCTTCTGCCTTGGGCGTCGATCATCCTCGGCCTTGGGCACCAGGAGTGGCAGCCTGCCCAAAGGGGAGGCCGAACGGCCGCCAGAGGGGGCCGGCCGGCCCTGGCCAGGCCGATCGGCCGGAGCCTGGCGCCGTTCGGCCCCGGGCTTCGCCGAGATCGCCTCCACGAACGCAACCCTCTCAATTATTTGGACGCTGGAGGCATTGGATGTAGTTGGCCGTGGGTTTCTGGGTGAAGATGAATTGGATCCCACTCTTGAATTGGCTTGAGATGGCACTTGGTTTGAGCTCTCGGCCATGGTGTTTTTGGTGGATCAGAGGGGCAAGAACAGGGAGAAAGCTCGGAGTTCACAGAAAAGGTCGAGAAACAGTGGTGGAAGAAAGGAGGAGAGGCTCTTCGATTAAAAAGAGACGATCCAACGTTCATCTCCACGAAAATCTCGATCTGGACGTGGCAAGAGAGACGTTGGCCGAGGGGCGAGCCGTTCGGGCTCGAGACCCGGCCGATCGGCCAGGGGGTGGGCCGGCCGGCCGTGGTCTGGCTCGGCTCGCCCCCGTCCTTCGGCCACGTGTCAAGTGCCCGTTGCTCAGGGTTCTCCCTGGTGATTTCGGGGGTTTTTGGCTAGAAAAAGATAAGAGAAGGATAGGAAAAAGAAAATCTACCTAAGATAAGGGTTATTTTTAAGTCCAACCCGGACTTTGGACTATTCTATCTCGGTTAGCTCATAGACGTCCATCTCTGTGAGCTCCGGCATTTCGGACTCGAGAAATATTTTCAATCTCTGGCCATTAGCCTTGAAAACATTTCCGTCATCATCCTGGAGGGTGATCGCGCCGTGATCGGCCGCGCTAAGCACTTTAAATGGCCCTTCCCACTTACTTCTAAGCTTACCATGACCAAACAAACGAACGCGAGAGTTAAAGAGTAGTACCTTGTCTCCCGCTTTGAATGTCTTGATCTTGATGCGCTTGTCGTGCCATCTTTTGGTACGTTCCTTGTATATTCGTGAGTTGTGGTAGGCCTTGTCCCTCCATTCATCCAATTCAGCCAATTGCATTTGTCTTTTGGTACCGGCTGCTTGGAGATCCATGTTCCACCTCTTGATTGCCCAATGGGACTTGAACTCCAACTCAACCGGAAGGTGGCAAGTCTTGCCATAAACCAGCTGGTAGGGTGTCATCCCTATTGGTGTCTTGTAGGCAGTACGATACGCCCACAGTGCTTCGGGTAACTTGCTTCTCCACCCTTTACCCATGGCATTGACCGTCTTTTGCAGAATATTCTTGATTTGCTTATTCGACGTTTCTGCCTGGCCACTGGTCTGTGGGTGATAAGGGGTTCCTACCCGATGGTCCACTCCGAGATCACTTAAGCACTTCCTGAATGTCTTGTCAATAAAGTGTGATCCTCCATCACTTATCACGACCCGAGGCACTCCAAAACGAGGGAAGATGGTCTCTTCGAATAGTTTCTTCGAGTGCTTTGAGTCGGCTGCAGGACATGGTAGTGCTTCAACCCACTTGGAGACATAATCCACTGCCACCAGGATGTACTCGCAATTTTCTGACATAGGGAACGGACCCATGTAGTCAATCCCCCACACGTCGAAGATTTCCACCTGAAGATTGCTCTGCAGGGGCATTGCGTCACGAGTATTGATATTCCCGTGTTTCTGACATCTGGCACATCTCCGTATGAACTCCTTGGCATCTCCATACATGGTTGGCCAAAAGAATCCACTTTGCCAAACCTTTGCATGGGTCCGGAATGCTCCGTAGTGCCCCCCGTACGGTGATGCATGGCACCGATCAAGGATCTTTCGAGTCTCTTCATAAGGCACGCATCTTCGTAGTAAACCATCAGCGCACACCTTGAACAAGTATGGATCATCCCATAGGTGCAATCTGCTGAGGTGAATCAACTTTTTCTTGTCTTCTCCTGGAGGTATGTATCCAGTCACCATAAAGTTCACGAGATTTGCATACCATGGGCTGGATGCGGTGACCTTCAGGAGAGTATCATCTCTGAGATAGTCGTTGATCGGAAAATCCGACCCACTTACTTCCATTCTTGAGAGATGATCTGCCACACAGTTATCTGTCCCCTTCTTATCCTTGATTTCCAAGTCAAACTCTTGAAGGAGCAGAATCCAACGGATGAGTCGTGGCTTTGCATCTTTCTTGGTCAATAGGTACTTTAGTGCAGCGTGATCTGTGTATACTATCACCTTAGCACCAACCAAGTAAGATCTGAACTTGTCCATGGCAAACACCACTGCCAGAAGTTCCTTCTCCGTTGTTGCATAGTTCAGCTGGGCTCCGGTCAATGTCTTGCTGGCGTAAGATATTGCATAATGATGTTTGTCCTTGCATTGACCGAGCACTGCCCCAACTGCGTAATCACTAGCATCGCACATGATCTCGAATGGTAGACTCCAATCGGGCGGCTGGATGATGGGAGTTGAGACAAGGGCCTTCTTGAGAGTATGGAAGGCAACCAGGCAATCTTCGTCGAAGATGAAGGGGGTTTCTTTTGCCAGTAAGCTGGTCAAAGGTCTGGCGACGCGGGAGAAATCCTTGATGAATCTCCGATAGAAACCCGCGTGGCCAAGAAAGCTTCTCACACCCTTAACATTTGCTGGGGGTGGCAATTTCTCTATCACTTCGATCTTTGCCTGATCAACTTCGATACCTCTTTCGGACACCTTGTGTCCCAGTACGATCCCTTCGCGAACCATGAAGTGGCACTTCTCCCAGTTCAAGACTAGGTGATGCTCATAACATCTCTCGAGAACTCTGTCTAAGTTCTCAAGGCAGCTTGCGAATGTCTTCCCGTAGACTGAGAAGTCATCCATGAACACTTCCATGATTTGCTCAATGAGGTCTGAGAAGATCGCCATCATGCACCGCTGGAAAGATGCAGGTGCGTTGCATAGGCCGAAAGACATCCGCCGATAGGCGAATGTTCCGTAAGGGCAGGTGAAGGTAGTCTTGCTCTGATCATCCGGATGAATAGGAATCTGATGATAACCAGAGTATCCGTCGAGGAAGCAGTAGAACGAGTGATTGGCCAACCGCTCAAGCATCTCGTCAATGAAGGGGAGCGGGAAGTGATCCTTCCGGGTTGCTTTGTTGAGCTTCCGGTAATCGATGCACATCCGCCATCCAGTCACGGTCCTTTGAGGGATGAGTTCATTCCGCTCATTTTGGACCACGGTCATTCCACCCTTCTTTGGCACCACTTGAACGGGGCTAACCCATTCACTGTCTTGCACCGGATAGATGATACCCGCGTGTAGTAGCTTCAGAACCTCTTTCTTGACTACCTCCCTCATCGCATCGTTTAACCGTCTTTGATGCTCTCTAGACGGTGTATGGCCTGGCTCCATAGGTATGCGATGGGTGCATAAAGTGGGGCTGATCCCCTTCAAGTCTTGTAGAGAATATCCGAACACAGATCGGTGTTTCTCCAAGACTGCTGTGAGCTGCCGAGTCTCATTCTCTGTCAGCTTGTCACTGATGATGACTGGCGAGCTTCGATCATTGTGGAGGAAAACATACTTCAATCCAGGAGGTAATGGCTTCAACTCCGGAAGGGGGTGTTTCGGCTTTTCCTCTTCCTTGAGTTCAATGAAGTCACCAGGTTCTTCCTCCTGAATATATTGGCTATCATCCTCGGCTGAATCAGGCCGGGCCAATTCTTCGTGAGTCAAACTCACTATTTCCTCCACTGGGTCTTGCTCCGGTGTAGCCTCTGATATGGCGTTCACTGCTCGGGTGAGGCTTACTGGGACATACTCTTTGCCA
Organism: Eragrostis curvula; assembly: GCA_007726485.1. Taxonomy (NCBI): domain Eukaryota; kingdom Viridiplantae; phylum Streptophyta; class Magnoliopsida; order Poales; family Poaceae; genus Eragrostis; species Eragrostis curvula. The sequence goes on along the minus strand of CM017440.1, from coordinate 653,937 downwards.
ACCTTGAGCTGCAATGTAGCTCGATTCTGGTTTGGGTTGACAAGTGGTTCTATCGGCTGACCAATCAGAAAGAACCCTTCACCTTGGTGAATATCATAGATATGGAAGTCCAGGAATACCTTGTTGCGGCCCATGACCACGGGCACAACTCTGAGAATTCCTTTGCATTCCAATATCTGGCCGTTGATCCACTTCAGGTGCTTACGAGACCGAGAGCGTGGTCCATCAGGCCGAATGCGCAAGGCTAGCGCAGATGACATGATGTTCACACCGATCTTGGGGTCGTAGATGGTTTGCTGAGTGTCAGTGCCCTCGATAGCACATAGGAGAATCCGGTAGTTGTGGTATATACGTACGACTTTCTCACAACCTTCGGCTTCCTCCATCCATTCCTTGCTGATGATCGCAGAAAGACCCTCTATCTGCGATATGGCTTCTGGAATGAATGCCTCAGACCTTGAACATCTTGCGCGCGTGCGTACGACAGGCATACGAGATGTATCGCCAAACTCCAAGTACTCTTCATCTGTGAAGAGCTCGGGTGTATACTGCGGCAGTTCTGTACATAAGTCTTGGTCTGTGGACTCTTGTTCATGTACTTCCTCTTTGATTGGAGGAAATGGATCCATGCTGAGAGCGAGCAGTTGCTGCTTCTCTGTGGTATGGACTTCTGAAGCTGGGGGAGTGTCGAACACTCCCGTGTACTCAGTGCAAGAAAGGATCTTGTCCAGTATAGCTTGCACTTCAGCAACAGTCTTGTAGTAGACTGATCCCGCGGCAGACACGTTTAGGAACTGTGCACTGTCCGGCCTCAGTCCACCGATGAAATGCTGCATGAGTATTTCCTCTGGAATTCCATGCGGTGGCCCTGAGTTGACTAGCTTCAGAAATCTTTCCCACGATGCTCCAAGTGTTTCATCGCCTTGCTGATATGTCATCAGCTCGACTCTGAGTTGACGAATCTTGGAGACGGAGTAGAAATTCAAGCAAAACTCATCTTTCAATGTAATCCAATCCCCTCCAAATTTCCTTGCACTCCGGTCGTACCATGATTTAGCATTTCCCATCAGAGAAAATGGGAAAAGTTTCCACCTGATAACTTGTTGGTCCACACCGGGTATAATGAGAAGAGAACAACTCTCCTCGAAAGCCTGCAAGTGAGCAAAGGGGTTTTCGTCTTTCGAACCAGCGAAAGACTGTGCACGAACCATGGCTACGAGACTGGGGCGAATCTCGAAGCCATGAGGGATAACGGGGTGGTAAGATGAAGGCGGTTCCAAATTCTCGCGAGAAGGAACCGACGGGTTCAATGGAGTGTTCTCCATTGGGGGTATGTGGATATGGGGGTAAAGTGTACAGCTAGAAAAACCTACACTAGTGTTGCTACCGTTCCCCGGCAACGGCGCCAGAAAAACTTGTTGGCACTCCTTAGCCTAACTATCTGCAAGCGCACAGAGACCGATGTAGCTTTTCACCAGGGGAGTAAGAACCTGGGAATCAATCCAATGAACGGTAGACGCGACTAGCCTAAATTTTTCTAACCGGATCAACTAAGGAGTTAAAGGCAATAGAGCAGAGAGCTTAACCTTAGTTAGCCACTCGATACTCCAGACAACCTAACTTATCCTAACCAGATCTGTATCGACGGCTAGAGCGGGAGGTTCTCAGAACGGGATGAGAGAGGGGAACCTCCGGGCCCTAACAACTACTGTTATGAGTACACCCGAACGTGGTGGAATACAGAGGACGGACGAGGCTGTCACTCACTCGCCGCCTACCACTAGCTGTTCCGTGGGGTGCAACACAACCTAATGTGATTTCCGGCACAAGCACCACGCTTAAGCCTTCAACCACGGACCTCCCCCCTAACGCGTCAGGGTTGTTGAGGAACACTCTATGAGGGTCAAGCCACTCACGAGTACTTAGGATCCAACAGATCTTATGAAAGGTAAGGTAAATTGCTGAAAAGTAAAGGTAAACTATCGAGACACTAAGGAAAGGAAGCGAGAACTTACTTATGGATAAATCCCGAAGAAGTTCCCGGGGCGGGACAATAGTCAGAGAGACCCGAGAGGAATTCCCGGACTCTCGCTACAGAAGCTTGGCTGTCACCCAAGCACTCACCCACTACTTCTCTCTACTCTAAGCTAAAGATGAGACTCTTGTGTTGGCTACTCTTCTCTCCAAAGATGTGATGATTGAAATGGAGAAGGAGGGGTCCTTTTATAGGCTTGGGAAGGCGGTTTGGACCAAACGTCGGTTGGGCGGTTGAATTACCGACCTTAGCCACCGCCACGCGAAAAATGGGGGCGAACCGCCACGGGGCAGGGCCGGCCGGCCCTGGCTTCGGCCGATCGGCCGTCCCCTGGCTCGGTTCGCCACCGACCTTCGCAGCAACGCTCCAGATGCTCTCCTGATGTCGGTTTTGCGCGAGTTTGAGTCGGTTTGGTCGATTTGGGTCGAACGGCTGAGGGGTTTAGGTTCTACCCAGCCTTCCGGTCCATTTGATCAAACCGACCTTGGATTCAACGTTCTTGATCAACCAGGGTACAAATGTGACGTGCCAGAGCGAGCTCGGGGCCAGACGAGCCAGAGGGTGGCCGGCCGGCCAGGGGTTGGGCCGGCCGGCCTGACCCTGGCTCGGGTCTGGCTCGTCTTTTGCACATTTCCTGCATAACTCACAAATTCACCAAAACTTGTGGAACTCATCAGTATTAAGCCAAATTTGCATATTTAGAGCTTTGATGAGCCTGAAAACGAAGGAATGTTGACGGCGAAACCAATCGATAACGACCGTCAACAATGTACCTAGGGTTGCATGAGATTACACTACGGTGCTTGGCTAACCAATCCATCCCCAGGATTACCTCAAGACTAGGAGAGGGTAGAAGAGTGAGGTCGGCTAGAAAGGTTAAGCCCTCAATGGAAAGTCTCACTCCCAAACACTTGTGTGTGCACCTAATATCACCGGCAGGTGAGCTGGTTATCATGGGGTGTCTAAGTGGGGTCATAGGCAGGTTATGCTTCTGTGCAAAGTTGGTGGATATGTACGAACATGTAGCTCCAGAATCGAATAAGACAGATGCCTTAATGCCATTAACTAAAAACATACCGTACACCACGTCTGGGGCAGCCTGGGCTTCTTCAGCGCTCAGGTGGTTGAGGCAGCCACGGGTTGCGGATCCCCTGTGCTGAGTTCCTGGTGTGGGGGTGTTGACCTTGTCAGGGCATTCCGCCATCTTGTGGCCAGGCTTGCCACACTTGAAGCAGGTGATGAAAGGCACACCGCCTGTTGATGCTGGCGCGGGTGTCTTCCAGTTGCTGGACCTGGGTGCAGAGCGATCGTAGTTGGGACGATCACGGGTAGAGCGGTCCTAAGCTTGGTGATCAGACCCAGAGCGGTGAGGCGTAGCATAGTTTGGAGCAGGACGGGAGTAATTGTTGTTGTAGGTACACCCTCCACGGCTCGAACCAGAACCCTGAGTGTGACGAGGGCGTCCCTATCGGGAGTCCTCATGGCGACGCTTGTTGTGGTGGGGCATCCGTGAGTGGCTCTCAGAATGGCACTTCCTGTCAGGCTTCTCCCTGAGAGCATGTGCAGCAGCACGGTCTTTCTCAACCTGAATGCAACGGTCGACGAGGCTCCTCAGGCGGTGGAACGTCTTGCCTCCCAACGCGGCTCTGATGCGCGGGTTCAGTCCCTCGTAGTAGTAGTGAATGCGTTCATCCTCTGAGGTAGCACACGCCCTTGGCGCATAGCGTAGCAGTACCGTGAAACGGTTGGTGTAGTCGTTGATCGACTCGTTGCCCTGAGATATGTTGCGGAACTCATTCTCCTTAGCCTTTAGAGCACCTGCGGGCACGAAGTAGGCGCTGAACTCGTCGGCGAACTCATCCCAACCAATGGTGTCTGGGTTTTGGTGAGACGCGACGTAGCTGTCCCACCAGGAGCGTGCTGCTCCAGTGAGCTGGTGAGTTCCGGCCAGAACACACTCCTCGTCAGTGCAAGTAGTAAGGCCGAGCTTCTTCTTGATCTCGTACAGCCAGTCTTCAGCATCCATGGGCTCCTTGCAGATACCGTCAAAGGTGGGTGGCTTGAGCTTCAGGAACCCCTCGAGCTTCCTCGGAAAGTCTTGCTGATAGTTGCCTCCATTGTTGTGACGGTTGGCGCCATCCACCAGCCGCGCCAGTAGCTGTGTCTGCTGAGCCATCACCTCGGCCAGATTGGGTGGGGGTGGTGGCGGTGGTGGTGGCGGCGGTGGTGGCGCTCCTCCGCCTCCGCCTCCTGGAACGTGCTATTCTCCGTGCGGCGGCTGGTTTCCTCCTCCACCACCAGGTTGATCGGTGGGGGTTGGTTTTCTCCTCCATTGCCTCCGCCTCCAGGGCTAATCGGTGGCGGTGTGGGTGCGCGTGGTGCTTCCTCCTCGAAGTTGATGCGGCCACCGACACGTACACGTCCTCCCCCACGTCCACGTCCATGTCCGCGACCACCAGGGGCCACGAAGGGGATAGGGGAAGGCTCATGACGGTTCAGGCGAGCTGAGCGGCGGACTCCTGACATCCTGTACATGTGCAAGGAACCAACTGTTTAGTGCTGGTGTTATGATTACTAAAATTCAATATAATTAGATAATTTCTAAGATTTAAAAGCATTTCATTCTATCCAACACTCAATCAAAGAACGAAAAGAACCATGAAAACTCGATAAGATCCAATCACCCATTACATGGTTGATTATTAATGACATGTCTGATAATTTAGCGAGTTCATTCTACTCGTACATCATGTCATAGAAGCATCTAGTACATGGTAGCTGCTACATATGGGTAGGATCTAGGATAGGGTCTACTCATGGTGAAGGTAGTGTGGTAATCACGCAGGGCCCATCACTCCTCATCGCCTCCAAGGGAGTACACAGCGGTAGGAATACGACTGTTGCTCGCTATGATCTCGTCGTCATTCATGTGCAAACGGTTGGTGAACTCGTAGGCCTCTGCCAACTCCTTGGTCTTCGGGACTGGGCCTAGGTGACAGGCTTCCAAGTTCAGGTTGCACTTGGTTGTCTTGAATTTCTCTGTCCTTGCGCGCTTGCGCTCTGGTTCTGGTAGCTTCCCCATCACTTCCTCGTACTCTTTTACGTGCCTTGTGTCAGACCACACCCAAGCTTCTATGGTAGCGTCGATCTTCCACTCAAGGAACTTGATTTGGATAATTTTCTCTATCAGGTGCCCTTGGTTGCATAGAGCTCTCCTCTGAACCTGGTCGAGCTCCTCTTGCAAGGCCTTCATCTTGTTCTCGAGAGTCATCATCTCAAGCGCATTCTTTTCTAGGGCTTGACCTCTTTTGTTATTCTTGGTCATCTCATCGAGCTTGTCTTGCAGCTCAGTGATCTTGCTGTTCATGTAGCAATTCCCATTGCCAATGTCTCCTACCTTGTCCTGTAGGTCCTTGATTTCCTTCCTGTGAGCAGCTAGAAGTTGTTTCTTGTCACTCTGCATGAGCTCTATGGTAAACTTCAATCTCTCAATTTCAGCATCCTTCTGCTTGCATTCTTCATCTGAGTCCATCTTGGCTATGCGGGCTTGCTGTTGCTTCCTCTCTAGTGCTTCTATGTACCTGTCCTGCTCAATCATGAGCGCAGTGGTAGCGTGTAACTTCTGGTTCTTCTCACCGGCAAGGCATAGCTCAATTGGCTTCTCCTGCTCTGGAGGAAGGAGTAGTGGGTCTGGAGCCTGAGGAAACGTCTTGTACTTCGAGTGCTCATTGTGCTCGCGATTGTCCCTCATCAAAACTCGAAGTGCCTTTCTTGCAACTGCCTGAATCCCTTCTTCAATTGAGTCTGCAAAGGTGAACTCAGAGAATCCTTGGATCCAAGGTAGAAACATCCCCTTTGGTGTGTCAACGTGGGCGGTGACAGTCCCTTCAATGCCTCCATCTGAACCAGGCTTCCCCGTGCAGTAGTACTTGAGGGTCCTTGAGGGGACTCCAAGGGATGCTGCAGCGTCTCCCAACTGTCGGACAAAACCTTCGTAGGGCGGTGTCTCAACAAGCACTACGATACGGTCCAGGTGTCCTGGCCCTAGCGGTGGCCCGAGGCTCGTCATCCTGCACGTTTTAAGAGGAAAAAGGGTCAGCAAGTCCATATGTAAGATAAGCCACTGCATAAAAGTAAATGCAAGGTTGGTAATATAACCAAAGAGAGTGGTTTTGGTCATCGTTTTCTAACGTCCATTTCTAGGGTTTCGTCCTAGGGTCAAGCAAGGAGCTGATACCAACTGAAACAACCTCAATTTTTCCGCGAAGGGAAAATCCACAGATTGATACAACAGTTGAGAATCATATCCTCACATCGTCATTAAGTACCATAATTTAAGTCTTACAAATATTTATTACATCGCCACATGGCGGAAATAGAAAGATAAACATCCAGAATAGCTTTGCGGAAGATAGAAGATTCTCCAAAGCTCGAGCGTAGGCCCAAAACCCTCAATCGCTATAGTCCTCGCTAGCAGTGTTGTAACCATTATCACCTGCGTGCCGATTATCAGTACGATTTGTACTGGCCACTCCCACCCTATGCATTGCTTTGTGGAATTGGATGCAATAAGGATAATAACAAGCAGACCTAATATGGCTCTGGTTTTCCTATGCATAAAGTAAATCATATTTTAATAAAGTTTATCCAATTTTAACCATCATCCCATCCATCTCATCCCATCCATCAACCCATCCATCACACACCACACCCCCAACCCCCATCACAATACACCACGCTCGCACGTGGCCGGCTAGGACGACTCCCTCTCGCCCATCACCGTATATGGCCCCAAGCCGTGGGTAATAACCCAGGGGAGAAAAGAATACTTCCTCTCACTAGTCCAGAAAGCAGACTTCATTAGGAAAGGTCCATAGCCGAAAAGACGGCATATGTATCGATCGATCAACCATACACTCTGCAGAGGTTCTAACTAACCACAAGATCCACCCTCATTGCTGACCGTCGTCAACTTAGGCGAATGCCGACCCGCTACGAGCCTAGAGTTGATATAACATCCTACCTCTCGGCCCTGGCCATCGAGACTGTGAGACATAGTACCAGGCCAAGGGGTCACTATGTTGTCTATGGAGGGTGTGGGTCCGCGATGCCCGTACCTCCCTACACGTTCCGCTTAACTCCAAGCAGTAATGTACCAACTCTACCAAGCGCATAGATCGTCTCTCCCCCACGGAAAGCGAGTGGTAAGTAAAGGATTCCCATGAACGGTCCCTGGCCCGACAGTTTCCTAGGGGTGGCTAAACAGGGCATCTTCTCGTGAGGTAGTCAATACCCCGTACCATTACAGTACCTTCCATTCCGGGGCTTCGCACCACAAAGGCTCTCCATCTCGGAACCTCAGACCATATCCAGTAACCCGCCACAGGTTCTCCGATAGATGGGGGCACCCAGGAGTACCCCCAGGAGTACCCCCTGGCAAGACTTGCTCCAAAAGCTCGTCGTATATCCCTGCTCGGCCGACTCAACCCTTACACCCAAGTCACACACGCAGAAAGCCCATCACCCATATCCATAACCATATCCAAATCCAGCCCATTCCCCGATATCATCCATCCCATAACATCATCTTCCACCACGCGAAGCATCAAGCGTAGTAGAGAGTATAAGCAGCAAAATAATAAGCATAGCATCTTCCACCACGAGGATGCCCCTCCGCGACTCGTACGCGGGCGGCCGAAGCCCTAGCCGTCGTATAGGAGAACCGGATGACAGCCGGGACCGGGAGTAACCTGGCCCCTTCTGTCAGTGACGTCCGGGTATGGTCCTCGGGTGAGGAAAGTCCCCGGCGGGTACGGGAATTCAAATTGATAGGGTGGTGCGGGCCCTCGGTGCTTGGGCGGAATCGCAAATATGCCCTCGGGCCACGCCTTCCTTCTTATCCCCTGCGCTGCGCCTGCCCTCCTCCCTCCCACAGCCTCCTCCTTCCTTTCCCCTCCCTTCCTCTTCTCCGCAGACACCAGGGCCGCCAGGCGCAATTCGCCCTCGATTCGCCCGGCCGCCAGGCGCAATTCGCTCCGCCCTGCGCGGATCTGACCGATTCAGCCATGACGATGACCAAGACAAGGGGCGCCGCCAAGACAAGGGGCGCCGCCGAGACCAGTGGCACCTCCAAGACCAGGGGCGCCGCCAAGGCCGATGCCAAGTAAGAACAACGAACGGATCGAATCTATGTTCTTCGTTTAATTCTTCGTTGTTCGTCGAGTAGATCTGTTCCGTGGTGTCCCAAGCATTCGATTTATTAATGCGCCGCCTTAAGTTGGTTTTGACTCTTTGTTTCTTGACCGTCTCTATCGTTGATTGATTTCTGCAGGCTTGCGGTGAAGAGCAAGGGGGCAGAGAAGACCCTTGTCTCGGGCAGTGGGGGGAATGCCGGCAAGGACCCTGTCAACGGCAGTAAGGGGAAGGCCCCCAAGACCATCAGGGACATTATGGAGGAGATGCTACGAGGCAGTAAGAGGAAGAAACTCACCGTCAGGGACTTTGTGGAGGAGGTCCGCCGACAACCCGGCCCTGATCCCAACATGCCCAAGAGGCCTCAATGCCCTTACTTCATATTCCTGTGAGATGAGATGCGACGACTTTTTTTTATTTCACAGATTTATCTATTTTCGATTAGATGCTGTTTGTGGAACTTAGTTAAATCTGTTATTGACGGATGTACAGGGATGAATTCCGCAAGAACAATGGGAACATATCTGGTTTTGAGGTAAGTTCCCCCAACAAATCAACCAAACCTTTACTACTTTATGACCCACCGATTGTACTATTATTATCTACTATGACTTTTGCTTATCGTTTTTTTTTGCCCCTTTTCCTTGTGGAACTTTTCAGCTTGGACTAGCTGCCCAGGCCAAGTGGAGTTCCCTCAGCAAAGAGGTAAGCTTCCTCCACACATTACTAACACCTTCTGAAAGTAGTAGTTGTGGTCGGGTTAGATTCGACTAAAAGCTTTGTGCTGTTTGGTTAACATTTGTACGCTTGTTTGTGGATTGTAGGGCCGGGCTACATATGCAGCCAAAGCTAAGCAGCAACTGCACGAGTGTAAAAAGGCCATGGCTGTCTACAACGGTGAGGTAGAGAGACTTGCATACTTCAATTTCTTTGTTTATGTATATTTATGTATATACTGTTTATGCCGGTCATTTATTTGATTGAGTGGTGAAGAGTATACTAACTGGATCATGTGTTCGCTTCCTCAGAGCCCCCCTACCAGCGAGGAAGATGAAGAGAATGAGTTCGACGAGGTATACAAATTTCTTAGTCTTGAAAGCCTTGCTTCTAAACTGCTTACATGCTTGAAAGCTTTGCTTCTAAACTGCTTAATGTGCCATAAACTGATGGATGCATAGCATGCTCATGTGTTAAGCAAGGTTCTACATTTGCTTCTCTAGAATGTAGGATAGTATCGGATTGGATTCAATCAAACCAGATTCATTGTTGAAAGTCTTAAAACAAATCTGTCTTCCCTTTGTTTGCAGGACAAATATAATGATGATATATGGTTCTGATGATGCACCATGCTTCGTCCGGCAATGTAGCGGCGACACAAGGCCCCGTGGCGAAAAACTATAAAGAGCCTTAATTATTCAGTTCCGTGGCAAAAAGCTATAAAGAGCCTATATCCATGTACTAGAATTATTCAGTTTCACTCTACATTGTGACGTTTTTGCTTTTGTCGTGCTATAACGGATAGTGCCCCTTGTTGGCGCCACCGGCAGGTGGCTCTGCTTCCATTGTTGTCATCGACTAACATTGTGATAATATCAGTTTGGGTAATGTTAAATTAAGTAATCTTTGTGGTCCGTATCCCTTTTCTATGTTATATTGTTGCTTTTGGTATCCGTTGCTTTTGCATTGCGTGCTCTTGTCGTGTGATTGAAAATTGCCGTTTGTGTGATGCATGTACTCCAGTTGTTTGGAGGCACACGGGCATAGTGTGTTTGAATGTTTTTGAAGGAATGGAATGGAGCTGGGTAAAATGATTGGTCGTGTTTTTTTTTTTTTGACAAGAAACCAAAAGATGCATTAGCTAGCAGCAATCAGCTGCAACGAGAGTACAGGGATCTATAGACGCATTTTTAAGAGTCGCTGCTGCAGAGCAGCTAGGAGAATGTTTGCTACTTGAGCAATTCACTCTCCCCATGTAAAGCGCAGGTGCCATGTTTGTGCAGGTGCCATGTTTGGTTCTGTTTCTTGCTCCTTCAAGTTCGTTGGTCATGGTATGGTAAAAATCCCCTTTATCTCCTTTGATTTCATTTCCTATATATATGGATTTATTGGTTTTACTTACAAATAAGGTTTGTTTCTTCAAGAAAAAAAAACAAGGCTTCACTCAGTCCACTTTGTTGATGTTGTAATCTTTATCAAGATATGTAAGTGCGTGCCATGGTACAACTTAATGCAGGCTTATAGAATAGTCATTGAGATTTTAGTCACAAATTAATTATTCTGGAGTATAACATGATTTAAGCTTATAGAGTTTTAGTTCCTGTCATATGTTTTTTGATAGTCCTAGAAAAGACTATGGATGCTCCTTTGAGTTCCTCCATGTCCAATGTTGTCTAGATTTGTTTGGAAGGTTGGTCCAACCAAAGCTGTCGATGGTGCTTTTGCTTTGTTTGCTGACGTTAATGTGTTGTCCCCCTTGCAGGTTTGGGTTCGCAGAACACTTGAAGAAAGGTGATAAATTCAGCCAATTCCTAATGTACCATTGTGATTATCACTTACTGTGACCACTCCTTGTTTTTGCAATATTTTTACATTCTTACCCTGTAAAATTGCAAATACAATTGGCTCAATTTAGTTGAATCCCATGTGCATATCTCTTATCCTTGTGCGTCATTACTGTGATGTTCTGAAGTTCATGCTCTGCAGGCTTGGCAGATCCTTGTATTTAATATTGTCATATATAACTGAAAATATTCTATGCAGAATGTTACCTGCTATTTTTTTTATCAGAAATGTCCCAAATGGTCTGTCAATGCTCTTAATTGTAGATCCAAAGTTGGTTGTAGTTAGGATCAGTTTATTGGATTGCATAGATACAATTGGCCATGTTATTACCAGTACAAAGATTGAATTGAGATGTTTGCATTTTGGTCTCCATGCAAACTGCACCCGAGGTTTGCTCCTCCATTAAACTCTCTTGAGTTTACCAAAGATATCTAAAGTTCTAGGTTGTTAGGTAAATGTATGTAGGATATCCTGGGTTAGAAAAAATATTGACATGGTTCCTCTTGATTTTTCTGCATATTCAGTCATACTACAGTATTCTCATAAGTTGTAACAACCAGCCGAAGGTTTACAACATCCTTGTATGTATTACTATTTTCATATTTTTTTGGTTCTTATAACGAACTACGCCTTATGGTTCAGTCGCATTACTATACATTTATCCAAACTGTTATCAAAAGATCGACCGATTCCTTTGTTTTTCTGCAGGTTCCAGGAAAGTTTTCCCTCATGTCTAGCGCTGGAACTATTCGTTGTCTATTTTTATTGTGCAGGTCCAGTGATAGCATAAGATAAGTGTGCCTCCCATATTAAACTGAAATCTGGAGATGCACTTTATGCTGATGCAGATTGGTTTGTTGTTCATTTTGTTCTTCCAGGAGCCAAGAATTCTATAGCCACCGCTGTGCAACACCTCCTGTGCTTTGGAGATGCACAGAGCTACCAATCTGCAAGGTATGTGTTGGATGCAAAATATGCACATCTTTTTCCCAACTTTTTAGGTGTCAAGTTACATTTAAATTAGTGATAGTAACAACTGAGAAAAATAAAACAATTGCATTATAACTAGATTTTCTCTACTCGAATGAAAATATTTCCACATCAACTTTGATACACGCAAATACATCTCTCATGGTTGATCTGAATGAGAGGTTGTTCTGAGGCATAAAGTTCTGATAATCTAAATTTATGTCCATGAGTTACTCTCTATGTAGTTTCTGTAATAAATAACTAAGTGGAATCATCATATAAGCTTTAAAAACCTGCTCATATGTGTTGATACGGTCCTTCACCAGATCCTTATATGCAGTGAAAGGCTCCTAAATATGCCTCATTAAATTTCTCTCCTTCCAGAGAGTCTCTGTAATTTGCTTCTTTATCATACCATCTAAGCATTCATTTTTCTCCATTGAGGACACGATCGACTTCAAGATGCACAGTTTGGATAATAGTACATTCCATCAACCAAATGATTGTTGTTTCAGCCCAGGTGAGTTCATTCCCCCTGTACAATTGTTGGTAGGCAATCAGTTTCTTCAATTCACTAATTGCATGAAAAAATGTTGTCGCTCCCATAGACCAATCGCATGAAAAATTGACTAATTTCTTCCATTCTTTCATGGTAATAGCAATGACACGTCAACTGCGGTGTGTGTGCAGCTGATATTATCTTTACCTATTGAGGCATTTGGTTTAGGAGTACACGCCGCCCGCCCGGGGCCGAGGTCAGCACACCCGGCGAGGCGGAGGCCGAGGCTCCGGAGGCGGAGGCTTCTAATGCCCCCGCGGGAGATGGGTCGCCGGCGAGGCCCATCGTGCTGCTGACCTGTGCCGGGGGGATCCGGTCGGCGGGTCTCGCGGCGCTCGTCGACGCCCTCGTCGCCGGCGGACGCTGCGACGTCCACGTGTGTGCCCCTGAATCGTACGTGCTGCAATCTGAAAATCCGGGCGTCTTAATTTTCCCTTACATTGCTCGCACGATTGCAAAATATTGCTTGCTTCCATTGGATTTGTTGGGAGATTAAGCCAGTCCCGATTTGGGAGGCCCTGTTTGCTGCCATTTGCTTGTGATTGGGGAGCTGAACTGATTTGGGACCCTTTGTTTATTTGAAGGGACAAGCCAGCCTGTGGCCACTCGATTACCATCCGTGAAACCATCACCGCGACATCCGTGGATTTCACAGGTGCTAAAGCTTTTGAGATATCAGGTGAGGGCTGTTCATTCAATTGTGCACAATTTTGGGTCACACATTCGTGAGCCTGGTGATCCTACTATTTTATCTTTGCTGACTTTGATGGTTGCAAACTTAGGCACGCCCCGGTTGACTGTGTCTCATTGGCCTTATCTGGAAGGCTGTTTCCTTGGTCGTCTCCTGCTTTGGTATCGTGCTTGGCTATCCTTTCGGAATTGGATTTCCAAATGTTACTATCATGATGGCAATTTGATTCGTGTTTTAACGTAACAGCTCTATTTTTGTCTATACAGGTGATCAGCGGTATCAACGCAGGGCCAAACTGTGGATATGAGATGTATGCTCTTGTTTCAGAAATGGTCTATTTACTGTCCATTTTTATTTTATTATTCATTCATTTCAGAACTCTGTAGGTTCCACTCTTCTGCCATTGCTGCTGCAAGGGAGGCCTTAGTGTATGGGGTGCCTTCAATAGCAATCTCATTGAATTGGTGAGATGCTTCTACCTGTATTGAATTTATATTTCAAAACTTCAATAGCAATCTCATTGAATTGGTGAGATGCTTCTACCTGTATTGAATTTATATTTCAAAATTTCTACATCATCAATGTGATTGGTCCATGACAACAACAATACATGATCGGTATATGTGACTAGGAAGAAGGATGAAGCCAAAGACAGTGACTTCAAGGATGCAGCCAAGGCCTGTTTACCATTGATAAATGCTGCCTTGGATGACATTGTGAAAGGAACTTTCCTCAGAGGATGCCTACTAAATATTGGAGTTCCAAGTGCACCATCGGCAAATAAGGTCATTTTCTCAATGATACTTCTGAACCTTAAATTCCACTTTAGAGGGAATGGTTACACCAAAAGCCCACCATTTTGACCAGCTATAGGCAATAAGTTGCAATAATAAGATTTGCTAAGCATCAAAGTGCTTCAGTTAACTCACTACTAATTAGGAATTTCTTCACTTGTTATATCGACTTAATACGTCATAGTAATCATGTGGCTCCATTGGACATCTTGGCTCTGAATTTCCTTCACTACTACCATGTTGCCATGTATGTTGTGGCCTAGTGCGGCACTTTCTTGTGTCCCAGTGGGTTAATTGCTGCTTTCATCCATCATAAGTTCATAGCTCGACTTTGACTGCTGAGCTGTACAGAATGCTAAGCCCTGTAGGCATTACCTTAGTGATTCATCCAGAAGCGCACCATTTTCCCTCAAGCTTTCTTCAAAGAATATGCTAATCATATGGTTTATTCAATTATCTGCAAATCATGTCAACCTTTTGCTAAGTAGAAGCCAATTTTGATATGTAGATGCGATGATAATGACGAAGCACATCAGTTGAATTTATCTTGACTCGATTTGCATTCTCTTTTACATTTGTGATAGAAAAAGAAACTTGTAGCCCTGTTATCATGGTTCTCCCCTTATTATTAAATCTAATTACTATTTAATAATTTTATCTCTCTTCTGATGCCAGGGTTACAAATTGACCAAACAGAGTGGATACAGTCCCGCTCAAAGTTGGCAAGCTGTGTCAGCAAGCAGGCCCTCATCTGCTACTCACTTCATGGGCATGCATCAAAGCCTCGGTATTCAGCTGGCACAGCTTGGGAAGGATGCATCTGCAGCAGTAAGATTATCTCTCTCTATGCCACGGAAAATTTTCATGTCCTTTCCAGCACATTATTGAACTGATTGTTTCCTTAATCTTTAGGGAGCTGCACGGTAGAGTTAGTGCCCAACGAAAGACAGTCGAGGTTGAGTCTGTTGCAGCTTCTGGTAAACAAGAGATTCGAGAAGTGGTGAAGAAGTTATTCCGTGCTGAGGTGATTGCACTTTCTAGTCAATTTGACATAGAAATTAGTCACATTGTTGGTTGTTGTACAAACCGCTTCTTTGACTTGAGCTATTCTACTGTTATTTATATTTACGAGTCTAGAAATCATATTGAGAGCTGTTTTCTTCTCTTGTTACATCAAAATGCAGTTTGTTGAGAAGCAACATGAAGGTTTCGATGAGGATATCGATTTGAGAGCTTTGGAGAATGGATTTGTGAGCTCCCTCCCTCCCCCTCTCTCTCCCTCCCTCCTTTCAAATGGCTAAGTATTCACCTCACTTTACAACCTACAGATATCTGTCACCCCTCTGAATGTTCATGGGCCAGTGGAACCTGAACTGGCAGCCCCAGCTTCAGATTGGCTCTCAGCAGCTGCATCTCTAGACAAAGAAAAGGACGCTGCTCCAGCTGCAGCTGACCAACAAGATGTTGCAGCTAAGGAAAAGGAAGCTCCTTTGGCAGCCTAACAAACACGCAGACACATGTACACACTCCATAGGTGTCTTAGTTCTGTGGCGACACAATCTTTTCTCTCCTGTTTACCAGTTTGGTTTGTTTAGTATTTTGCCCTCAATATTTGTTTGGTGCAATGTTTAATTTTTTTTATTCATCTTCTCTGCCGATTGCCGGCTTCCGTGGCCGTGCAATGATTTGATGCAGGTGGCCCTACATTTTGGATTTAACGATGTAGGCTACGGCAAGTGCCTAGCCCCCACTATTTTTTCAGTGTGGTTTGTTCTAGGAAGGTGTATTCAGCATGGGGTATGTGATTGGTTTTGTCTTGCTCCCGTCTGAACTATGTCCACGAAATGTATTTTGACCGCTTGTAACCTGGAATGCAATTGCAGCCATTTAATTTGCTAGTGTCATCTTGTCTTCTGTATTTTTCTTTTGCTATCAGGTCAGGGATTTTTTAGGCTTGTGTCTGGACATGCATGAAGTCACAATTTTCCAGGCACAAGTTTTCGGGCCCATGTTGTAACCTTATTTCGTTTTTTTTCCAACAACTGTGAGCTCGTTTCGTTTGTGACATTGCCTTGCTTGTACACCAAAATCATCCAGTTTTGTCACATTCGTAGTAACCCAAGGTAACCATCTTCTCGTTGTCAGACTGACATTAACATAACAAGTGCAGCATCAGTGACAAGCAACGGATAAATATGTAAAGGTAATCAGGATGATTTTTTTTCTTAAATTGAACTAAAAAATGGTGACAGTGCAATTTCCATGCACGAGCGCCCTTTAGTTGATTTGCACGTGCTGCAACGGCGAAACCTGTTACGGTTTACGGCGAAACTCGCTTGCGTACACCTTTTTCCTAAAAGCATCTATGCATCTAACATCTATAGAACTGTACAAAAATATGTGTGAAGTCTTGTTTCACAGCTTCCAAAGAAGTTGACGGGATGTGTCTTGTTTCAGCTTCCAAAGAAGTCGACCGGAGCAGTAGACAGCAGCAGTAACTCTGTTCAGTTCTGCACTGCCTCCATTGCCCTCGTCTCAGGTGAATCTGGCACACTGATGTACACCTTTCGCCATTTTTCACATAATTCACGATATATAAGTATGAAATCTGGCTTGGAAAAAGATAATCCAATGCCTATTTCTTCGATGCACACATCATCTCATGAGCTGCTTGCAGGCTGACTATTCTGAATCAATCCTAAACCGTTGTAGCCCAACGTGTTCACTTGAGCTGCCTGTTGACAGGCCCCTCTCTTTGTTGAACCCAGCTCTTCCTACTCTTAGAGGACCTGAACTTGAGTATCTTCGGAAAGAACCAGACGCATCCATACTATCATAACGCGCTGATGAAGTGAACAGCTCGGCAGAAAGCGCTGGGTCAACATCTATATCCATACTTGCTCTGCTCATGGCCTCAACATCTTGGACATGCAAATCTTGGCTAAAGCTTGTGGTTTCATTGAACTCGCTGCCTTCATTGCATACCAACTTTAGAGCTTGAACAACTTCACCCATGAATGGGCGCTGGTCTACCTCAGGCTGAACGCACATAGAAGCAATGGCTGCTACTTTTGCAATGCTGTCAAATGGAATGCTGCTCCCAAGTGAAGGATCTATGATTGATTCCAGACCATCCCTGCTTCTCAGAAGAGAACCAGCCCATGCAACTAAGTTTTCCTGTCCAGGAGGTCTTAACATATGGTTTCCTCCCTGTAAGAAGCTCAAGAAGAACAACACCGTAGCTGTAAACATCACTCTTTACTAGAAGATGCCCAGTCATTGCATATTCAGGAGCAACATACCTAAGAGGAATTGACCACAAATTTGTAATATAAGTTGATGATATGAATCAACTATGAAAAAGTCAGAAAGTAAAGATAGTTTAGAATCAGCATACCCAAAAGTTCCCATAACACGAGTTGAAATATGCTCGTTTCCCTCACCCAAAGCTGTCCTTGCTAAGCCAAAGTCTGACACCTTTGGGGTGAAGTCATGTTCCAATAAGATGTTACTGGACTTGAAATCACGGTGTATGACACGTGGACTTGAATCTTCATGCAAATATGCAAGTGCACGTGCTGCACCAAGTGCAATTTTGAGCCTAGCATCCCAATCAAACCGAGCAGCTCCCTTATCTGATCCTGCTTAGAATAATAATAATAATACTCTAAATCACTATATTGTATTTTGTTGGTATAAAGTGCCATAATATTCGATTTCAGATGCCCAAGAAAATATAGTGTACAAGCAAACTAACTAAGAGTAGATTGAAGTCTTGAAGATAGTTACTGTACTACACAACATGGACCATATCAATAATTCTAAATCACTAGCTTGTATTTTGTCGGTACAAAGTATCAAAAAACTGAAACACTGCAATTCAAACTAGCACTGATAGGTATCATGGGAGTAACACTGTCAAAACAGCTCTATTCCACTACATAATATAATCTGGCTTTTCTTGTCAGTCAAGTGTTTGGCTCATCTACTGCCAATGAAATGACTAAATTAAGTAATCAGAGAAAAATTATATGGTGAAATGAAGAAAGTCTTAGAGAGTTAAGTTATGGCAGCGAAGGAACTTTACCATGCAAGTGAGATTCCACACTGCCATTCGGAACAAGCTCATACACCAAACATCGACTATGCCCCTCTGTGAATATACCTATCAGCTTAACCAAGTTCCTATGATGCAATCGGCTAAGCATCTCAACCTCAGCCAAAAACTCCCGGGTACCTTGCTGATCGTCCCGCTTTAAAACCTTGATAGCAACCCGCTCGCCATCCTCAAGAATACCTTCATAGACACGCCCGAAACCACCCTTACCAATAATTCTGGACTCATCAAATTCTAGTGTAGCTCTCTCCATCTCAACCAGGCTAAACGTTTTGGCAGATCCTTTATATGCCACTAAACTTGAGCTGAAGGATGGGGCTGCTGAAATAGGTCTGCTTTCTAGCCTGTTCCCCACCATTGCAGAACCTGGTCCTGCATTTCCAATGCAATGAAGTGGGGCAAAAAGGACAGAACCAGCGTCATGGTTAATGGTTTGATAAAATTGTAACTATAAGTTTTAAAATTTCTCAAAGATGGATGAAATTGAATACTTAATCTTACATGCAAACATTTGTTTTTGGCTATAAAAACAACATTTACCGGTTTCTCAATGCCCTTGAAAGCTTAAAACAGGATAAGCATATTAGCGCACTAATTTCAGCACCTAAGGTAAGGAAAGGATGACCATTGCACTCTGGTTATTGTATATAATATACATCTGGTCAACTTAATATCTGACATGATTTTATCACCTCAAAGAAATAACGAACACAAATAACTATGACATTATTTAGTTTGGGGACGTGTAAGTTGCAATTATGTATGTTGATTTGTGTTCAAAATACTTGCAGAATCTCTTATATTTGAAGAATTTTAAAACTACTAGTACATTCTAGAAGAAATTAGTGGTCAAATCTACACAAGTACACATTGAAACCATGTAAGTAAAATGTGTCAAGTATTTTTGACCGGAGGGAATAACTGCTAAAGATGCATTAATATCTGCTGCCACATGGCCATGGTTCATGTATTCATAGAAAAAAAAGGGGTGGCAACTTATGTTTTTAGAAGAAAAAAGGCTCCCTAAGCTGCATGCTGCTGCCTTTTAAAGATGTCACATAGAAAGGCACAGACTAAAAAGTTAATGATAATCCACAAATAGAATGTCTTACTACCTGCAGGTTTTGTTGACACAGGTGAAGCTTCAGTTAAATGGCTGCGGTTTCTAAGCTTGAAATAAACCACCAGTGCAGCTCCAGCACATAAAATAAAGGCAAAAACACTTGATAGAATAATTATTATAGTTATTCCCCTGCCTTTTCTTTCTCTATGATTCCCCACATCAGCAGCAAGTGGATGTAAACCTGGACCATTTACATTGCTAAGACCATTGTTCAGGCTTGCTGCTGGTGGTGACGGGGGAAGACCTGCATGAGTAAATGATATTGTGCATATCATGACCATGCTTTGTGGTAGAAAAGAGGAAAAATGACAAAATGAATTGCGCTTCAAATCAAATAGTGGAATATCAGCAAGAAAGGTTGAAGAGACTAATATAATTAGAAAAATGATACTCCCTCCATTTCAAATTATAAGATGTTTTTGCTTTTCGAGATACATAATTTTTGCTATGCACTTAGACTAGATAC
>CM017440.1:562061-633429 GCA_007726485.1 Eragrostis curvula | reverse complement strand
GGCGTGGGACACACTTCGCTCCGCCGGCTACGCTGCACCACCGAGTTACGCCACTCTGCAGTTTGTCGACGCCGGAGTCACTTGCTGTGCTGTGCGAGTCACGGTACCACCGCACCCCGACCACCCCGAGTGGCCCTCCTTGGACTTGGAGGTTGTCGGCTACAGTTTCCCGGACACGATCGAGCTTGCAGCGATGAGGACTTTGATGATGTTCTGTGAGCATCACCCGCATGAGGTTGTTCTGGAGCCGATCGGGTTGTTTCCGGCTGCAGACTTCAACGACGCCCTGTGGAGAGACCGCCTTTCTTTCATGGAGACTACTGTTACCATCGCCGGGCCCGTCGTCACGGCTCGCCTCCAGTCACGGTGCGTTAACGCACTGTACCGCTTGCAGCACTTCCAGCAGGAGGCTGTGAGAGTGAGGGCACTAGAGAGTGCCACCCACTACGCGGCTCTGCAGCAGCTCCAGGGTGGGTACACTGACCTCACCATAGAGTTGGCCGACGCTGACCTGGAGAGGGCCCAGATGACAGCACGCATCGCAGAGCTGGAGGCACAGGTACAGGACCAGGCAGAGGCCATGGCCCAGGGTGAGGAGGAGAGGCACGACTTGCAGATGGAGCTCGACACTGCCAACGAGCTTATCCTCGTACTGCAGCAGGAGGTTGCAGACCACATGGACATGGACGAGGAGGAGATGGAGGTAGACCCGCCAGTGCAGGAGCAGGAGGAGATAGAGGTAGAGCCCTCTATGATTCAGGGTACTTCTGGAGTGGACACCGAGAGCGTCGCACCGTCCACACCCGCAGCTCCCGCTTCTTCCGTTGGGAGTGTCTCGTCTGTCAACGACCTAGACGACTTCTAGATAGTTGACGAGTGTGGTACTTTACTCCTCATCGTAGCCTAACCTTTTGGACATGTAATAGGCTAGCATAGGTTGAGTTCTTTGGTGTTTCCTGATGTAACTTAGGGTAGGTGTTGACCCTATGAACTCATGTGTTGGAATTGTAATGCTGAAACGATGTTTTTCGTTCAATTATTGCTCTCTTTTATCTTCGGTTTCAAGAAGGGCTTTTATGGAGAAAGTTGTTCGCAATTATGTAAATGAACGTCTCGTAAATTTTCAGCACCATTGCATGAGCAAACCAGGAAATACGAAACAAACTTTGAGCCTCGGTCATTCTGAAAAACAGCAAAATCAGACAGTGAGAAATCGATTTTTGCGCCCAGCTAGAGTCCGAATTGAAGCTTGGGCTAATAACGAAAGTTTTAGCTTGACAAATTTCCTAGCTACTGGTAAAATTTCAGAACCATTGAGCTAACCGTTGTGAAGTTATGAATTTTCTACCGAAAAATGACGTGCTGTCTGGAAATTCTGCAATGTGGTTTTGTCGAATTTACGCATGAGCGACTTGTCCTACGATTGTGAAACAAGTTTTGTGTTATGCGACTAATCGAAGCCTCAACTTGCAGATGGTGGGAGCTACTCGCAACACTCAGTTCGAGAATGGCAACGGCAATGGTGGCCAGAACTCCAACTCGGCCCCGCCGCAAAACCCCACTGAAGCTTTCTTCGCCGCCCAGACGGCACTGCTCGCGGAAATCGCCCAGGGGCAACGCCAGCTCCTACAGCAAGGTGGTCACGGCCTGCCACCCCCACCTCCAGTGGCCCGCTACGACCACTTCATGAGCACCCAGCCTCCGACGTTCCACGAAGCCAAGGATCCTCTGGACGCCGATGCTTGGGTTCGCGCGATCGAGTCAAAGTTCTCGGTGTTGGCTCTGCCCTGCTCCGAGACGAACAAGGCTCGTTTCGCCGCTCAACAGCTGAGGGGCCCCGCTCTGCTTTGGTGGGAGCACTACCGCTCCATGCTTCCCCAGGGGCAGGAAGTCACCTGGACGGAGTTCAAGGACGCCTTCCGGGGCCATCACATCCCGGAGGGGCTGATCGAGCGGAAGCTCAACGAGTTCCTAGCCCTGACGCAAGGAAACATGAACGTCCTTCAGTACGCACAGGCCTTCAACAACCTGTGTCAGTATGCCGGGACCTACGCTGACACCGACTCCAAGAAGAAAGACCGCTTTAAGAGGGGACTTTCTGCCAAGCTCCAGGACCGCCTGCATGGATTCCGTTTCAATTCCTACAACGAACTGGTCAATCAGGCCATTTCTAGTGAGGATTCCATGAAGGCCGTGAAGGCCGAGAAGAAGAGGAAAGCGCCCGCAGCACCATCCCAACCTCAGGGGCAAAGATTCCGCATTGTTCAGAACACCTCTGCTGCCAATCCCCAGAGGCCGGGACAGTCTGGACGATGGGTAGTCCGACCGCCGCAGCAGAACAACAACAACAACCGGTTCCAAGCACCTCAGGCACCGCAGGCACCCCGCCCCAGCTACCCCGCTCCCGCTCAGGCAATTGCGGGAAATGCGTGTTTCCACTGTGGAAAGCCCGGTCACTACAGCCGGGAGTGCCCCCAGAAGCTTCAGCAGAATCATGGGAGAGCTCCGGTTCAAAATCAGGCCCGGAGCCAGAGCCAGCAGAAGGGCAAGAGGCCAATCGTACAAGTCCGTCAGGGAAGGCTCAACTTCACCACTCTCGCGGATATGCCGGAGGGAGCACCCGTCATGACCAGTATCTTCTCTATCCGCCATCAACCTGCAGTCATATTGTTTGATTCCGGAGCAACTCATAGTTTCATCAGTACAAGACTTAGTTCTGCATGTGGAATGAAACTTACATCAGTAACCACCCCCTACATGATAACTACCCCGGGTGGGAGAATCACTACACATAAGATGGCCGAGTTAGTGCCAATATGTATGGGCAGTAAAACTTTCAAGACTCACCTCATAAGCCTAGAATTGCAAGGTATGGACATCATTCTAGGGATGGATTGGATGACCAAACACAAAGTTGTGTTGGATGTCTCGGAGAGAATAGTCGAGATCAATTCCCCGACACTAGGATCTTCCACTCTCTACTTACCTCACCGAGATCCCCGAGAGCCCAGTGTTTATTCCATGGCCGAGCCAAATATCGAAGATATCCCAATCGTATGTGAATACCCCGATGTCTTCCCAGATGAGCTGCCAGGGATGCCCCCAGATCGGGACATTGAGTTCGTCATTGAACTTCAACCTGGTACCGCCCCCACATCCAAAAGACCCTACAGAATGTCACCTGTGGAACTAGCAGAGCTGAAGACTCAATTGCAAGACCTGCTAGACAAGGGTTTTATCCGACCAAGTACCTCACCATGGGGATGTCCCGCTCTCTTCGCCAAAAAGAAGGACCACAGCTTGAGGTTGTGTGTGGACTATTGACCCCTGAATGCGGTTACTATCAAGAACAAGTACCCCTTACCCCGCATAGACATTCTCTTTGATCAACTAGCCGGTGCAAAAGTCTTTTCCAAAATTGACTTGTGTTCCGGCTATCATCAGATCAAGATCCGGCCAAGTGATATTCCGAAGACGGCCTTTTCCACCAGATACGGATTATACGAATTCTTGGTAATGTCATTCGGGCTCACAAATGCACCTACTTATTTCATGTATCTCATGAATTCGGTGTTCATGCCCGAGCTGGACAAGTTCGTCGTGGTCTTCATCGACGACATTCTGATATACTCCAAGAATGAGGAAGAACATGCTGAACATCTCCGCATCGTTCTACAACGCCTCCGAGATCATCAGTTGTACGCCAAATTCTCCAAGTGTGAATTTTGGCTGAATAGTGTCAAGTTCCTGGGTCACACTATCTCGCAAGACGGTATCTCAGTTGACCCCGAGAAGGTACAAGAAGTTATGGACTGGAAGCAGCCTACTTCCGTTCACCAAATCCGCAGCTTTCTAGGATTGGCTGGATATTACCGCCGATTTATCCCGGATTTTTCAAAGATCGCCAAACCTATGACTGAACTGCTGAAGAAGGGTGTCAAATTCACCTGGAGTGATAAATGCGAAGAAGCTTTCCACACTTTGAGAAAACTCCTCACTTCCGCACCTGTTCTAGCACAGCCAGATAGCTCCAAGCCATATGACATCTACTGCGATGCTTCCGGCACTGGACTTGGGTGTGTTCTTATGCAAGACCGCCGAGTCATTGCCTACGCCTCGCGAGCACTCAGACCTCATGAGTTGAATTACCCTACTCATGACTTGGAATTAGCTGCAGTGATTCATGCTCTCAAGATTTGGAGACATCATCTTATGTGCGCCCGCTGTAACATCTACACGGATCATAAGAGCCTCAAGTACATTCTTACTCAGGCTGACCTGAACATGCGACAAAGAAGGTGGCTAGAGTTGGTAAAGGACTACGACATCGAGATCCATTGCCACCCCGGAAAAGCTAATGTGGTCGCTGATGCTTTGAGTCGCAAGGCTCACTGCAACTGCCTCACGGCAGAGACCTTTAGCGAAACTCTGTGCCATGAGATGAGCAAGTTGAACCTGGAGGTTGTTCCACAAGGTGCGTTGCAACATATCGAAGTGGAAGCCCCAATCTACGATCAAATCAAGGAAGCCCAAGCACAAGATCAATGTATAGCCATCATCAAGCAGAAACTTGCTGAGGGAGATGAAAAGTATCGTTGTTTCGCCCAGGATCACAATGGCGTGGTACTTTTCGGAAAACGTCTCGTAGTGCCTAAGAATCAGGAACTCCGAGAGCGAATCATGAGTGAAGCCCACCATTCGAAGCTATCCATTCATCCGGGCAGCAGCAAGATGTACCAGGATCTGAGGCAACATTTTTGGTGGACCAGGATGAAGCGAGAAATCGCCAAGTACGTCTCAGAATGTGACAGCTGCCAGCGTATCAAGGCCAGTCACCTGAAGGTCGCAGGACCCCTGCAACCGCTACCTATACCCTCGTAGAAATGGGAGGACATAAGCATGGATTTTATTGTAGGCTTACCCCGTACCTCTCGACGGTACGATTCCATCTGGGTCATCATCGACCGGCTTACCAAGACGGCACATTTTCTGCCAGTTAGGACTGATTACCGAGCCAAGAATTACGCAGAACTGTACTTGGAGCGTATCGTATCCCTGCACGGTGTACCAAAGACCATCATCTCGGACCGTGATCCCAAATTCGTGGCTCGTTTTTGGGAACAACTGCACAAATCTTTAGGCACGAAGCTAATCCGCAGTTCAGCTTATCATCCTCAGACTGACGGACAAACCGAGAGAGTGAACCAAGTGTTGGAAGACATGCTCAGAGCATGCGTCATTCACTATAGCGCGCAATGGGACAAGTGTCTACCACTCGCGGAATTTTCCTACAACAACAGTTATCAGGCCAGCCTCAAAATGGCACCATTCGAAGCACTGTACGGTAGAAGGTGCAGGACTCCACTCAGTTGGTCGGAAACAGGACAACGAGTGTTATTTGGAACCAACTTAGTGAAGGAAGCCGAAGAAAAAGTCAGAGTGATCCAAGCTAATCTCAAAGCAGCCC
Organism: Eragrostis curvula; assembly: GCA_007726485.1. Taxonomy (NCBI): domain Eukaryota; kingdom Viridiplantae; phylum Streptophyta; class Magnoliopsida; order Poales; family Poaceae; genus Eragrostis; species Eragrostis curvula. The sequence continues at coordinate 627,962 of CM017440.1, read as the reverse complement.
AGTCCAGGCAGAAGAGCTATTTCGACCAGAGGCGAAAACCACTCCAGTTTCAGGTTGGAGACATGGTCTATCTTCGTGTGTCGCCCACCAAAGGAGTTCAAAGATTCGGAGTCAAAGGAAAGTTAGCTCCACGGTACGTCGGACCCTATGAGATCATAGAGGCCTGCGGACCAGTGGCCTACCGAGTTAGACTCCCAGACAAGCTTGCCGCGATACACAACGTGTTCCACGTGTCTCAGTTCAAGAAGTGTGTTCGAGTTCCCGAGACCGAAATAGTGGATCAAGAGCAGGCATGGATCGAGCCGGACCTCTCGTTGGTGGAATACCCGGCTCAAATCTTGGACCGGAAAGAAAGAAGGACAAGGAGAAAGATCGTCAAGATGTACAAGATCCGCTGGAATCACCACACGGAAGAAGAAGCCACCTGAGAGACCGAAGAATATCTCAACCGCAAGTTTCCCGGTTTTCTTCTCGTTCACGATGGTATGTCCGCTACCCTCACCTAGCTTTTTCTTGAATCTCGGGATGAGATTCTGTTTAAGGGGGGTAGGTTGTAACATTCCGATCATTAGGCAAATAATTAAGAAGCCTAATCAACTTCTTAAGCCATCATCAACCATAATCAATGCCTATTCTTAATTCAACCCTAAACCTTGCTGCTTGATTGAGTTAAGAACTTTAAAAGTTCCTTAACAACTTGTGAAACTCCAAATGTATAAGTTGCTCAAAATCTTATAAGGAACAACTTTGTCAATTGGAGCATCTCAAGATTTTGAGCAGAGAATGTCCAAAAACTTGAACAAAGTCAAATTTCCAGAAAAACAGCAAAAATTGGCTAAGTCTGAAAATGTGATTTTTCCTGATTTTCCAGGGCTCATATCTCTCAAACTATGGTGAATCTGTCCAAACTCCAATAAGAAATATTGTTCAGCTTTGTTTGGACTACATCTTTGCTTAAAGGGTCAGCTCGAGTTTGTGCACGAAAACTGGAGAAAAGTTCACTCGAACACGGCCACTTCGCTGCACGCTGGCGCTCGCGTTCGCGAACGTCGCTCGCCACGGCGCGCCGCGACGCGCCGGTGCGCGAACGCGCCGCCGCCCGGCCCCACGCTGCCACCGCCATCAATGCCGGCGTCCAGCTCCCAACCGCCCGACCGCGCGACGTGCTCGCCCCCGCCCCATCCCGCGCGCCACCCCGCCTCCTTCTCCCCGACCGCCGCGCGCCCGAGGCGGCACAGCGCCCCGCCACGGACACGCCGTCGCCGCCCGTGTCGGCCCGAAATCGCCGGCGCGTTTACTCCCCGCCTTAAGGCGTGCATTGAAGCTCCTCACCGCCCCCATGCCGCCCCGAACCTCCTCCGCCTATAAAAGGCACCCCATCGCCTCGCCGCGGCTCCCCTTCCTTCCGCCGCCGCCCGCCATTGCTGCCCGAGCTCGCGCCCCTTCCTCCGCCGCTTCCCGCCGCCGTTCGAGCTCACCGTCGGCTTCCCCACGTTCCACTGAAGCTCCCCGAGCTTCCGCCTGAGCTCCTACGCCACTCCTTCGCCGGCGCCCTTCCTTCCCCGAGCCGCCGCCGCCGAGCTCGCCGCGCCGCCGCCTCCCGGCCTCCTCCGTCGCCCCTTCCTTCACCAACCTTGCTCGAGGTGAGCTTCTCCACCTCCCCGGCGACTCCTCCGCCCAAGCCCGAGCCTCCCCTCGCCGGAGTTGGCGTGCCGTCGCCGCCGGCCGGTCGAGGGTGTTATCGTAACGATTTAAATCTTTCCAGGGGCCTCAGTGCAAAAAGATACTTCCACCCCTATTCAAATTTCAGGAAACTTCAAAAATTCATGGAAAATCACAGAAAAATCGTAAAATCACAAACCAAATATTTCTGTGATCCTTGTTCTGAGTAGCTTATTTCATACAAAGCATGTACCCCTGTTAGATGTGTAGTTTAGTCTCTAGAAATTATTTTAGTAAAAGGGAATCTAGCTTGTAACTCAAGTTGTAGTGCTGTGTTGAAGCTCATCTTTGGACATGAGCTTTGGTTGCTTAAGTGTGACCTTTTCTCTTTAGAGGTGCAGTAAGTTTGGCTTTGTAACTAGGTGTTTTAGATTTAAGTTTGTTTAATGGCTAGTTGTAGCTAGGTTTTGTTTATGCCTCCTCTGTTCAGCATTTAAATGTAACATTTTTACAGCATGATGTATCTAGCTTGTTGTACCTAGGGTAATTTTTGTAGCCCCTGTTAAGCTATAGTTTAGGCTCTGTTTATTTAAGAAGTTTTAATGTGATTAATTCGTGGAGCCATTTGTGAGCCTGGTTCATGGCTCAAACTTTTTGCGCAGATTAGTTGTACAAATAGTGGCTCAGGAAAAATATGGTGACACCATATCATCCTGTTTGCTTGCTGTTTTGATTTATGCTTAATAAATAGGTTAAAATGATGTTTATTCTGTTCTGGCAGTTCTGTGTAGCAATTAATTGTGAGCTTTTTACAGAAGCTTCCTTTCGTGATGAGAAGCCTGTGGAAAAATTTCCAGCCCTATTTATAGGATGTATCAGGCTCTATAAATAAAGATGCTTTTAGGTTATTTTATTTATTCAGGCAGTTTTACTAATTGTCTAGGGCTCAAACTTTTTCTACAAGCTAGTTAGGCCCTGATAAGCTTTGGGTAAATTTTGGAGCAGCAAATTCCTTTGATAGGTTGCTGTTTCTTTTAATTCTGGATAGATAGCTTGCTGTTTTAATTAATTCTCAGTAAATAGATTATTATTCAATAAATGCTAGTTTTTGCTCAGTAAATCATTCTTGATGTGTAGTGTGCTCTGTAAAATTTTCACACCAAGATCACGCTGCATGCAACCGGAATGAATTAAAGAAGTTAATTGTGAAATAGAAAATAATACGTTAATAAAGGAAATTCCTTTACCGAGATAAACAATCTAGCTCTATGAATGAGCTACTGAACATTAACATAGATGTGAACGCAATCACCATCGAAGAAACCAACATAGTAAATTTATTGAACTTCTCTTTTGCTGAGTAAAGAAAGAGAAGGTCCGGCAGAAATTGTTAAAATGAATGTGACCTCAAGTTAAACTCCGGGCTTTCGTAATGATCGCTCGTCATAACCACACTGACTCTGTTGCATCTGCATCTCGTTAGATCAAGGCATCGCTGACGGCGACTACGAGCTGGTCCCCACTCAAGCCGAGGAAGGAGCAGAAGGTGCGCTGTACGCCGTTCACGCGGAGCCAGCCGAAGGACAAGCTTCAGAGCCAGCCGCTAACTCCGAGCTAGAAGGCAAGCCCCGGAGCATGAACCATTACTTTTAAATATGCAACTGTGTCGTTATGTTGATTGTGCATTTACGTTTTCAGGAATTGTATTGAAAACCATAGTTGCATATTCCATAGACTCCTATGTATTGCAAAACTAGCTGATAGGTACGCTAGTACCATGCTTAGGTAACTCGGTAAAAGTCGAGTGATGTTCGTCACTCGCGAGAACTATAGGAGTTACTTGTTTTCTTATGTTGGAATCATAAGGAATTTCCGGACGGGGATCTTTGCCGTTTGGTGCCCCGTCTGTGTAGTATAAAACTGGCTAAAGTAAGATGGATCAGTGGGTACCAATGGTTAAGTGTTTGAACGTACTAAACACATGCCGAGAAATATGGTAATCGGTAAAACCTAGTACCTTAATGAAATGGTGAGCGGACTTTTGACTAGTGTTCCTTGGGCTTCGTCCCCATGCTTGCAACATGTGATGCAGACCGAGTCTGGCCGGTGGGACCGCGATTCCGGATAGGCTGTACTCAAAGGGCTCTAGGCGCTGACTGCAAGACCCGTGGATTTTCGGGGACGGTCTGGATGGGATCTGTAACATTCCGGTCATTAAGCACTTGGTTAAAGGACTGATCATCCCCTTCAAGCATCATCAACCCTATAATCAATTCCTATTATTGATCAACCCAAACTTTGCTGCTTGATTGAGTTAAGAACTTCAAAAGTTCCTTAACAACTTGTGAAACTCCAAATGTATAAGTTGTTCAAAATTTCATAAGGAACAACTTTGTCAATGGGAGCATTTTGAAATTTTGAGCAGAAACTGTCCAAAAACTTGAATAAAATTAAAATTTCAGGAAAACAGCCAAAAATCGGCTAAGTCAGGATATGTGAATTTTCCTGATTTTCTAGAGCTCATATCTCTCAAACCAATTCGAATTAGCCAAAACTCCATTTAGCAATCTTGTTCACCTATGTGTGAACTCCGACTTTGCTTAAAGGGTCAGCTCGAGTTTGTGTATGAAAACTGGAGAAAAGTTGGCGTGAACATTGGCACTTCGTTGCTCGCCGACGAACGCTGGCGCTCGAGTTCGCGAACGTCGCTCGCCACGGCGCGCCGCGACGCGCCGGTGCGCGAACGCGACGCCGCCCGACCGCGCGACGTGCTCGCCCCCGCCGCCATCAATGCCGGCGTCCAGCCCTCCCAACCGCCCGACTGTGCCGTCGCACGTCGCCATGCCGCCTTCAAAACCCCGCCTCCTTCTCCCCCGACCGCGCGCGCCCGAGGCGGCACAGCGCCCGCCGCGTCGAGCCGCACGCCGCCGCCGCCGCCATCACCCCGGCGGTATGGCCGCGCCCCGCGCAACCCCCTCCGTGCCGGCTGCCCCGTCTTCAAGACGCTGCCGCGCACGCGCCGCGCCTCTCCCGCCTATAAAAAGGCCGCCCGAGCCCGGCGAGCTCCCTTCTTCTTCCCCGCCGCCGACCGCTCGCCCTCCCCGCTCGAACTCCCCTCTCCGGCCATCCTCCGCCCCACCCAGCGCACCGAGCAGCACCACCTCCCTCCCTGGAAGCTTCCCGAACCTCCATCCGAGCCGCCCCGTCGCCAATTCGCCGGAGCAAAGCCGCCCGAGGCCGCCGCCGCCCGAGCTCGCCGCCGGCCGCCTCCGCGCCTTCTCCGACCCCGCCGCCTTCACCAATCTTGCTCAAGGTGAGCTCCTCCGCCTCCCCGGCGACTCCTCCGCCGGAGTCCGGCCCCCCCTCGCCGGAATTGCGCGCGCCCGAGCCGCCGGCCGGCGCAAGGGTGTTGTCGTAAGGATTCAAATCTTTCCAGGGTTGTTTCTGCAAAAAGATACTTCACCCCCTTTTCAAATCACAGGAAACTTCAAAAATTCATAGAAAATCGCAGAAAAATCATAAAATCGCAAACTAAATTTTTCTGTGTTCCTTGTGCTGAGTAGATCATTTCATACAAATCATATATTACTGTTAGATGTATAGTTTTGTCTCTAAAAATTGTTTTAGAAAAAGAGAATCTAGCTTGTAACTCAAGTTGTAGTGCTGTGCTGAAGCTCATCTTTGGACATGAGCTTGGGTTGCTTAAATGTGACCTTTTCTCTTTAGAGGTGCAGTAAGTTTGGCCTTGTATCTAGGTGTTTTAGATTTAAGTTTTTTAATGGCTAGTTATAGCTAGAATTTATTTGTGCATTCTCTGTTTAGCTTTTAAATGCAATATTTTTATAGCATGTTGTACCTAGCTTGTTGTGCCTAAGGTAATTTTTGTAGCCCCTGTTAAGCTTTAGTTTTGGCTCTGTCTAATTAAATAGTTTTAATATCATTAATTCGTGGAGCCATTTGTGAGCCTTGTTTGTGGCTCAAACTTTTTGTGTAGGCTAGTTGTGTTTAGAATGGCTCAGGAAAAATATGGTGACACCATATCATTCTATTTACTTGCTGTTTTGATTTATGTTTAATAAATAGGCTAAAGTGATGTTTATTCTGTTCTGGCTGTCCTGTTCATCAAATAAATGTGATATTTTTACAGAACCTTCCTTGTGTGATGAGTAGCCTGTGGAAAAATTTCCAGCCCTATTTATAGGATGGATCAGGCTCTATAAATAAAGATGCTATTAGGTTCTTTTATTTATTCAGGCAGTTTTAATAACTGTTTAGGGCTCAAACTTTTTCTACAAACTATTTAGGCCCTGTATAGCTTTGGGTAAATTTTGGAGTAGCAAATCTCTTTAATAGGTTGCTGTTTCTTTTAATTCTGGATAGATAGCTTGCTATTTTAATTAATTCATAGTAAATAGATTACTATTCAATAAATGTTAGTTTTTGCTCAGTAAATCATTCATGTTGTGTAGTGTGTTCTGTAAAATTTTCACACCAAGATCACGCTTCATGCAACCGGAATGAATTTTAGAAGTTATTTGTAAAATAGGAATAATACGTTAATAAAGGAAATCCTTTTACCGAGATAAACAACCTAGCTCAATAAATGAGCTACTGAACATTAACATAGATGTGCACACAATCACCATCAAAGAAAATCAACAAAGTTAATTTATTGGACTTCTCTTTTGCTGAGTAAAGAAAGAGAAGGTCCGGCAGAAAGGGTTAAAATGAATGTGACCTCAAGTTAAACTCCGGGCTTTCGTTGTGATCGCTCGTCATCATAACATTGACTCTGTTGCATCTGCATCTCGATAGATCAAGGCATCGCCGACGGCGACTACGAGCTGGTCCCGACTCGAGGAGAAGAAGGAGCTGACGGTTCGCTGAACGTCGTCTACGCCGAGCCAACCGAGGATCAAGCTCCCGAGCCGGTCGCTAACCCCGAAGTAGAAGGCAAGCCCCGGAGCATGAACCCGTGTTTTTAAATATGCAACTGTGTTCTTTATGCTTGATTGTGCATTACGTTTTCAGGAGTTGATTGAAAACCCTAGTTGCATAATCTCTAGACTCCTATGTACTGCAATACTAGTTTGTAGGTACGCTAGTGCCATGCTTAGGTAACTCGGTAAAAGTCGAGTGATGTTCGTCACTCGCGAGAACTATAGGAGTTACTTGTTTCTTATGTTGGAATCATAAGGAAATTCCGGACGGGGATCTTTGCCGTTTGGTGCCCCGTCTGTGTAGCATAAAATTGGCTAAAGTAAAGTTGGATCAGTTGGTACCGATGGTTAAGTGTTTGAAAGTACTAAACACATGCCGAGAAATATGGTAATCGGTAAAACCTAGTACCTTAATGAAATGGTGAGCGGACTTTTGACTAGTGTCCCTTGGGCTTCGTCCCCTTGCTTGCAACATGTGGTGCAGACCGAGTCCGGCCGGTGGGACCGCGATTCCGGATAGGCTGTATCCAAAGGGCTCTAGGCGCTGACTGCAAGACCCGTGGATTTTCGGGGACGGTCTGGATGGGATCCGTGTGTTTAGGTTCGCCTTGCAAGGTTAACGAATCAATTCGAATTGTCTGCCTCTCACAGTCTGAGATTACTTAACCTCTGCGATCATGCTGATCTGGAATGGTTGTGGGAAGGAGAAACATTGCTGTACTGCTTAAATTGCTTGTCAACTTGTATGCTTAGAGCTCAGGTGCTAATTTAGTTGGTTAAAGAAAAATAGAACCGGATGCTAAAACATTGAAAGTAAGGATTAACTATTAGGCTCTTTTGGCAAACAAACCCACCAGCCAAAGACCCGGCATGTCTAGGAGTCGGTGATGTAGTTTTTCACCCGTCGGTTAAGTCTTGCTGAGTATTAGTATACTCAGCCTTGCTTGTTGAATGTTTTCAGGTGATAGCCTTGAGGACATGTTAGCCAGTCTCACCTGGCCATGTCAGCTTCCTCCCGGTTGGACCGTGGAATGGGACGCCGATTCTGACGAGTGATGTCATGACGGCTTCACGTGATGTCACCGTATCGTTTAGTTATCGTATTTCAATTTCCGCTGCATTAGACTCTGAACATTTATGTTTCATCGTGAAGTAAACTCTGTTTTGTAATAAAGTACCTCTGATGGGACCTACTTAATGAATGTTGTGGTTATATCTGTTGTAATCTCTGGAGTTCACCTTCGCGTGAACGCTCGCATACTGGTTTCGATCGAGGTAATCAACAGTGGTTGCATCGGGCTTCGACCCGACAGACTGTCTTCTTAACTAGGCTTAATCACGTGATTAACCAGTGGACGGTTACGCGTAATTAAGCTTAGTTAATTAGAGCGGTTCTGCCACAGGATCCGTGTGTTTAGGTTCGCCTTGCAAGGTTAACGAATCAATTCGAATTGTCTGCCTCTCACAGTCTGAGATTGCTTAACCTCTGCTATCATGCTGAGACGGAATGGTTTGTGGAAAGGATAAATATTGTTGTATTGCTTAAACTGCTTGCCAAACTTGTATGCTTAGAGCTCAGGCGCAAATTTAGTTTGGTTAAAGGAAAGATAGAACCGGATGCTAAAATATTGAAAATAAGGATCAACTACTAGGCTCTTTTTGGCAAACAAACCCACCAGCCAAAAGCCTTGCATTGTCTAGGAGTCGGTGAAGTAGTTTTCACCCGTCGGTTAAGTGTTGCTGAGTATTAGTATACTCAGCCTTGCTTTGTTGACTGTTTTCAGGTAATAGCTTTGAGGACATGATCGCCAGTTTGACCTGGCCATGTCAGCTTCCTCCCGGTTGGACCGTGGAGTGGGACGCCGATTCTGCCGAGTGAATGTCGTGACGGCTTCACATGACTTCACCATATCGCCTAGTTATCGTCGCATTTTAATTTCCGCTGCTTTTAGTACTCTGAACAATCTTGTTATCGTAAACTCTGTTTTGTAACTAAGTACCTCTGTGGGACCTACTTAATAAATATTGTGGTTGTATCTGTTGTAATCTCTGGAGTTCACCTTCGTGTGAACGTTCGCATACTGGTTTCGATCGAGGTAATCAACAGTGGTTGCATCGGGCTTCGACCCGACAGACTGTCTTCTTAACTAGGTTTAATCACGTGGTTGACCAGTGGACGGTTACGCGTAATTAAGCTTAGTTAATTAGAGCGGTTCTGCCACACGCGCGGAGCTCCGGTGCTGCGGGAATCGCTGGTGGCGTGGTGGTCCACCTTGCGGTCCGCGTCGGCCTCCCAGATCTAACCGTGGTGAAGCTAACCCATGAGTCCTGTCGTGATCTCCTAGCCCGGAAGCATGTCGGCCTCTCCCGAACCCTAAATTCCCCAAATCTGTGGCTTCCTTCGATTTCACTTTGGTTTCCGTGATTGATCCCTAATGCTGGCCTTTCTCCCCTCTCCGTGCAGGTGCTTATAGACCGGATGCAAATCCATGGCGTGGTGGTGATGATGCAGACCCTCTCCGTGTAACATGCGAACACCAGGTATCATTTCCTAGATCTGTTAGTGTAGTAGTAGCAGGGCTAGTCGTAATGAAATCTTAATCTGTGTATTTGGATTCTTCTAGTTCTACTTGTTGTAGCATTAGTATGAAATCAATTATCTATGTACTTTAATCCTTGTGCTAGTTAGCTAGTCCTTGCTTCTTAGATCTTGTATTTATAGATGTATCTATTCTGATGTGTGATCCTCTGCCATAACTATTCATCTAATTATAATGTTGGAACTGTGTTTCTGACACTTCCACTTAGCTAGGTGCTAATGTTTTGAGTTTGGATAAAATGGCAGGGAAAGGCCTTGTTCACTATACAGCATCTCATACTCATCTTTGAGTAAATTCTACATAATATCTTATGCAGCATTACATGTTTATGCTTTTTGCCTTGACATATAAAGATGGAGTAATTGTGCCATAATACATATATTTGAACTGTTAATCATGAAACTTGAGGATGAAGCCTAAAAGTATGTAGATAATTAAAAAATATATAGTTTCCTTTTTTGCATCAAATGCATGTCTTAATCTTTATTTGATAACTAAAATTCTGATTACTAATTCTGTTCTATTGCAACCCTGCAGACTGAGGGACCACATGGATTAGGCTGCAGTTTGACTGCAATATGAAGATTGAGAATGTTGATTCGCGCTCTGTGCTGGCCATGTTCCATGCCGGCCGACTTCGACTTCATGTCCATGTGAAAGGTATGATATTTACGCAGTTTATACTTGCTAAATTCTTGTCACTTTGACAGTTACTGATGGTATGTCTGTGATTGTGTGATCCAAATTGTTATGGTTGGTCGTTGTCTTCTGATATAATCCGAACTTCTGATATAATTGTATCATAATTCAATTGACCATGACAAACTATTTAAGTAGTTTAGGCTTGAGCAGGCACCCTAGAATGATCATGTACTAGCTGTAGTTTGGAATTTTAGAGATTACAAGCACTGAACCTTTCAGTGGTTTTGCATCTCACTAAATTTCACTTGTTCAAATTATTTCGGCCTGAAGGCCAATCCATATTGGAATCTGAAAAACTCCTTTTGTGGCTAGTACTGAAAAATTATGCTGCTATTAACTTGGTTTATTTTACATATGTACAGTGTAGGCTTCAGATTATTATTAAGTTATCCCTACGATTAAAATTCCAGTAGTAACTTGGTAGTAGTTCATTGGATTCTGGTTCTTTTTACTATAAATATTGGCCGCTAAAAGTATTTGACATTCTGACAATATGCTCTTTTCAGGCTGAAGATCATATGCAAGAAACAAAGATGGTCTTCATATTTCTATGCTTCTAAGTTTTAGCATGTAATCCTCAGCAGGATTAAAACATGTACAAGATATGTTGGATTTGATTGCCTTTGAGTTTTGTTTACAAAATTTGTACAAAGTTATGAAGGTGTCATTATGGGCTGTTTTTGCTTGCCTTGTTTTGAGGTATAATTCTGAAATGGGCTCTGTTGGCTGTAATTGTAATGTAAACTGGGCTTCATGGGCTGGAATTGTAATCTGAAATGGGTCCACGTCGGCGTTCATGTTTAGCGCCACGTCGGCGTTCATGTCAGCGCCACGTTGGCGTCCATGTCAGCGCCACGTTTGCGTCCATGTCAGCGCTACGTAGGCGTCCATGCCAGCGCCACGTTGGCGTTCATGCCAGCGCCAAGTTGGCATTCATGTCAGCGCCACGTCGGCGTCCATGTCAGCACCACGTCGGCGTCCATGTCAGTGGCACGTCAGGAACCAAATAAGCGCCACCTAAGTGCCACGTCATTGCCATGTCAGCGTCCATACCACGTCAGCAGTCCATGTCATAGTACATGTCAACGGCCATGTCATCCTATTGATGACATGGCTATTCAATCTATGACGATTTCTATGATGTTTATGTTTGTCATTAACATTGGGCCTGGGTCGGGTTCGTGTGGGCTTTGGGCAATTCCATGACACTTTAGAAACGTCATAGATTGTTTTAATCTGTGACATTTTGACATAAACGTCACGAGGAACTTTCTGTGACACACTTTACATGACGTTATACAAAAACGTCATAGATATGATTTTGTGACAATTTTTAAGGCTTTTATGACAAAATTGGATTGTCACAGAAGGCCACCTCCCTTGTAGTGATCATCATGTCATCCTTAATTCTACTTCTATTCATACAAGTTAGATGAACGATGAAGAACATGGTATCAAGAACATAGCACAAGAACTAAGAAATAGTTCATATACTATGAACATGATATAAACATAACTATACTCTAGTTCATATGCACGATTATATAAAGATAACAAGAACTTGCTCATGGAAGAAGACTGAATATGATTCATACCAAGATGATCCTTTCTTCCAAGGAGACAAGCTCTCCTTGGTAGCTCTTGCCTTGCTCTACTACTATTCTATACTAAAGATACAAGTGAGAGGTGTGAGGAAATGTAGACTCCAAATGATGTGTGTGTTACAAATGAGGGGGAGCCATCTATTTATAGCTAAACTAGGACGGTTCGTGGGATCTAATTTTGGTAGGAGGTGAAACTGTCCTATGCATGGCGGCATGCAACCGCCAGAGAAAGGTGGGTCCGGTTTGCCGCCACCAAGGTTGCGCCCGCAACCAGGTGCGCCCGCAACCTGGTGGGCTCCACCTGGCCACCGCCTTCGCGCGGTGGGCTCCCTGTTGGACCTGCTTTGCTTCTTCGGTTACGGATGGATCCAGTTCGGTGTTGAAGGTGGGCTTCTTGATTATTTTTGATTGCGCATTTCTGAATTCGTCTTTTGGATTTTGCGCTTTCTCCATTATGTTGTTTTCTTCCACTTGGTACACTATATATCCTGCAAAATAATAATACCATGGTACAAGTGGAACTATATCAATAGTAAAAGCATATGTGATTTAAATATGTTTATTCCTCCTCTTTTTAATCTAAGTTGGCCGTATAAAATCCTCCATAGTGACTGCCAACAATTACGATCAGGCCTAGTTCTTCTTTGAATTTGAATTTCTTATTTTTTTTGTTTTGCCCTTCTCTAGATTTGGCATTTTGCACTGTTCTTCGTGATGTTGCACATTTCCACTTGTTTTACCTTAAATCCTGCAAAAACACAAATACTAGGGTACAAGTGGAATTTGTTAGTAGTAAGGGCATATGTGTTTTAATATGTTCATTCTTCCTCATTTTAGTCTAAGTTGGCGGTATAGAATTTTCTGTTATTAACCGCCAACAGCCACCATTTGGCACGGGACCGGGCTCATTCGAACGAGCAGGTCGAGCGGCGCTCACCTAGGAACAAGATGACGACCCAGGCCAGGCGAGGACGGAGGGTGACGGAGAGAAGCGGACGGTGACACCCTGCAAACGGCGGCGGCTCGAATTAAACCAAATTGAACAAAAATAACCGCACCGGAGTGTTTGGGAGGTCAAGGCGAAGCTAAATGGCGAGCTTACGGCGAAGAAAACCCCACGGCCGCGACGAATTGACGGCGGCGGCGCTAGGTCAATGGCGGCGGCTCTGCGGCTTGAGGCGAGCAAGGCGGCTGAGCGCTAGGATTTGGGGGAGCGAATGCGGGTGCCGAGGCGGGGATTTTATAGCCCGAAGGCATGCAGCGCGCGACCCAGAGGAGACGAGGTGGGACTTCGGTCGGGGTTCCCTGCTCCGGTTTGCTGGCGAGCCGGAGATGGAAGAAGTGGAGGCGGGCCCCGCGCGTCAGCCGGAGAAGGAGGGAGGCGGCTGCTACCGGCTGGGCCTTTTTGGCCAACTCGGCCCATGAAGGAAACAGGCCACTCGGGCCAAAGCAAAGGAAGGCAAGGGGAATGGCCAGCAGGCCGAACTGGGCCTGGCGGCCAGAAATCAAGGAGAAGAGAATTCCCTTTTCTTTTTATTTTCTAGCTTTAGTAAACTCATTTTTAAATAACTTTTGAACTCCTTTTTGTAAAAACAGTCAAAGCCTGACATCACAACAGAAAATATGCAGCAACATGAATGCACAAGCATGTTTCTAGCTAAGACATATTTTATTTCACCAAAATATTTATTTTGCCTAATTAAATGCCCACAAAATTACATAATTAAATCATTTAAACTATTTTTAATAGCATGCAAATTTTAGGGTGTTACAGCGCGTGGCGAGCCCCCCGTGCGGGGGTGGCACACCGGAACGGCGCCTCCACGACGGCAAGCCAGCGTACCGAATCCGGGCCTCCTAGCCTTGGATCCGTCGATGCCCATGCCGGATCCGCCCCTCCCGCGTTCAGCGACAGCCCCAGCAGCCGCCCATGTCTTCCCCAGCTCCTGTGGAGTTCTGGCGGCCGGGCAGGGGGTCCGGCTCCTCCGGGGGCAGACCCTGTGGCCCCACCTGCGACGGAACACCGACGAAGCCGGCGACGACGCGCTCCCCCAACCTCCCCTTCATCCCCGTCTCCACACTTCGGCTGGCGGCAGTTTGGCCCTGGCTGGTCTGGCCGGCAACCGTGGCTGGTCGGGCAAGCTATCTGGGCCTTCTGCCATGGCGGGTTGGTGCCGGGCACGTGGCTGGCCGACCTTGGCCGGCCATGGTGACCGGGATGCCTCGACAGTTACTGGGATGGCCATGCTGTGGAGTGGAGGGCGCTGTTTGGCCGCGGGCATGCCGGCGACGGGGCAATGTGCTCTCTCTCTCTTGTTGCAGGGTCCAATGGCGGCATGGTGGATGCAGTTTGGTCGCGGGCTTGCCGGCGGCGGGGCTGCATGGTTGTGCCCGTCTTGCTGGTGCGCGCATTCCGCCGTTGTGGGCGAGTCCAAGAGCGGCTCCACATGGCGTGTCGGCAGCCGGCATTTGTTGACCGATGCGCGCCTCCTGCCATTGCGGGCGAGTCCGATATGGCTCCGCATGGTGTGGCGGCGACCGGTAACCCCTACTCTGTTCTGGCGTGACGGCTTGCTAGTGTGCGTCGCTCTCCGTCTCGGGCGAGTCCGGTATTGGCTCCGCACGGTTTGGTGGTGGCTAGTAAGCTCCCCTCCCCCCTCCAGGTATGGAAGTTAGTCGGTGCGCGCCTCCCGCTAACGCGGGCGAGTCCGAGTTCGGCTCCGTGTGGTGTGGCGGCGGCCGGCTCCCCCCGTCTCCTAGCGCGCTTGTTGCTGGTGTCTGTCTCACCGTCGTTTTGGGCGAGTCAACAAGAACACTGACATTGGTTTCTGGGCGAAAGCCTAGCTCAGATTTCTCTGGGCCAGTTGTTGGCACTTCTTAGCGGCAGCAGAAAAAATCTGCAAGCGCACGGAAGTACCGTTGTAGCACTTCACCCGGAAGTATATCAGAGTATCATATTTTCCCAAAGGAACGGTATAAAAGTCGATAGACTCTTAGTTAGTTGGCCCAGAAGAAGGTATGAAGGGTAATTTAGGTGGAGAGGATACTCTAGGTAGAACTACTAGGCGAAGAGAGCTTTCCCACTATTTGTTGCTTCAGGCCCAGAGGTAGATTCCTGGGTTCAGCCAGGCGATCCTTCTATCAGCCCTACTCTGTGACCGAACGTGGGGGATTACAAGGGATGACAGGGCTGTCACCACCACTGCCAGATACCCCACGTCTACGCCAGCGACTACTACTCTAGCGGTGGCCATAGTGCAAACAAAGGTAGACTCTGACTTAGACACCACGTCTACGCCAGCGACTACTACTCTAGCGGTGGCCAGGAACTTCCGTCTTTACCAGGAGTCCTCTTACTAGAGCACCCGCCCAAAAAGGACGAACGATGAGTCCACAACAAATAGCTTTATGAAAGTAACTTCGCAAAGTAATTAGAAACCCGAATGTAATCACAAACCTCGTACTTCAAGTAGTAAGACGAATGTAGAGGTCAAGTTGGAGCGAGAGCCGACAGACCCGGCACTTCGTCCACCCTAGAGCAGAACTTGCTTGATCCGTCCAGCCTGTGTTTCGCTGGCGCGTGTGGCAAAAAAAAATCAGAAAAGAACAAAAGAGGAAGAGTAAGACTGTAGGAGTAGTACATCACTATCGCTCTTGTCCCATGCAGAGCTGAGAAGCATGCAGCAGGTGCTCATGGTCCGTCCTGAACTCTGATCCATCCCATTTTAGAATTCAGAGGCAGAGCCTGTGACTTCACTTTGAGAAGGTGAATCATGCACTGCACAGAACCATGAAAAGCATGAGGCACGATCATGCCAGATGCATGACTTGGTCCAAAAACTTCTCATGCAATTGCCTGATGTAAGCTGTAAGGATAGAAGTAAAAGACAGAGCTGATAGTACCTGGTTTTTGAACAAGAGCATTGTTCTGACTGGCTTTGCCCACCATGCTGAAGTAGTTCAAATTCCTTCACTTGCATTGTTAAGTTCCCAAATCAATGCAAGAAGGCCTCCAATTATGTCAAGTTCTGAAAACAATTTGATAAAATCATGTCATCATTAGAATCTTATATAGAAATGGACTTCTGGTCTTTATGAAACAAGGAAAAAGGGACTTGAAAAAACAGTTTTAACTTTCAGAACAAATATGATCACATTAATTGCTTAACTCATGGAACGAAATAAATTGAGGTTTACTCAAACTTGTTGCTGCCTCTTGTATCCTTGTGCATGTAGCCACCATCCATGTGTCATGAATACCTGACAGGTGGGCCCTCAATACCGACGCAAGACGGTGGCGGTTGCCTGGCTGGCAACAGAAGACGCGGAGGGATAAAAGGCAGAGGAAGCTTCCGGTCGAAGCAAGAATTCTGGCAATTGTCTAGTTCATAGTTTATAGCTTTAGACTAGAATTCCTTAATCATTTCCAGCGGTTTACCGCTTGTATCCAGACATAGTTTCAGTTCATCATTAAAATCGGCCAGTTCATCTCCCCAAATCCCCTCTGAACTGCCCCTGAATCCTCTGTTCTAGATAAGTTCATTACATTTGGTATTCAGAGCTAATCGGGGGGGGGGGGGGGGGGGGGGAATTTTTTCTCCCGGTTCATCGGATTCGGGCTGGCTCCGCCGGGGCGCCCGACGAAGATCCAGATCGAGATGGCGGCGTTGCTAGAGGAGGTGCAGAAATCGATGGGGGCCCTGTCCGAGCAGCTCGCCGGCGTCAAGGATCTGCCGCGACAGTTCGAGGGCTTCCAGAAGCTGGTGCAGACCGCGCTCGACAAGCTCGATGGTATGGAATCATGGAAGACCATCGCCGAGATCTCCATGGGGAAGATGATGGACTGCTCCAAGCAGGCGACGCAGCGGCTCCAGCAGTTGGAGGGGTGTCCTCTGCCGTCGGCAGGGGAGACACTAGGTGCGGCGACTCTGCATCAAGCGCCTCCGCTCGGCCTCCAGCAACCGTCGCCGCCGACAAATCCTCAGCAACCACCTCCGCTGCCGCGTCCGCCACCGGTGGTGGTGACGTCGCCCCCAGCACCAGGGGTGGTGACGATGCATACGTACCAGGGAGGTTGGGACCTCAACGCCACACCGGCGTCAGGCTCCTCCTCCCCATCGCCCAGCGGGCACGGCGTTCCACAGGACCACCGGGTTGTTTGCGGCGGGCCCCCGAGCGCCCAGCCGTAGCACCCGGTCACGGGTATGCATCCTGATCCCATGAACCCGTAATTCCACCATGAATTCGATGCTGCACCATCTAGTCGCCCAACACCTGTTCCCAAATTCGATTTCCCGAAATTTGATGGTGATAATCCTCGATTGTGGCGTGATCATATGGTTTGTTTCATCGAGGTATACGGGGTGCATCCGGCGATGAGGACAAGGTGGGCGGCCCTCAACTTTCAGGGTGCCGCAGCGGTGTGGCTTCAATCGGTGGAACAATATGGTAGGATCACTGATTGGGATAAGTTGTGTGAACTGGTGTTTGCCAAGTATGATAAGCATCAGTATCAGAAACAACTCAGGCAGTTGGAGTCATTGCGTCAGACGGGTTCAGTGACTGATTATCATTCAGAGTTCGAGAAGTTGGCACATGGGATTCTGCTATATAACCCAGCTTATGATCATACATTCTTTGTGACCCGTTTTCTGTCAGGATTGAAGGAAGAGATCAGAGCAGCCATTGCTCTACATTAGCCAAGGGATGTGGATACAACCAGTGCTCTGGCCTTGACTCAAGAAGAAGAGTTAGAGAACATGAAGAATAAACCTCTGAACAAACGCTTCTTCAGATATGTTGACAAGGGTCCTCAAGAGAAGGAGACCACCAACAAACCCAGGCCTGATCAAGAGGACAAGCTGTCTACATTGAAGCAGCACAGAAGGAAGCATGGCTTGTGTTTCAAATGTGGTGGCAAATGGAGTATCACTCATAAGTGCCCTGAGCAAATTCCACTGCATGTGTTAGAAGAACTCTGGGATGCTGTGGATCTGTCTTCTGAAGATTCTGATCCAGCTCAGTGTGAAGATCAAGAAACAGATGAAGTGATATGTGCAGTCCAAACACCTAACAAGTAAAAAGCATCCCAGAGACAAACTCTGAAATTACTGGCCAGAATTGGGAAACAACAAGTCTTGGTACTGGTTGATTCTGGCAGCATTGGGACATTTATCAGTGAGAAGTTAGTCCAAGATCTGAATATTGCTCCCACCCAATGTGAGTCTGTCACATTCAAGGCAGCCAATGGAAGTCCTCTACCATGCTCTGGGTGTGTACCTGAGTTACAATGGTGGGTAGATGGTCAAAAATTTACCTCTGAAGCAAAAATCTTGCCACTCAAGTGTTATGACATGATTGTGGGAGAAGATTGGTTAGAAGTTGTGAGCCCTGTATGGGTGGATTTCAAAACCAAGGAAATGAGGGTAACTGTCAAAGGCAAGAGGGTGACATTGCATGGTCTGCAAGAGCAGCACAAAAAATGTTCTCCCATTGGACCCAAGAAGTTGCTGAAATTATTGAAGCATGGAGCAGTTCTGTCTTGCTTGCAAATCACTTCAGCTGACCAGGAACCCTCTGGACTGGACAGTATACAGAATGAACTAGCTTCAGTTCAGGAAGATGATGCTGCAGATATACCATCTTTAGTGCTCCAATTGATGAACCAGTTTTAGCACTTGTTCAATACACCCTCCACTCTACCACCACATAGGGAGGCTGATCATAAGATCAATTTGGTCCCTGGGGCTCAGCCTGTGAAGATAAGGCCTTATCATTACTCTCCCATACAGAAAAATGAGACTGAGGCTCAGGTCAAGCAAATGTTGCAAACTGGAGTTATCAGACCCAGTTCAAGTGAGTTTGCATCACCAGTATTGTTGGTCAAAAAAAAAGGATGGAACCTGGAGATTCTGTATTGACTACAGGCATTTGAATGCCATTACTCTAAAAAATAAGCATCCCATGCCTATAGTAGATGAGCTGCTGGATGAGATTGCTGGAGCCCAGTGGTTCACAAAACTTGACTTCAGCTCTGGATATCATTAGATTAGAATGGCACAAGGAGAAGAATTCAAAACTGCTTTTAGAACACATCAAGGCCTATATGAGTTCTTGGTTATGCCATTTGGGCTGACAAATGCCCCAGCCACATTTCAGAGTCTGATGAATGTCATCTTTGCAACATTTGCTCAGAAAAGGAGTGCTTGTGTACATGGATGACATACTGATCTACAGTAAGACCCTGGAAGAGCATGTGAGACTGTTAGAACAAGTCTTCAGTATACTACAACAGCATCAGTTCTTGATAAAAAGATCCAAGTGTTTGTTTGCTCAATCAGAAGTGGCTTACCTAGGTCATATTATTTCTGCACAAGGTGTGGCTACAGATCCTGACAAAGTTCAGTCAGTGAGAAATTGGCCAACACCATCCAACATCAAGCAACTTAGAGGCTTTCTGAGCTTAACTAGGTACTATAGGAAGTTCATTCAGCACTATGGGGTGATAGCAAGACCATTGACTGAACTTCATAAAAAGGGCAAACAGTACCAGTGGACACCTCAAACTGAACAAGCTTTTCAGTTGCTTAAACAAGAGTTGATCCAAGCCCCTGTCCTGACAGTCCCAAACTTCCAAGACACTTTTGTACTAGAAACAGATGCAAGTGATTATGGAATTGGTGTTGTGTTGATGCAAGCTGGTCATCCTGTGGCATACTTGAGCAAGCATTTGTGCCCAAGAAACCAAACACTCTCAGTGTATGAAAAAGAGTGTATGGCCATACTAATGGCTATTGATAAATGGAGACCATATCTACAGCATCAGAGATTCATCATTAGAACTGATCAGAAAAGCTTACTATATTTGACTGAACAAAGGGCCACTTCCAAGATTCAGCACAAGGCTTTGGTGAGGTTGATGGACTTGGACTATCAAATTCAGTACAAACAAGGCATTAACAATGCAGCAGCTGATGCCTTATCTAGATGCTCAACTAGTACTGAGGTGTGTGCTGTGTCTGACTGTGTACCAGCTTGGGCACAAAAGTTGAAAGATGCTTATGAAGACCATCCAGCAGATAAAGCTCTTCTTACTGAACTGAGTGTAGCTGGTCAGAATGACAAGGGCTTTACCCTGGAAGATGGACTGATCAGATTCAAAGGGAGAGTCTGGGTTGGTTACAATAAATTGGCCCAACAACACATCTTGCAAGCATTACATGCCAGTGGTTTGGGGGGTCATTCACGTGTGACAGCCACATACCATAGAATCAAGTCCTTATTTGCTTGGCCTCATTTGAAGCAGGATGTGCAACACTATGTGCAATAGTGTGAGATTTGTCAACAGGCCAAGGTTGAGCATTCTAAAACACCAGGGTTGTTGCAACCTGTACCAGTTCCATCTAAGAACTGGGAGGTCATCAGCATGGATTTTGTTGAAGGACTTCCCACATCTGAGCAATACAATGCCATTCTTGTGGTTATTGATAAGTTCTCTAAGTATGGTCATTTCATTCCAATTCATCATCCATACACAACATTGAAGATTGCTAAGGTTTTCTTAAAGGAAGTATATAAGCTGCATGGGCTTCCCAAGACTATTATCACTGACAGGGATCCTGTGTTTATCAGTGCCTTGTGGCAAGAGCTGTTCACATTGTCTGACACTCAACTTTGCATGACCTCATCTTATCACCCTCAAAGTGATGGACAAACTGAAAGATTGAATCAGTGTCTTGAAGGCTTCTCGAGATGTACTGTTCATTCTTGTCCAACTAAGTGGAGCAAATGGTTGCCAGTAGCTGAATTTTGGTATAACACCTCTTATCACTCTGCTTTGGGCAAGACACCATTTGAGGTGCTTTATGGTCAGACACCAAGACAGTTGGGCATAGAGAACCTCAAGCTCAGTAAAGTCCCTGACCTGGAGAAATGGATGCAAAACAGGGAGTTGTTGTCAAAACTCATTCAGCAGTAGTTGTTAAGAGCTCAGCAGAGAATGAAAGATCAAGCTGATAAGCATAGGCAAGAAAGAGAATTTCAAGTGGGGGACAAGGTATACCTCAAGCTTCAGCCATATGTTTAGTCCTCTGTTGCTGCTAGGTCCAATAAGAAGTTGTCCTTCAAATTCTATGGACCATATACAGTTTTGGCAAGGGTGGGTTCTGTGGCTTATAAGTTGGACTTACCTTCACACAGTAAGATCCATCCAGTGGTGCATGTATCACAGCTCAAGAAACATGTACCCAAGGATGCCATGGTGGATACAGATTTGAGCTCCATGGTAACTGATCCAGACAGAGTTCTCTGCCCTGTGAGTATTTTGGCTGACAGAACTGTTCGAAGAGGAGCCAAAGTGATCAAGCAGGTGTTGGTGCAATGGGAAGCTCTCCCAGCTCATATGGCAACTTGGGAGGATGCAAGGGAAGTGCCTAGGCGCCAAGTTCAGAATTCAACAGTCTGAGGACAGTCTGTTTGGCAAGAGCGAGGAAATGTCAGGAATACCTGACAAGTGGGCCCTCAATACCGACGCAAGACGGTGGCGGTTGCCTGGCTGGCAACAGAAGACGCGGAGGGATAAAAGGCAGAGGAAGCTTCCGGTCGAAGCAAGAATTCTGGCAATTGTCTAGTTCATAGTTCATAGCTTTAGACTAGAATTCCTTAATCATTTCCAGCGGTTTACCGCTTGTATCCAGACATAGTTTCAGTTCATCAATAAAATCGGCCAGTTCATCTCCCCAAATCCCCTCTGAACTGCCCCTGAATCCTCTGTTCTCGATAAGTGCGTTACACCATGTGTATACTGTATAGTCTCCCTTGTAGTTCAGAAATTGAATACAGCACATCGTCATTACCAACATGCTAAAATCAAATCATATGAAGAAGCACCCTAACTCAAATGGGCACAACAACAATCTATATACAAACGATCTGATTGTACTGGCCAGCGCCGGATCCATTTCTTGTCTAGCCTTAACGCAGCAAAAAAATTAAAATTAAAATCAGAATGACAGATAAGAGACTCTATTCTAAATAAGAAATTCGAGAAGAGATCTGATTTTCTGGCGGCTAGCATGCCCATGCTGAAGATGACCAGGTTGATGGTCGAAGCAGAAGCGGGCGAGGCAGCCGGCCGGCCCGAAGTGGAGGTCGGCCGTAGTGGTTAGGTTGAAATCTCGGAGGGGCCGAGCTCCACCACGGCCTGGCTGCGCGTTGGATCAGCCTCGCAAGGCAGGGGCGCCCGGCGGCCTGTGACCTGGAAGAATTGGAGAGGAGTCGCGAGTTCCACCTGGCGTGCTTCGGCCGTGCGCGGATGCCCAGAGGGAAGCACAGGCGGGCCGCCGAGGGGAGGGGGGCTCTCGGGCGTCCCGGACGTCGCGACTGCGGGGATTGTGACCGCCGGGGCCAGACCATGTTGGAGCGTGGCAGCCGGGCGTCACCGCCGCCGTGTGCAACCCTCGCACGTGGGGCGGCCACCGCGGGAGCTGGGCGTCGCCGCCGATATGTTTGCTGGCGGCACGGTGGCGGACACGCCCACTGAGGCGGCCGATGAGGCTGTGGTGGACAGGGCCAGGACCAGCCGACGGCATCAACGGAGGAGTCCTGGCGTTTCTTTCTTTTTCGCAAAACAGAAGAAAATGGTGGCACGCGTGGGAATGGAACGCTCGCAGCCAGAACATCTCGTGCAGAGGGTGCGGGTGCGGAGGGTGAGTGAGAAGCGGCTTCTCACCTTTTAATCTTCACCGTTGTATCCGTAATTAGTATGTTTTGAGTCGTTGATTTTGAAGAAGGGAGATGGTTTGGAGAAATTTTCAATTATGGTAGAAATTAGTGCGTGGTTTTTCTTTTCCGCCGGCATTAGCAGTGATCCGGACGTAACGTCGCTGCTCGGTGCCGACCTGGGAGAATTTCAGTGCCTGCTCAGTGAAAAGTCTGGGCTCTCCAGCTGGGGTGATTCTAGAAGTGAAGTGAAAGTTTGAGCAGGAAACAAAAAGATAGCTTAGAGTAATCATTTCGTCATTGACTGCACGTGTTGAACTTGGAAAGTGACGTTTAGCGGTTTAGGTCGGGCCGTCGCCGTTGGGGGTCACTTTCCGCTCGTGGTAAACCGGTAACTGGTAACCTTTTCTTGACGGCCGACAAAAAATGTTCACACCGGGACAGGGCTGCCGTCAAACACGGCGACTAGTTTTCGGCTGGCCAGGGCTTGAGCGGCTACTTTCATGTTCTTTTATTTAAAGTACGTTGATCGTATATAAGCAAACAAAGACCCACGCCACGACGCCGGCTACAAAAGATAAGATACTTCCTCCGGCTATAAACGAACAAATCACCAAAAAAAAAAAAACTATACCTCTAGGTTCAAATTATACTATTACATCACCAAAATAACATAGGTCTTTGGATTATGTCGTACCGATGTTTTTACCCCTCAAAACCAAGGGTGAAGGGTGTGTATGATTCTCTTGCCTAGCACTATAAAGCTTCACTCGGAGGTCGGAGTCGTTTAGCAGAAAAGTTTGCTTCACTAAGCAAAATCGCTCAGCTTGGCAAGTATTTTCTTGCTAGTGAGAACTGAGAAGAGCCAATTTGACTCTCTCGTCTGGGTAAGCTCACTCGCTTTGTCCAACTCGCTATCTACTCAAACTAAACCCATTGGTGGCATTGTACAAGCAAGCAAACTAAGCATTGAACCATACAATGACCTTGCTTTGTCGAGCTAGTTTAGAAAGCCAGGTTCAAAGCAGGCCCCATATTGCCTCTATATTCTTTTTACATGCTCCACTCTCTACTGTTGATACCATCCACGAAGCTCCAAGCTTCACACAATAAGTGTGCTTACTTTGCTCTTAGCTAGCTTTGTTTGGCATTGTGAACATCTTTATGTACCTGATTTTGGAGTGCCTGGATTTGAGATCTTTACTTGGCGCACCCTGAGCATAGATTCTATATATGTTGCTCCTTAATTTGTTCTCCTCACCACATGCTTGGGCCTTAGTGTTAGGGTTCCACACTCTCATCACCTCTATCTTTCGCCTCTGGAGTCCGGACATGACTCTCCCACCATGAGGATTTGGTACACTATCATCGCGCATCGATGTGGTGGGCCCACATGGAGAACTGTCTACTCACGTCATCATCAAGGTATGCAAATAGCGATGACAATCTAAAACTAGGAAAAACTATAGTAGCACATTATTATTATTATTACTACTACTAATTATATCCTCAATGTATTAGAGAAAAAAATAATCTTAAAAAATGAGCTAAAAAACTTGGAATAACAACCATGAAATCAGTACTCTAGTATAATGAACCATTAGATCTATTAAGTTTCTTGTTTTTTTTATTGTGGAAATAGCGTAACATAAGTTTCATAACACGGCACATATTTCGTTAATTAAAATTTTGAAATGATCTCGAGAGCTAATATCTATTCGTAAATTAACCACCTCATCTGCGCAATAAAAGATAACATAATCCTATTTGCAGGTATCCGGTTAATCATAATACTCCTATATAGATAAACAACTAAACAAGAGAGAGGCCGAAGTGGACACTGGACAATCCACGTGTGACCAATCAGGGTAAGTCTTCAGATTTTGCATAGACTGGGTAAAGTCTTCAGATTTCGCATAGACTTTCTTTTTTTTTTTAAAGTGATTTTGCATAGACTTGGTCGTCCACCACGGCGTGGTCCAACACAAACGTTCCAGATGTCGCCTAACTAAGCTACGCAAACAAACCCCCTAGCTAGTGGACACGACTACTGTTGAATTTACCGCTAACGCCCCCTGTTTATCCTGTTGATGATGATGAAGTCAGGGTGGGCGTCTGCATGACGCTGATGGCTACGGATCGGGGCGCCAGGGGCAGGTGCCGAAGGCCGCGGGACGGAAGACTAGTATGCGTCGTGCCTGGCCCTGGACCGGCCCACCGCATCGGCTGACCGAGACCGACGACTCGCTCGGCGTGGCGTGGGGGACTCACACAGCACACTCACCCACCGTTTCGAGCACTTGCAGTTGCCGACGACTCGGCGGCAACGGCATCCCGTGTCCGGTGCCAATGTGGACACGAGGGCGTGTCCTATTGGTTAGCTTCGACTTTTCCTGGAGGATCTGGAACAGATAAGGCCGTGATTTTCTTGATTAGCTGATCCTCGTTACATATAATGCCAGTTCTCCACATTGTATCGCATTTGGTCGGATGTTATTAATAGAATCCAACTTGCCGTTGACCCTGTGAAGGAGCTGCGTTTCCTATCGCTTTTTTTCTTTTTTGTGCTTAATTCTATCTATATACTCTACCAATCTGCCATCGTTCGCTGCCGAGCGAACATCTTCCATGTGGCCATATCCGACAGGAGCCGTATGACATTTTTTAGTGGCGTATGACATTTTTTTAGGGTCTGTCTACTCCCTATCCGGTTGGTCTGGACACCTCCCTCAACCGGTGGAGACAAGGGAACAAATCAACCGGTTGAGAGGATGGATTAAATCAACCGGCAATCCATGCTTGCATGCAATCCAACAGGATAGTTGGGAAATTACAAAGCAAAAACTTTATATGAATGCAAAAAATTGAAGCATGCAAATTTGCAAAATAAGAAATTTAACAAATTTGAAAAATAAACAAATTTTTTCTATAGTTGTGAAATATCAAAGCAAAAACTTTAAATAAATGAAAAAATTTGAAGAATGCAAATTTGCAAAGAACAAATATTAAACAAATTTGAAAATTACCAGATTATTTTCTATAGTAGGGAAATAGCAAAGGAGAATTTTAAATAAATGAAAAATTTAACATATACAAACTAAGAACAAAACTTACACCTAGTAAGAACAAAATTTACACTGACTATTTAAGTGTAAATTTCAAAATAGTTAGGTGTAAGTTTGATAAGAATAATGGTAACACTTGTAGATAACAGTCTGGTTATAATAGTAGGAAGAAAAATATAATTCAAAGCATATGATAACAGTAAAATAATAAGTAGGTCCTTTTACAACTTAAAATTACAAAAATATGAATCTAAAAATGGTTACAGAACCATTATTACAACTAGGAAAAATAGAAAAGGAATACCAGGGCCTCCTATCCACTTGACACCAGGGAGTAGTAAGGAGAAAGATCAAACTAAAGTCTAAAAAGTCGGTTTGAATTCATTTATGGCATAACAGTTTGCAAATTGGGCCAGAAATGTGGCATAAAACATACTTACACCATGAAATAAAATAATTTACAGTAATAAAGGCAGTATAAATTTCATGAAAAAACATGAAAAAACACTGAAAGTTTAATAACAAATGTTACTTGTACCTACAAGTATGGAAAAACATAAGAAATCACACCAACTGGAGGTATGCATCCTTGCATATCAACATCAACAAAGAAGTCACTTAGATCCTGCAGCATGCAAGCAAAGAAAGTTGAAAATGAACTGTTCAGCATATATCACTTGCTCTACTAAATAGATAGCAGGTAGATATCCCTAGACAAAGAAAACAGAACTAAATAGATAGCAGGTAGATAACGCTTGTAAGTAACAATCTGATTACAATACTAAGCACATTGCAAGGTCCAGATTCTAACAAACAGCTACACATCTAGTGAACTCCACTCCAAGTTTAGAATTATTTATCTTTGTGATGGGATGATGTAAAATCCATCCTATGTACACATGTAGGAGAAAAGTAACACATCGCAAATGAGCACCCTAGTAGACTGATGAGAACACAAACACAGAAAAATGTGTGTAAACATGTTGAACCATCCATCCTAATAACAGACCTCATAAACCCTTGAAATTTCATACCTGTGAGAGGAAGTGATGTTGGTGGCTGGTGCCAGCATTGGAGAACTTGAGGGAGAGCTCATCGCAAGGCAGATTAAAGAATAGCCTGTCAGCCAGTCCTACACTGGTTTAGAAATCACCAAACAAAGTAGAAGAAATGACATGAACTCTCTCTATACACACACACTGGTTAGATTGTAGACACAACTAAAACTAGAAGTATAAATGTTGCAGACAAACAAACAACAAGGGAGATGTACTTCTACATTGACATATTCCCATATTGTGGCAAAAAATAACCAAGAAAAAAATAAAAACTCCTGTATATGATGAACCAAATCATTTCTGAATGACAAAAGTAAGAGTGTTCATGCCAGCAATCTAAATTCACATTCAGAAAAAACAGCTACTATACAAAATTGTTCAATGCATGCATCTAGTTCATATTCAAATAACATTGCAATAACAGGTTCATGGGACGCTTAAATATATAACAGGTTCACATTCAGATAGCAAATTCCCAAGTTACTAAGTCACATTCAGATACAAGGTTGATGATTCACATTTAAAAATAAACAAGATTAAAGTAACATAGAAACAAATATGAATACCAGAAGATACCTCGAATAAAAGCAACAACTAATTCAAGAGATAGAAACCACTCTCAGATGATCAGGCTCACCATCCCACTGGACATCAATTCAGGCTTCACAATGGAATCATGCAAACAAGAACAAAAAGAAAGTCAGACTACAGAAGGTGAAAAATATTAATGAGCAACCAGCCCTGACTATTAGTGGAAATTGGTGGCTTATACCCAACTTACACCATCAAGTCACATAATTTACATTATCAAGTTTAGTAGAGCATAACTAATTATAGACTTTTTCTAAAATCCCATTGACCAAATGACCATTGCAACGAATCACAAACCAAATAAGGCAAATAGACCATGGAATCAAGAGAAAAAGCGCCAAACCTGTGGAGCTAAGGCACCAATTTAGACACAACTGATATCACATGGAAGCAGCGCATCTGCAGTGCAAAAGCTCCTAAAATTACTAAGATAAATAGCGCATTAGCACATATCTACAAGAGGAAGATGACAATACGAACCTGGACAAGCCATAGATAGGCCAAATCGACGAAGAGACCAGCGAAAACAAAAGGACCTGACAAGCACATAAATCAGAAAAACAGTGAAAGTCAATCAACATGAAGAATGAAGAGAAATGGTAAGAAATTTTGATTCAGAGAAAAACTAGATAGAGAGATCCAACCTTCACAAAGAGAGTAATGGTGACAAGCAAAGCCATATTCACATTTAGAGAAAAAAATCTTATAACTACAACAATATTCAGTTAAAAATTCACCTCTAATTAAGAATGGACTCAACTACAAACAAGCTCATCTGTCTCCACCACCCTCACATCTCTGCTCCTCAACTATCCAAGGAAGAAATCAAATCTAAACAAAAGCTATACATTCATCTTATAGAAAAATTACAGTTAACCAAACATCAATAATTATCCAATTACATTCATCTTATTTCATCTTATTGATCCAAACACCTATTGATTCGAAGACAGAATGGAATTCTAACCACTCGAGAGAACACAAATCATTTAACATAACTCAAAGCCATAATGTAAAGGGAAAGGGAGAAAGGCATCAACATAAGAGAAATTATCTTAAAAAAGCATTTTCCAACAGAATGGAAACAAGCATAAAATTAGGATGGCAAAGCATTTAACTGCAACACTTCCACATAAAAAAACATATACCAGCTGTTTCATCTATTACATCACGATGGATAGCAAAAAAGTGTCTCAGCAGCACACTACCATCTACAGTATGACCAATGAAGTTCCGAAACATGCACTTGACAACTAAAATGGAACAAGATAAAGTAGCTCCCGGTACAGTAGATGAATCGACATTTCGTTAAACATTTCACTAACCAGTGTGTAACTGGTTAGTGGGCTTCTATATGGAACAAGATATTTAATTATCGATTCATCTACTGTACCGGGAAAGTGGTCACTGTCTATAGTGGGCTTCTATATGGTCACTGTCTTGGAAAGGGGCTAGTGGGCTTTATCTATGGGCCGAATGGTAGCCCGAGACTGAGCTCATGGGTGACGAGCAAACCCAGAAGCCGCAAACCACAGGCGGCTCAGGGACCGAATATTCGCCCGTGGATATTTCTTGCCCGTGCGCCAACTCCGCTGCAATAATATCCTCCTCACAGGTAGTCCTGGCCAACGGGCCGTGCCGGGCCGGCACGGCACGGGCCCGGGCGGGCTCGGGCCGCTGAGGAAGAGGCACGGCACGGCCCTTATAATAAACGGACCGGGCCGGGCCGGCACACGGGCCTTCACTTCAAGCCCAAGCACGGCCCTAACTGTGTTACACGGGCCGTGCCGTGCCGTGCCGGACCGGCCCTAGACTGAAAATGTAGTTTTTTTTCTATTTTTTTGATTTTTTAATGCAAAAAATGGCTAAACGGGCCGTGCCGGGCCGTGCTACACGGGCCACATAGTGGGCTGAACGGGCCAGCCGCTAAACGGGCCGTGCCGTGCCGGCACGGCGGGCTTGCGCCTAGGCCCAAGCACGGCCCTAGGCGGGCTACGGGCTGGCACGGCCCACTCACGCACCGGGCCGTGCCGTGCTCGGACCGGGCCAAAAATAGTGGGCCGCGGACCGGCCCTTTTAGCCCGGCCCAGTTGGCCAGCTATACTCACAGGCGTCCGCTAGGGTTTTAGTGCTTCTCTCCCGGCGGCGCCTCCACATCTCGTCTCTCTCAGATCGGGAGGCGAAACCAAGGTGACTGACCACCCCTTGCCCCCCTCTTCTCTTCTCTGATTGGTAGAGCTAGAGCTACCTGATCGGATTTTCTAGTTGACTTCAAGGCGTTTTGGTTCCATCGCGTGGTGTCTTGTGTGGATTAGATCGAGCTAGAGCTCGCTGATTGGTATTTCTAGTCAACTTTAAGGCGTTTTGGTTCCATCTCGTGGTGTCATGTGTTGATTGGGTTGAATCATAGGCTTTGACGTGGTTTGCTGTTCAAATCTGAAGTTTGTGTGGGTACTCGAGGTAATTTAAGTCGATTCGGGTTTACTGGTGCATATGATTGTTCTATCTGTGTTTGGTCTGTCCGATCTGTAGAGATAAGATAGGTTGCAGCCCTGGTTCACTCCGGATGTCCTATATGACTTGATTCTTAATTCAGTTTATACGTTCACCAGTTAGTTTGCACCTTCGGGTGAATTGGGTCTGCTGTGATCCTTTGTTGACACTGCTTTACTCAGATCTACTGTTTTCCCATGACTAATTGGGGCCTGTATAGACTGATTTGGTTCTAACAATTTGTGCTCTGTTGGTAGTCCTCAGATTCCTGATAGATGCGTTTATGATCCATTTTAGGCAGTATGATTGCCTTTTTATGGTCCATTTTTTAATGTTCAGTATGTTAGTATTCAATTGATCTGTGGTAGTCCAAGTCTAAATGAATTTGTTGAGTAATCTATGCTTTCCTTTTTGGTTTCTTCGATTTTCATGAAGGCTAGGATCTTCTGCTAGTTGAAATGTTTGTCTCAAATATTTTCTGGTGTCTCCGTGAAAGTGGTATGTCAATAATGTGATAATCTGTCTGTATAAATGTGTAAAATTGGTTTTGGTTCAAAGTTGTTATACACATGGGTAACCGGTAGTTGTGCTTTAACCTGTAGTCACTATGTACTGTTTCTTGTTTCACTTATCAGTATTAGTCCATTTAGTATTTTATAGATTAGAGATTGAATCATCCCTTTGTTGCTTTCTTAAAAAAAGTTATGTAGTATGATGAGTTTCTGCCATGTCTTCAACAAATATACCTCATACCTCTTAGCTTTTGTGTGCTTACAGTCCCTGTGTTGAGTGAAAATTAGAATAATATATCTTGATAAAGAGTGAGTGAAAATGTTTCAACAATTTTCTGAAATGGTTAATATCTTGTTTGACACATTAGACATTTAAATTTATGTCTCTTCTGTTCCTGACAATTGTATTGCTTGTTGCTTCTTTGTGCTGATGTCAGGCTCGTAGTTTTCTGTAATTCTGTTTATTCTGTCAAAAAATCTGACTTGCATTTTGAACCTTCAACTGCAGGAATACAATATACATATTTGTAGTGGGATCATCATAAAAAGTCAAGATGGTGAAGTTCACGGCTGAAGAGCTTCGTGCCATCATGGACAAAACCAAGACTCCCCACCCTTCCCCCTCTTCTCTTCTCGTCTCTGGTTGGTAGAGTTAGCTGATCGGTTTTTCTAGGCGACTTCAAGGCGTTTTGGTTCCATCTCGTGGTGTCTTGTGTTGATTGGATCGGTATTTCTAGTTGACTACTAGGCGTTTTGGTTCCATCTTGTGGTGCCTTGTGTTGATCGGGTTGAATCTGAGGCCTTGAAGTGGCTTGCGGTTCGAATCTGAAGTTTGTGTGGTTACTTGAGGTTGTTTAGGTCGATTCGGGTATACTGGTGCCCTTAGGTCGATTCGGGTATACTGGTGCCCTTGAGCAGTCCTGTTTCACTCCGCAATCCGCATGTCCTATATTACTTGATTTAACTGTTCTCTATGTGTTTGGTCTGTCCGATCTGTAGAGATAAGATAAGGTGCAGTCCTATATTACTTGATTTAACTTATTTCTGCGTCGACCAGTCAGTTTGCACCGTTGGTTGAATCGGGTCAGCTGTAATCCTTGGGTGACACTGATTTGTTTACTCAGATCTACTTTTATAGTCTAATTTGGTTCTAACAATTTGTGCTCTGTTGGTAGTGCTCAGATTCATGATAGTTATGTTAGGCAGTATGGTTACCTTTTTATGGTCCATTTTTTTAATGCTCTGTATGTCACCATTCATCGATCTGTGGTGGTACAAGTTTACATGAGCTTTACTTATTGGTGTCTTAGGTTTTCTTAAGGCTGGATCTTCTGCTAGTTGAAATGTTTGTGATAATCTGTCTGTATAATTTATGATTGGTTTTGGCTCAGTTGTAATACACATGGTACCCCCATAATCTGTGCTTTAGGCTCTTGTTACCATCTACTATTTTTTGTTTCACTTATCAGTATTAACAATTTCATTTAGTATTTTAGAGATTGAATCATACCTTTCAAGCTTTCTTAAAACAAGTTCTGTAGTATGATGAGGTTCTACCTTCTGTTCAACAAAGATACCTATTACCTCTTGTCTGCTTACAATCCCTTGTTGAGTGGAAATTAGAATAATTTACCTTGATAAAGAGTGAGTGAACATTTTCTGAAATGCTTAATATCTTGTTTTGACACATCTTTTGTTCCTGACAATTGTTGTGTTTAATGCTTCTTTGTGCTGATGTTAGACTCAAAGTTTTCTGTAATTCTGTTTATTCTGTCAAAAAAATCTGACTTGCATTTTGAACCTTCAACTGCAGGAATACAATATACATATTTGTAGTGGGATCATCATAAAAAGTCAAGATGGCAAGAGTCAATATTGATGATCTTAATGACATCTTAGGCCTGCCGCTCCATATGACTCTCCTCCAACTGAATTTGAGGAGGTTGGGACCGTTGCACACGTCGCCAACAGTGTGTAACTTGCTTCGTCTCTTGATTCATCATAGAAATTGGGCAT
This sequence comes from Eragrostis curvula, assembly GCA_007726485.1. Lineage (NCBI taxonomy): Eukaryota > Viridiplantae > Streptophyta > Magnoliopsida > Poales > Poaceae > Eragrostis > Eragrostis curvula. The sequence goes on along the minus strand of CM017440.1, from coordinate 596,000 downwards.
GCGCTAAGGAAACTATGTTGTTGGAGTTCTGTGGCTTGACTTATGATTTAGTGCATATCCGGGATGATTTGTTACCGTTAGTTCACGCAGCACCTCTGAACGGAATTCTAGCACCCCACATCACTTTTTGTATCACTATAATGAGGGCGAAGGCCGAGTTGTGGATAAAGGCAGGGAAGCAGTTTATAAAGGGACTCAGGACTCAAACTAATCTGTGTAGACGGATTGTTGCTCTTGGAGAGCTTATGAAACCCATCACTCAAGATATATTAGATAGGACTGAGACACTTGATGTTTTTCAGCTTGGCATTCCTCTTTTGGTGCTCAGAATAACCCATGTTTTGGAAACGGAAATGGTCTTCTGAAGTCTTCCCTTGTGGCAGCTGCTGGGATTATTGCCCAAGAAGTTGCTGGTGATGCCCGCATGACTGATACTCGTGCAGATGAAGCAGAGCATGGTATTACAATCAAATCCACTGGTATCTCTCTTTATTATGAGATGACTGATGAGTCACTGAAGAACTACAAGGGTGAGAGGGATGGCAACCAGTATTTGATCAACCTTATTGACTCACCTGGGCACGTTGATTTTTCTTTGGAAGTTACAGCTGCTCTTCGCATCACCGATGGTGCTCTGGTGGTGGTTGACTGTATTGAAGCTTGTATGGATCTGCAGTATGCTGGAATGGTTAGTTTGTTTGAGAACTAAATTTGTCTGGGTTTGTGAACTCTTAGGTTAAAAGTAAACTCTTGGGTGTAGTACTGTTGTGATTTGCAAGAATAAGAATAAATGATCGAAACCAGATGTCTGGTTGGCTATATTACCAGAAGGCAAACTTTTCGATGTGAATGCTGTAGAGCTTATAGCTAAGGCTCGTGATCTATGTCTTATTCTGAATATCATGAACACAAGGTTATGCCTGAAACTAAATTTGTTCACCATTTCGACTTCGATTTGCTTTATGCCTAATTTGACTTCCTGATGAACCAGGGTGCACATGGACTCAAAAAGGGTTCTTTGCACGAGTAGCTGTACATGACACTATTGTGACGTTCTCCCAACGCTTGCAGTTTTGATGGAGAGGGGAAGCCTGAAACACCTTGTTGGGAGGGACAAGCATTGCACCGGCCGACGCATTGCCTTGCGCCGGCCCTTCGGAGTAGGCAATGCAAACCCTGTGCGGCTGTGCGACGCTGACAAGCAAACAATGCACTACGAACAAAGTAGTAGCATTGCTCGGTCGGTCATTCCGTCGTCGTAGTCGAACATCCGCAAGGCAAACTTCTAAAAACCCAACGATCAATTCGAGGCCTGTCAGCACTCATTCGTTTGGCGTTTCCTGGTTCACCCCCTTGTATAAATAAACCCCCAGCAGAAACACGCAAACCACAGCGTCGATCGATCGATCAACAGGTAATTTCTCAATCAGCTGCTAAGCAATCCATCATGGCTGAAGCGTCTCCGCTTTTCGCAGGATCGAGTCGGTCAAGCGCTGATGAACAGACGCAACAGTACAGCATATAAAAAGCACGAATTAAGTCTTTAAGTTATTACATTAGTCCAATTAAAATAACGAGTACACAGCGGAAGTCTTAACGATACAAACCCCAGGCCAAAGATAAAAGATACAAGCGCACGCGCTCACGATACAAGTGAATTCGCATCTAAAGCCATGAAGATGCGAACTCGAGAGGAGATCACTCCTCGGTCTCCCAGTGGGCTGTCCAACCATAGGGAAGCTGGCCATCCCACTGTCCACCTCCACCCGTAGAGTCGGGGATAAAGGTGCTACCTGCAATAAAATCATAAAGAGCCAAACCCTGAGCAACTAATACTCAGCAAGTCTTACCCGTCAAATTGGCTATCTATAGCCGACTCCTAATTATGCAAAGGCTACAATGGGGTGGCTGACGCGATTGCATAAAAGCGCACTAATTACTTGATCCTTACTTTCCAGTTTTAGTTCCAATTAAGTACTTAACCAATAAAGCAGTGTTCATATATCTAGAACAGATATAGTAACAATACATCAACGATGACAGTATATATAACAATGTAAATAACAGTAATATAATAGACTAGCATCATATCATCAATCATATCACACTACGAGGTGACTCAGTGAACAAGGTTGCTCTTGACCGAGAGCGGCGGCATCGATGTACATCCTGCAGGAGAAAAACCTGACCACACGCCACACACAGCAAAAGCCATATGCAGCAACTATTCGCGAAGGTCACCCTAGAACTGGCTGGGTCTCACACCTCCCGAGAAAGGCCCTCCCGCACAGTCCCCGTCCCAGACGTACGCCCTGATTGGGAGGCATCCCTTCTCTCCCAAGTACCATGATAGAAAGTGCAAGTATCCGCGAGACACTAGGGCAACCTAAGCTACTAAGTTTACTAGGCCCATAAAAACACTAGCATGTGATCAGTACGTTCGAACTTGCTCAACAGGGCCAACAACGGACGGTCCTTAACCGACACAGACGGGGCTACCACCGTGAAGGCCCAGCCTTCTCGCACCATCCTACACAAACAAATCCCCGTCCGGTCTCAACAAATCCTAAATCCAGCTAGTACAATCCAAGGTGAACCTACCTCGCGAGTGGGACCTACCACTCGACTTCTACCGTCCGCTAGCCACTAAGCTTAGCAAGTTCTAACGTAACCTAGACCACATCTACAAAAATAGGACACAAGGTAGAATATGGAAGGTAATCCTAATGCATTTCTAAGGTTTCACATCAACTCCTAATAGACCTAATGCACAAACCTTGACTAGCCCCAATCAAGTGCAAAAATGAAAATCCTAAATAGGAAGGCATGCACCGGGGCTTGCCTGGCTCAGGAGCGTAGCTAACGGGGTCAGCGGGGTCAGTGTCCTGCTGCGGCTGCTCCTCCTGCACCTCCTGGGTCTGCTCCTCCGGTAGCTGGAAGTCGAGCGGCTCCGGAGTCGTCTCTGTCACTACACGTTATGACAAGGAAAATAATGCATGTTAGATGCAAGATAATATGATGCAATTAATGATTTAATTACTTGATAGGACAGTCATTTACACTGTAAGTGCAAGTGATTAACTTTGTTAATTAATTTCGTCTGGAGTATTTCCTTCATTAACTTTTAACTAAGTTCACCATTAATCAACTTAGGCAAGTTAAATGAATAATGTGATTTTTAAAGTTGATTTATGTCCAGTGACAATTTTTCTGGTGAAGAGTGCCACTGGAAGTAATTTATGGTGAAGTTTCATGATTTATTTCAAAGTAGATTATTTATAATAATTTATACAGTGCAGAACATGATTTAAATCATAAGAAAATAATTAGGCAACATGTGACAGTGGAAAAATACTCTGTAGGTGTGTTATCAGATTCTTAACAGTCATGCAAGAGTTCAGGATTTATTGGGCAGCAGATAATTTATAAAGAATTAAACAAGATCTGGACAGATGTATTTTCCAGAAAATACACAATCTGCAAAAGTGTGTTTTGGTATTTTTGCTGGACAGAGGATGTTACAAGGAGTTCGACAAAATTGGTTTTGCATTTTTCTGATGTATATTTCATTTTCTATCGATTTTGGAAGTTTATTGGAATTTCTGGAATTTAAACTTATACGAAAAAGGATTGAAATTGGGCCGGCCAGTAAGATCTTAGCCACATAATGGCTACACGGATCGGGCCGCACCAGATCCACGCTGGCCACACCGGATCTGACCAATCGCGTGTGAAAGCACACACGGGGTCACACGGCTTGCCGCACAAGATCCTGTGTGGCCACACGGAATCGTGACCGTGTGGTCCACGGTGTGCTGGCCGGAGCGGCCACCGGAGCGCGGCGGCGCACTCGCCGGAGTAGGCCTTCCGTTGACCATTCGACTGACGGAGAGCACGAGGAGGTGGAGTGAGAGGTGGGGGCTTCACCTTGACGACGCGGAGAGGGCGACGGTGGCCGGAGGGTAGCTGCGACGAGCGGTGGCGGGTGGCGGAACTCCGGTGAGGTCGCAAGCTCGCGTGGCTTGACGGTGAGGTGCACCCGTGGGCGCTACAGCTTCGCGGAGATGAGGACAACGTCGCCGAGGTACACGTCGACGTCGAGGCGGCCCGGAGGACGGAGTTCTCCGGTGAAGCTCAACGGCAGTCCGACGGTGAAGGAAGGGGAAAAAGGAAATGGCGACGAGGTAACTGCGCAAACGAGGAGAAAATGAGGCAGTGGCGCGCACGAGGTCGAGGCGCATCTCCGTGCACAGGGAATCGACTTGAGGCTTACCCGAAGGGAAGTAATCGCCGGTGATGTCGTGGAGCTGGCTTGGTCGTGCTCGGAGAAGACGGGCTCAATTTGAGCTCCTCAGCCCGGAGCAAGGGATAGGGTGGCCATGGTGAGCTGCGGCCAAACCTTGCGCAGCTCCACGAAGCAGGGCTCGGCCCGGGATGAGTTCACCGCGGCGGAGCTCGAGCTTCGGCGATGGCGATGGGGTGGCGGCTAGGGTTTGGTCGACGGGGAAGCGACGGAGGAGAGCGAGCACGAGTGGAAGTGCTTCGGACAAGGGAGGGGAGCGCCTTGTAACGCCGTCGCCCGGTCGGAAGCGGGCCAGGGCGCCGCGCGGCGAGCCCGTACATCGGCGGCGACGTGGCGACTGACTTCCGCGCGCGCGCAGTGAGAGAGGAGCGACTGACATGCGGGCCCTCGGGCATCTTTTCTTTTTCCCGATTAATTCAAACTGAAATTTTCCCCAATCTTTGGCGCTCGATTTGAACTAGCAAATGAACACCAAAAATTGTGAAACCAGTTGCATTCGAAAGATCATGAAATACTCTTTCCAGTGACATAACATGCACATCTCAATTCAAAATGGAATTCAAATGGCAGCTAGTCAAAGTTGGACAATTTTGGAACTTTGGGGATTTATTTGAGCATCGAAATGAATTTCAAAAATCACCAAAAATTCTCCAAAATTCTTATTTCGCAAGGGCTATCTCCAGGAATTTTGGTTGGGTCAAGTTGTTAAAGAAATTTTTGAGTTGCTTCACAGATATGGGTTTGAACTTCGTTTGAATTTTGAATTTCGAATTTTTGAAATGGAACTTTTGTGCACGCCATCAGTTCTGCTGTGTTCAGTGTTGTTCTCAGTGACACGGGGTGTCACAGCCCTCCCCCCTTAAAGAAATCTCGTCCCGAGATTAAAGAGAAAGGAGAGGAAAAACGAATGGCGAAAGCGAAGAACAAGATGCAAAAATTGAAACAACTTAATAACGCACCTCGGAGGTAGAAATCCTGGAAAATGGGAGTTCAAAAACTCCGCTGTCTCCCAAGTGGCCTCGGCCTCAGAGTGGTTGCTCCATTGCACCTTATAGAATCTGGTAGTGCTCTTCCTGGTGACTCGGTCCTTCTGATCGACAATACCAATCGGCTGCTCGGGGTATGTCAAATCTGGCTCAAGCTGCTCAACACCACTGACCACTCTGTCACTAGGAACCTTCAAGCACTTCTTCAGCTGCGATACGTGGAACACATTGTGAACACTGGAGAGGTTGGAGGGCAACTCCAATCTATAAGCAACGGGTCCACATCTCTCAATAATCTGGAACGGTCCAACGTATCTTGGTGCTAACTTGCCCCTGACACCAAACCGGCGTATACCCTTCATGGGAGAGACACGAAGGTATACGTGGTCGCCAACTGCAAACACCAATGGTCGGCGTCTTCTATCAGCATAGCTCTTCTGTCGAGACTTGGCTGCTCTCAAGTTGGACTGAATGCGGCGAACAGTCTCCTCTGCTGCTGCCACTAAATCCGGTGTGGGAATGACCTCCACATCAGCCACAACTGTCTCCTCTGCTGCAGCTGCGGGCCTTGCCTGGAAGATGACTCTCTCGCCGGCCTCAACCCAATTAAGGGGAGTCCGACAACGACGTCCATACAAAGCCTCAAACGGTGCCATCTTGATGCTCTCCTGATAGCTGTTGTTGTATGAGAACTCTGCAAGGGGTAAGCTCTCATCCCAACACTTGCCATGGTGCATCACGCAGGCACGAAGCATATCCTCTAAAATCTGATTCACCCTCTCTGTCTGGCCATCTGTCTGAGGGTGATAAGCTGCACTGCGAATCAAAGTGGTGCCCAAAGAAGCATGTAGCTGCTCCCAGAAACGAGAAACAAACTGTGGTCCTCGATCAGAAATAATGGTGTTGGGCACTCCATGCAAACAGAGAATCCGAGCAATATACAACTCAGCATACTTCTTCACATTGTAACGGGTGTGCACGGGAATAAAGTGAGCAGACTTGGTCAACCGATCAACAATCACCCAAATAGAATCATGCTTCTGGGATGTGAGAGGTAAGCCAACAATGAAATCCATGCTGATATCCTCCCACTTCCAAGCAGGAATACTCAAAGGCTGTAATAATCCAGCTGGCTTCATGTATTCTGCCTTCACTCTCCTGCAAGTGTCACACTCAGAAACGTACTGTGCGACCTCCCGCTTCATGCGGGTCCACCAGAAGCGGCTCCTCAAATCCTGGTACATCTTGTTGCTACCAGGGTGGATAGAATACTTGGACAAGTGCGCCTCATCAAGAATCTTCCTGCGCAACTCAAAGTCCTTAGGAACTACCAACCTGTCCTTGAACCATAGGACTCCATCCTCATCCTCTCTGAAACACTGGACTCTAGCTTCCCCGAGCTTGAGTCTCCTCCTGAGGTGATTCACCTTCTCATCCTTCTTCTGCGCTGCCACAATCTCATCTCGCAGGGTCGGAACAAGTGATATATTGGCCAAGGAGCCATAAGCATACACTCTAAGACTGGGCTCTGCCTCTGCATAAGGAGCTGCGATGAGATTATTGCAATGAGCCTTGCGACTCAAAGCATCAGCAACCACATTAGCCTTCCCTGGGTGATAGTGAATCTCCAGATCATAGTCCTTGATCAGCTCTAACCATCTCCTCTGGCGCATGTTCAGATCTGACTGCGTGAATATATACTTGAGGCTCTTGTGATCTGTGTAAATATGCACCAGATTTCCCAACAGATAATGCCGCCATACTTTCAGGGCAAGTACGACAGCTGCAAGCTCAAGATCGTGAGTGGGGTAATGCTCTTCATGTCGCTTAAGCTGCCGAGAGACATAAGCAATTACCCTGCCATCCTGCATCAGCACACAACCAAGACCAGTACCGGAAGCATCACAATACACATCAAATGGCTTGGTGATATCAGGCTGAGCTAAAACTGGAGCGGTAGTGAGAAGCTTCTTCAGATTCTGGAAAGCATCACCACACTGCGAGCTCCACACAAATCTCATGTTCTTCTTCAGCAACTCGGTGATGGGCTTGGAGATCTTAGAGAAATTCGGAATAAACCGACGGTAATAACCAGCCAAACCCAAGAAACTGCGAATCTGAGAGACAGTCGTAGGTGCATTCCAATCCAGAACATCCTGCACCTTGCTAGGGTCAACAGCAATACCCTCAGCTGATATAACATGGCCCAGAAAAGGCACCTCGCTAAGCCAGAACTCGCACTTGCTGAACTTAGCGTACAGCTGGTGATCCCTCAAACGCTGCAACACAATCCTGAGGTGCTGCTCATGCTCCTCCTCTGTCTCTGAATAGATCAAGATGTCGTCAATGAACACCACGACAAACTTGTCCAACTCTGGCATGAACACTGAGTTCATCAAGTAAATGAAGTAAGCAGGTGCATTGGTCAAACCGAAAGACATCACCAAGTACTCATAGAGTCCATATCTGGTAGCGAAAGCAGTCTTCGGAATGTCCTCTGCACGGATCTTAATCTGATGATACCCAGAACGGAGATCAATCTTGGAGAACACCTTAGCTCTAGCTAGCTGATCGAACAAGATATCAATGCGAGGCAGCGGATACTTGTTCTTAATCGTCACAGCATTAAGTGGCCTATAATCCACACATAGCCTGAGCGCCTGATCCTTCTTCTTCACAAACAAGGCTGGACAACCCCAAGGTGAAGAGCTAGGACGAATGAAACCCTTGTCCAATAGCTCCTTCAGCTGCATCTTCAACTCTGCTAACTCATTAGGGGCCATCTTGTACGGTTTCCTGGAGATAGGTGCTGTGCCTGGCTGCAAGTCAATGCGGAACTCCACATCACGATCTGGTGGTAAGCCTGGCAAATCATCTGGAAACACATCGGGGTACTCACGCACCACCGGTATCATATCCAGACTCTCGCCAACGGTCTGGTGCACTGACGGTCTCGATGTGGCCAACAAAGATAGCTGAAGAGTGACCTTGCCATGCATAGGGGAATCCAGGTGAACTGAACGAAGAGATATATCAAGAACAGCCTTGTGGAACTTCATCCAGCTCATCCCAAGGATCACATCCAAACCCTGACCGTCCAACACAATGAGATGGGTCGGGTATATCTGTCCAGCAAGGTCAATAGGAGCATTACGCACTATCTGCCTCGTCACAATGCGGCCTCCTGGTGTACTGATCACGTACGGAGTCTCTAAGGAGGAAATCACAAGACCAAGTCGTCGAGTACAAGCTAAACTGACAAACTCATGTGTCGCACCTGAATCAAACAAGATAACCACGGGCTCGTGTCGCATAGAGAACGTACCAGCTAGAACCTGCTCACCCTCTGGAACCTCCTCTGCAGTGGTGTAGTTAACGCGCCCAGTCTTGACTGGCGCGTTCCTGCCCTGCTGGCGCTGCTGTCCTGCTGCCTGAACTGGAGCCCTCTGCGCGTTGTTCTGCCTAGGTGCTGCACGGCAGTCACGCGCAAAGTGCCCCACCTGTCCACAGTTGAAGCACGGAAAACCTCTGCCTGCCTGCTGCTGCTGCTGCTGCTGCGAGCGCTGCTGCTGCTGACGCTGCTGCTGCTGTGGCTGTCTCTGAGCAAACTGCTGCTGCTGCTGCTGCTGACGCTGGTACTGTGGAGGTGCAAGGTACCTCTGTCCACTGGGAGCGGTGTACACAAGGCGTGGCCTGGCTGAAGTGCTACCAGGCTGTGGTGCCACTGCCTTCCTCTTCCTCTTGTCGTCCTGGTGTGCCCTGATGGCATCCTCCATCACGATCGCTGCACTGACAAGCTCGTCGAAGGTACCACCGGCGTTCAGGACAAGCCGGGATTGAAGCTTGGTAGACAAGCCTCTCAAGAAACACGCCTTCCGCTTGGCGGGCGTGTCTACCTGGTCTGGAGCAAACTGGGCCAGGTGGTTGAACACCTGGGCGTAGTCGAACACGCTCCTGCCTCCCTGCCTGAGGTCCAGGAACTCCCTGAGCTTCCGCTGCATAAGGCCAGGCGGAATGTGGAACGAGCGAAAGGCCTCTCTGAACTGTGCCCAAGTCAACTGCTGACCGGCCGGAAGAGTGGCAAGGTGAGCTGCCCACCATCCTCCAGCCGCCCCGTGAAGCTGCTGCGCCGCGAACAGTGTCTTCTGCACCTCTGTGCAGTCAGGAAGGAGCCCAAACTTGGACTCCACAGTGCGCAGCCAAGCCTCCGCCTCCATCGGGTCAGTGGACCCGGAAAAGACAGGCGGGTGAGTGGCCAGGAAGTCTGCGTAGGTGCAGCCTGGCTGTGCGCCCCGACGGTGGCCACCCTGCTGGGTGACGGCCTGAACGAGAGTCCTGAGCAGCTCCGTCTGGTTGTGCATCGCCTCCGCCAGAGTGTGCTGCGGGGGTGGCGGCGGCGGCGGCCGACGCGGCGGCATCCTGCCAATTAAACATTTCCACCGTTAGCTCCAGAATACAATATCATTATCAGGCGGAAATTTAAATTGACATGCACGGCAGAAGCAAAAGTAACTCAGATCCAAATAATTAAACTGACAGATCCATTCATAACATTAATTAAGTCTTACAGAGCATTCATTACATAGATCATGGTACAATCCACTCATGCGTACATAGGGGGTGTAACATCCAACAAAATACTACGACACCTGACCAACTATCATGATGCTCCTAGATCAAGCTAACTAAGGACCTGTCGACACTACGACGCACATGCGTCATCCACATCGCATCCAGCGCGCCTCTGTCACGCTTGGAATGCCGAGTAAGGCAACTAACGGTGCCTCCTACCACGGTGGGAAGCGGTGTCCAGGATCTCTGAAGGAAACAGCTCAACACTCATCTCTGACACGGCGTCCTCCTGTGCCTCCTCCTCTGCTGGAGGTGCCACAACTGCTGCCGCAACCTGCTCCTGGAGTCCCACTATCTGGTGCTGGGCGACCTGCAACTGCTGCTCGAGCTGTCCTGCGTGGTTCAGTGAAGCAGCTAGCTCGTCGACTAACTCGGAAATCTCGTGGCCACGTGCAGTGAGCTGGCCGGCAAGCTGGTCACGCTGGGCGGCACACTGGTCGCGCTGTGCAACACACTGGTCAAGCTGAGCAGCACAGTGGTCGCGCTGAGCGGTAGTCACGGCCAAGGCGTGCTCCAACTGCGCAATCCTGTCGTTCCTAGCGTCCACTGTCTCTGACAACTCCTCCACACGGCTCAAAGTCCTCCCACCTGCGCGGTCAGAAGCCACAAGAACCCTGTATAGCTCGGACAAGTGTCTAGCCGTAGAAGGCAGCTGCGTCGGGGTGAGGACCAAGTTGCCGCTGTCAAGCTGCCTGAGACGTCTCCTGTACTGAGGGTGACCTGTGGTGCTGACTGGAAACAAGCTCAGTGAAGTGTTGCCCAGATCAGCAATGTGCATCTCACAGAAACGCACCATCGCCTGAAGAGCAACACTGTTCAGGGTCTCGTCAAAGTCCTGACCGAAACCCCGAAGAGAGAAGTGCGACCAAGCAGGCCGCTGTGGGTGCGAGGGGACATCCACCCACATCGAGAAGCGGGGAAGTCCGTACACCTGGCTGGGCTGTCCGCGGTAGCGCGGAGGGTCGGGGTAGCCAAGTCGCTGCAACTCAGCCCAGAACAGCGAGGGAAAACCGGCGTGGTAAAGACCATCCGTGTGCAGTGCACCGTCCTCCCCAAGCTCGGCGTGCGGAAAGTCGTCTAGGTCAGCCATCTGCGGAAAAGAGAGAAAAAGTCACAATCTCTTCCAACAGAACAAAATAACCATGCTAAGCAAGAAATATAACATGGTCAGGCTGCTATAGAGTGGTAGCAAAAGCCACACACACAGCCCACAAGGAAAGCAATGAAAAACAGCAACGCTGAAAATCTGACTCGCTAAGAACAGCAGACACTAAAACGAAAACTGGTACTTCTGGAGGCTTCAAACGAGAAAAGTCATAACGCGAAACTTGTAGATAACTTCAAGATCTTTCCAACGAGTGCTCAAACGCCCAAAATGGCTCAGTAGAACTGGAGATATCGATTTTTAAAGTTGGTGGACAGATTCTGGAAAAACTAGTCGAAGCTGAAAGTTGACCTCACTTAATCGACAGCATTGGGGGTGATACTGACAGAATCTAAATGTGAACTCTGAAGCAAAGTTTTAGTTCATGTTGTAAGCTTTCCATCAAGTCTGGGTTCATCGAATTTGGCCAAGCGGTTTTGGAGTTATGAATTTTTAAAATTAGCTTGCCAGTCTGAAATTTTTGGGTGATCTGAAATTCGTGGAAGCATTTTAATTGATGATGCAATGCATGCTCGTCCTGCACGTCCTCACAAAATAAAAATTTGCCCAAATATAGCAGGCCGTAGACAGTGGTGGTAACTACTTCGCACTCACAAACGTTTCTACACGATCTACGCGCGAGTTAGTGTACCTGCAAGCACACAACGTCACCTCAACCAACCTACACAGGTGACGTATCTCATAAAAAAATGTAATACATGGCCCAATGACATATCCTCACCATCCTCAACTCCTCGTGAACTCGATGGTTCACGGAACATAACAAAACTCCGCCACCAATATCCAAAACCAGCGCCATGTAGTTCCTTACCTTCTTACCTGGGCGTCGGTGCGTCGTTACAGAAAATAACAATCAACTCCTATTACCACCTGATTACTCTAACATCCTTATAATGGGCTTTTCATTCCTCACACGTACGTGGTTAGATTTTCGAAAATAGGCCGTTTATATGGTGTACTGTCCCAACACGGCTCTGGTACCAGCTGAAGCGTCTCCGCTTTTCGCAGGATCGAGTCGGTCAAGCGCTGATGAACAGACGCAACAGTACAGCATATAAAAAGCACGAATTAAGTCTTTAAGTTATTACATTAGTCCAATTAAAATAACGAGTACACAGCGGAAGTCTTAACGATACAAACCCCAGGCCAAAGATAAAAGATACAAGCGCACGCGCTCACGATACAAGTGAATTCGCATCTAAAGCCATGAAGATGCGAACTCGAGAGGAGATCACTCCTCGGTCTCCCAGTGGGCTGTCCAACCATAGGGAAGCTGGCCATCCCACTGTCCACCTCCACCCGTAGAGTCGGGGATAAAGGTGCTACCTGCAATAAAATCATAAAGAGCCAAACCCTGAGCAACTAATACTCAGCAAGTCTTACCCGTCAAATTGGCTATCTATAGCCGACTCCTAATTATGCAAAGGCTACAATGGGGTGGCTGACGCGATTGCATAAAAGCGCACTAATTACTTGATCCTTACTTTCCAGTTTTAGTTCCAATTAAGTACTTAACCAATAAAGCAGTGTTCATATATCTAGAACAGATATAGTAACAATACATCAACGATGACAGTATATATAACAATGTAAATAACAGTAATATAATAGACTAGCATCATATCATCAATCATATCACACTACGAGGTGACTCAGTGAACAAGGTTGCTCTTGACCGAGAGCGGCGGCATCGATGTACATCCTGCAGGAGAAAAACCTGACCACACGCCACACACAGCAAAAGCCATATGCAGCAACTATTCGCGAAGGTCACCCTAGAACTGGCTGGGTCTCACACCTCCCGAGAAAGGCCCTCCCGCACAGTCCCCGTCCCAGACGTACGCCCTGATTGGGAGGCATCCCTTCTCTCCCAAGTACCATGATAGAAAGTGCAAGTATCCGCGAGACACTAGGGCAACCTAAGCTACTAAGTTTACTAGGCCCATAAAAACACTAGCATGTGATCAGTACGTTCGAACTTGCTCAACAGGGCCAACAACGGACGGTCCTTAACCGACACAGACGGGGCTACCACCGTGAAGGCCCAGCCTTCTCGCACCATCCTACACAAACAAATCCCCGTCCGGTCTCAACAAATCCTAAATCCAGCTAGTACAATCCAAGGTGAACCTACCTCGCGAGTGGGACCTACCACTCGACTTCTACCGTCCGCTAGCCACTAAGCTTAGCAAGTTCTAACGTAACCTAGACCACATCTACAAAAATAGGACACAAGGTAGAATATGGAAGGTAATCCTAATGCATTTCTAAGGTTTCACATCAACTCCTAATAGACCTAATGCACAAACCTTGACTAGCCCCAATCAAGTGCAAAAATGAAAATCCTAAATAGGAAGGCATGCACCGGGGCTTGCCTGGCTCAGGAGCGTAGCTAACGGGGTCAGCGGGGTCAGTGTCCTGCTGCGGCTGCTCCTCCTGCACCTCCTGGGTCTGCTCCTCCGGTAGCTGGAAGTCGAGCGGCTCCGGAGTCGTCTCTGTCACTACACGTTATGACAAGGAAAATAATGCATGTTAGATGCAAGATAATATGATGCAATTAATGATTTAATTACTTGATAGGACAGTCATTTACACTGTAAGTGCAAGTGATTAACTTTGTTAATTAATTTCGTCTGGAGTATTTCCTTCATTAACTTTTAACTAAGTTCACCATTAATCAACTTAGGCAAGTTAAATGAATAATGTGATTTTTAAAGTTGATTTATGTCCAGTGACAATTTTTCTGGTGAAGAGTGCCACTGGAAGTAATTTATGGTGAAGTTTCATGATTTATTTCAAAGTAGATTATTTATAATAATTTATACAGTGCAGAACATGATTTAAATCATAAGAAAATAATTAGGCAACATGTGACAGTGGAAAAATACTCTGTAGGTGTGTTATCAGATTCTTAACAGTCATGCAAGAGTTCAGGATTTATTGGGCAGCAGATAATTTATAAAGAATTAAACAAGATCTGGACAGATGTATTTTCCAGAAAATACACAATCTGCAAAAGTGTGTTTTGGTATTTTTGCTGGACAGAGGATGTTACAAGGAGTTCGACAAAATTGGTTTTGCATTTTTCTGATGTATATTTCATTTTCTATCGATTTTGGAAGTTTATTGGAATTTCTGGAATTTAAACTTATACGAAAAAGGATTGAAATTGGGCCGGCCAGTAAGATCTTAGCCACATAATGGCTACACGGATCGGGCCGCACCAGATCCACGCTGGCCACACCGGATCTGACCAATCGCGTGTGAAAGCACACACGGGGTCACACGGCTTGCCGCACAAGATCCTGTGTGGCCACACGGAATCGTGACCGTGTGGTCCACGGTGTGCTGGCCGGAGCGGCCACCGGAGCGCGGCGGCGCACTCGCCGGAGTAGGCCTTCCGTTGACCATTCGACTGACGGAGAGCACGAGGAGGTGGAGTGAGAGGTGGGGGCTTCACCTTGACGACGCGGAGAGGGCGACGGTGGCCGGAGGGTAGCTGCGACGAGCGGTGGCGGGTGGCGGAACTCCGGTGAGGTCGCAAGCTCGCGTGGCTTGACGGTGAGGTGCACCCGTGGGCGCTACAGCTTCGCGGAGATGAGGACAACGTCGCCGAGGTACACGTCGACGTCGAGGCGGCCCGGAGGACGGAGTTCTCCGGTGAAGCTCAACGGCAGTCCGACGGTGAAGGAAGGGGAAAAAGGAAATGGCGACGAGGTAACTGCGCAAACGAGGAGAAAATGAGGCAGTGGCGCGCACGAGGTCGAGGCGCATCTCCGTGCACAGGGAATCGACTTGAGGCTTACCCGAAGGGAAGTAATCGCCGGTGATGTCGTGGAGCTGGCTTGGTCGTGCTCGGAGAAGACGGGCTCAATTTGAGCTCCTCAGCCCGGAGCAAGGGATAGGGTGGCCATGGTGAGCTGCGGCCAAACCTTGCGCAGCTCCACGAAGCAGGGCTCGGCCCGGGATGAGTTCACCGCGGCGGAGCTCGAGCTTCGGCGATGGCGATGGGGTGGCGGCTAGGGTTTGGTCGACGGGGAAGCGACGGAGGAGAGCGAGCACGAGTGGAAGTGCTTCGGACAAGGGAGGGGAGCGCCTTGTAACGCCGTCGCCCGGTCGGAAGCGGGCCAGGGCGCCGCGCGGCGAGCCCGTACATCGGCGGCGACGTGGCGACTGACTTCCGCGCGCGCGCAGTGAGAGAGGAGCGACTGACATGCGGGCCCTCGGGCATCTTTTCTTTTTCCCGATTAATTCAAACTGAAATTTTCCCCAATCTTTGGCGCTCGATTTGAACTAGCAAATGAACACCAAAAATTGTGAAACCAGTTGCATTCGAAAGATCATGAAATACTCTTTCCAGTGACATAACATGCACATCTCAATTCAAAATGGAATTCAAATGGCAGCTAGTCAAAGTTGGACAATTTTGGAACTTTGGGGATTTATTTGAGCATCGAAATGAATTTCAAAAATCACCAAAAATTCTCCAAAATTCTTATTTCGCAAGGGCTATCTCCAGGAATTTTGGTTGGGTCAAGTTGTTAAAGAAATTTTTGAGTTGCTTCACAGATATGGGTTTGAACTTCGTTTGAATTTTGAATTTCGAATTTTTGAAATGGAACTTTTGTGCACGCCATCAGTTCTGCTGTGTTCAGTGTTGTTCTCAGTGACACGGGGTGTCACAATGGCCGAGAGGGAGGGGCGGCGTGGTGAAGAAGGGGCACGAGGAGGGCCTGAAGCTGGCGGTGTCGCTGCTGGAGGAGTTCGGGCTGCCGCTGGGCCTGCTGCCGCTGGCGGACGTGATCGAGGTGGGCTTCGTGCGCGCCACGGGGTACATGTGGATCGCGCAGCGCAAGAATGTGGAGCACCAGTTCAAGCTGGTGAGCAAGCAGGTGAGCTACGACGTGGAGATCACGGGCTACGTCACCGCCAAGCGCATCAAGAAGCTCAAGGGCGTCAAAAGGCCAAGGAGCTCATGCTGTGGCCCCCCGTCAACGAGATCATCGTCGACGACCCGCCCACCGGCAAGATCCACTTCAAGAGCCTCGCCGGCGTCACCAAGACCTTCCCCGTCGAGGCGTTCGCAAAGGGACAGTAGCCGCCGCCACCGCGACCGCGCAAGCACGTATGTTGTGTGGGAAGCTTTGCTTGCCTAGCTTGCTTTATTTATGTTATGTTACCCGCCTCGTTGCTTGATAATTTGCCGCATATAAGGCCGGCTAAGTGCTAGTAAACCATACTCCTAAATATCACCTAGTCCAGAGTTCACGACGAATATGAATCTGTACGGTTTCACGATTTGGTTCTGAGGATATATATTTTTACTACACGAAACTTTACACAGTTGCTCAATAATGGGAGTGCTAATACTGTCTTCCTAGTATATATGTTTTTCACAGCCAAATTCGGCCAATCGTGAGTCCTTCGACAATCCACAAAACTTCTGCCAAGGAGCGAGATTTCACCGCGTAAAAAATCCTTTACGTCGTTCCACTATTTCGTAGTTCAGTTCTCCTTCTCCAACTCCATAACTGGAGACAAAGTTTTCCACAACTCTCAAAACCCATTGATTTTGTAGATTGATAATTAAATAATTATAGTAAACCATGAAAAATATCTCCAAATTTTTAGAGGATCCCAGCGGCACTCCTTAGGTTTCGACTACTCGTGGGAGCGAATTTCAGGTTGGGGTTAAAAAAATCCCCTCGTCTGTCCGATGGCCAAAGCACAGGTCTAAGGCCCAGCTCCCATCGTGGTTGTCTCACACGCACAGGTCTAAGGCCCGGCCCGGGTCGTGGTCGTCTCACATGGGCTACAGTGCTGCTGTGTATGGGTAGGACAGAGGTTCGGGGATTTTCTTGACTTGCGTGAGAAGTTTTCTCTTTCGCACAATGCCCGGGGACTGTCTTACCCCCCGCAGGTCAAGTTTTTTTTTTTATAGTGCACTATCAAAGAAGTATGTAAAACGAAAGTATATTTCTCTTTTATATTTCGCTGTCCTAGAACAGAACATAAAGTTCAACTAATAATGACTGTCAAAACTAAATCTGAGCACCCCAATTTGTCAAGTAATATGTTGGCAAGTTTATGGGACTTGGTCGATAATATTATTTTACATTAGGAAGTGCTGATCAGTACAAGTGGCGCCTTACTCACTCTGGTTCCTACTCCCTCCGTTCTAAATTATAAGACGTTTCACCATTTCTAGATACATATTTTTTACTACGTATCTACACATAAAAGCTATGAATCTAGAAAAGTCAAAATGTTTTATAATTTAGAATGGAGGGAGTACTTTAGTGCATAAAATTTATTCTTCCTTGGGCCCATTTAGTTTGCACCTTGGAGGAGAATTTGGAAATCCTAGGCATCCCTGAAATGTAAATTGGTCAAAGTTCGGCGTTGGATGGCTTAGGTTATCCAAAAGGGGTTTATTACCTCATCCTGCTTGTCAGCTCCCCTCCTACCGATGGGCCAGACATTGTGGACGCCATGAGCACTGCTCGGCCCAAGTGAAGCATCAGGCCCAATCCCAACTACTATGGTCCAGCCTGGAAGAAGTGACTTGGGGTATAAGTATCGAGTAGGAAGATAGAGAGGGTGACAAGCATTGTAATAAACAATTTATTAAACAATTATCAATTCAATATTCCTCCGAATCCCCTGCTCCTGTTCTTCTTCTACCTTTGCTCCTTCCTTTCCCCACCTCTGATCCGGCATTGCTTACATCTGGTATCAAACTTGGTGCCGAATCCTGGCCGCGCCGCAATGTCCCCACCTCCACTATACTCGCCTTCAGAAATCGAAAGGAGCCATGGATCCCAACTAGAAGCTACTACTGGATGAGATCCGAAGTCAAGGAAGGAGTCAGCTCGCAGGTTCAACGAGCACGAGGTGAAGTGGGAAAAGTGTTTCACAGATCTGGAGGCGGACCGCGCCGCCACAGGCCAGCGCATCTCCGCTCTCGAGTCCGCGCGCGTCGCCACCACCAACCCGGAGTACAAGTGCCTCCTCTCGGAGCTGGAAGGCCTCTGCATCGACTCCGCCACAGTGTCCGCCGCCGTTGACCCGTCCGTGGAGCAGCGTCTGCAGGAGCTCGAGGCGCTCTGCGTGGAGCACGTCCATGTCGAGGAGGATGAGCGTGTCGCCAAGCTCGAGCGCACCATCAAGGAATCTGAGAGCATCATCAACTCGCTGAATCTGAAGGTGACCAAGCTCACCAACCACTGGGACTACATGGTGTTGGAGACCAGCGCATGCGAGCCGAGCATCTTTGGTTCCCCGGCCGTAGCTTCTGCCTCGACTTCAGCTGGATCCACTGTTGCATCGCACAAGGGGCCCGGCGTCGGCATGACTACACGGGATACTGGGTTTGGCATCGTTATGACGTGGTCTCATATCCTGGCATCTGTTACGTCGCCGGTACCATCTCATGTTCCTTTGACGTCGGGCTTCAGTTACAGTCATGGTGCTCCGCCGGGATCTGTTTTGATGCCTCAGATGCAACAAACTCATCACCCACCACCCATTCCCTCATTTTCATTCTAGGTTTCATAGCCAATTCCATACTCCACACCTCCAACTTCTCATCAAATTCCATGTACAACACCCCCAATTTCACAGCCACCTCCAATTTCACAACCACCTCTATACACTACACCCCTAATTTACCAGCCCGTGTCTCAAATTCCATCCTCTCATTACCCACCACCAATCACACATCCAATTCCCTAGCCCTCCTATCCCAATCCACCTCCAATTGACCCCCAAACCAACCATCACCATAACCATGGTTACCATCCACCTCCTGTTCTGCTAGGAATTGGCATTCCTCAGCTTCCTCGTGAACACGATTCCACCTAGCTCCAGGCTAACCTTGGCCGCCTTCCCAAGCTTCCTTTCCAAAATTTAGTGGCGAGAATCTACAATGTTGGAAACACCGTTGTGAAAAATTATTTCAGGATGTACTTGTAGAAGAACCCCTTTGGCTCAATGCGGCTGAAATGTACCACGAGGGTCCAGCTGATATATGGTACCAATCTGTTCAGTCCACACTTGAGAATGCATCCTGGGATACCTTCTGCCATATGCTCCATGACCGATTTGCTCGCAATGAGCATGAGGTCCTCATCTGTAAACTGTTCACCATCCGTCAAACTACCACAGCCCAAGCATTCATCCGAGTTTTGTGAACTCAAAGATCACCTCAATGCCTATTCTCAAGTTCACAAACCTCTGTACTTCATCCAACGATTCATCGATGGCCTTAAACCTAAGATTTGAGCAGTTGTCATTATGCATTCTCCACAAGCCCTCGATGCTGCCTGCTCATTGGCTCTGTTACAGGAAGAAGTGGTGATTACCATGGTGACAAGACCCACTTGTGGTGATTGGTTGCCTACTTCCAGGCAGGCTACACCAGCTTGCATGCTGTTGCCTCTGCCAGCACCACCATCTTGCGCTGATTGTCCTTCGTAAGCAATTCAGGCATCATGGCCCCTGTCCAAGCTGGTGGTGACTCCAAGTTGAGCGCCCACAAGATGTACTGTCATGCATCGGGGCTTGTTACTAACGAGGTCGAGGAAACGATGAAAGTAAAGATCAAAGCAGTAAAGGAGACACGAGATTTAACGTGGAAACCCTCCCGATGTGAGAGGGAAAAAACCACAGGCGCCAGCCAGCAAGAACTCCACTAGATCGAGTCAGGTTACAACGCCAATTCGGCGGCTTACAAGAAGTGTATGGAGAATCTATCTCTAAGGTAAACCCTAACCGGATATATAACCCATACCGTGGGCCTCCGCTACGCTCCGTCAGAAGTTGGCCTTTTGCTCTGTGCTAATTTGGAACATAACACAACAAACTCCACCTTGAGACAAATTCCTTCTTGTAGTATAAACAATAACCTTCATCTGAAATCAACAAGTAACAAATCTGCACTGGCGCCAAATAGCCTCTTGGGCTACTCCATCAAGCCAACTAAGCTTGAGCATAGCTCAAACTTAGCAACGGGAACAGGCTTTGTCAACATATCAGCTGGATTATCATGAGTACTAATCTTGCATACCTTTAGCCTACCCTTTTCGATCTGATCACGAACATAATAGTACTTGATCTCAATGTGCTTTGTCCTCTCATGAAACACCTGATCTTTGGTGAGACAAATAGCACTTTGACTGTCACAAAACAGGTTAATGCAAGAATCAGCTCCACAAAGCTCAGCAAACAATCCCTTTAACCAAATCAACTCTTTGGTAGCTTCAGCAATAGCCATATACTCCGCCTCAGTAGTAGATAAAGCAACAACAGGCTGCAAGACAGCCTTCCAACTCACAGCACAACTGCCAACAGTGAACACATAACCTGTGAGAGACCTGCGCTTATCCAAATCACCAGCATAATCAGAGTCCATGTTGGCAGTCGTTATCTATGACTTTTACTGCCAACATTTCTCCAAAGTTCATACTCATATAGTGGTAATCATGCTAAATATCATTTACACTAATGAGTTCCACGAGTTTTGTGCACCAAGATGTTTTGCAAGGAAATACAGGTAATTTGGTGCATAAACATCAACATTGGCAAAGCCGTACAAGTGAAGGTCTAAGGTTGGCTTGGACATGATGCAAAAGTTATCCAAATCACATATTTGACAGCACCATGTCGTAAAGCACTCCGAGACGATCAAAATGGATATTTGGATCACCCAATTCGGAGTTCGGACGAGAAAGTTACGCGTCCCGGAAAAATCACCGGCCGAACCGAGCCTGACCTAGGCCGGTCGGCCTAGGACCAGGCCGGTCGGCCTGGCACCTTCGCCAAACACCTCCAGGCTTTGCAGAATGGCTCTAGGGAGTAACCAAAAGGCCCCCAAGTGAGGCTTTGCAAAGATGGATGAGTTTAAGACCGAAAGGCCAAGGAAATGGGCAAATGGGCCGCCTTTCGGTCTTAACCAACACAACCGGCTTGAAATCACCTGAAACCGACACCAGGGATCAATCTTGGACGTCCACACGAAAGGCGGTGGCGAAAGGAGCCAGAAGGAGGCCGGTCGGCCTCCCCCTAGGCCGGTCGTCCTGGAGTTGAGGCGGTTTCGCCTCAACTTTCGCGTGACGCTTCGTCAAGTCGGTGCCGTGGCGGTTACGCGTGAGCTCAGCCCCAAACCACCATAGAAGGCTATAAAAGGCGCCCTTCACCCCCACTCAAGAAGACACACATCCATTGGAGAGAAGAGAAGGCTCAAGATGTAGTCCACTATCTTAGAGTAGAGTAGAGAGAGTAGTGGGTGAGTGCTTGGGTGACAGCCAAGCGTGTAGAGGGAGTTCGGGAGTCATCTCGGCCTTCCCTCAACATTGTTCCGGCCCCGAGGAATAAAGCTTCACAGATATCTTCAGTAAGTTCCTCGGTCTCTTGCCTTAGTACCTCGCTAGTTTTACTCTTTACTTTCAGCAATCTAGCTTTTCTATCGTTGATTTGCGGGATCCCAAGTCCGCGTGGGTAACAGCGATGCCCATTGGGTTTTCCTCATAATCCCTTCCGGTTGGGTGGAGGTCAGTAGCCGAAAGCTTAGGCGTGGTGCCTGTGCTGGTTGGCTACCTTGGGTTGTGTTGCACCCCACGAAACTTCTAGTGGTAGGCGGCAAGTGAGTGACAGCCTTGTCCGTCCCTCGTATTCCACCACGTTCGGGTGTATACATGTTGACACCATAAATTTGTTGGGTGGTTACTGCACCAAGTTTTGGTGTCAACATTTTCATAACAGTAGTTGCTAGAGCCCGGAGGATCCCCTCTCTCATCCCTTTCTGAGTTCCTCCCGTTCTAGCCGTCGAAGCAAATCATGTTAGATAAAGTTATGTTGTCTGGGGTAACGAGTGGCTAACTAAGGTTAAGCTCTCTACCCTTTTACCCTTTTCTCCCTTGGTGGGTCCGGTTAGAGAAGTCTAGGCTAGTCGCGTCTACCGTTCCTTGGATTTGACATCCAGGTTTTACTCCCCTGGTGAAAGGCTACAGCGGTCTCCGTGCGCTTGCGGATTCGTTAGGCTAAGGAGTGCCAACAGTCCACATAACCAATAAGTCCCTTTTCAGTCCTGCCAAACTTCAAACAATAATCTGCCGTCCCTCTGAGATACCTGAAAATCTACTGAACTGCCTTCCAGTGTTCTTTACCAGGATTAGACATATATCTGCTAACCAAACTCATGGCATAAGATAAATCCGGACGAGAGCAAACCATAGCATACATCAAAGAACCAACAGCACTGGAATAAGGAACCTTTGACATGTACTCAATATCTTCAATTGAACTAGCACACTGTTTAGCTGACAATTTAAAGTGAGGTGCAATAGGAGTACTAACAGACTTTGCATCATGCATGTTGAAACGGTGAAGAACCTTGTCAATATAATTATGCTGACTAAGAAATAATAATCCAGCCATTCGGTATAATCCGCTCCGCTCCGGCCCAAGCCTCCGGCGACGGGCCTCCGCTACGCTCCGTCAGAAGTTGGCCTTTTGCTCTGTGCTAATTTGGAACATAACACAACAAACTCCACCTTGAGACAAATTCCTTCTTGTAGTATAAACAATAACCTTCATCTGAAATCAACAAGTAACAAATCTGCACTGGCGCCAAATAGCCTCTTGGGCTACTCCATCAAGCCAACTAAGCTTGAGCATAGCTCAAACTTAGCAACGGGAACAGGCTTTGTCAACATATCAGCTGGATTATCATGAGTACTAATCTTGCATACCTTTAGCCTACCCTTTTCGATCTGATCACGAACATAATAGTACTTGATCTCAATGTGCTTTGTCCTCTCATGAAACACCTGATCTTTGGTGAGACAAATAGCACTTTGACTGTCACAAAACAGGTTAATGCAAGAATCAGCTCCACAAAGCTCAGCAAACAATCCCTTTAACCAAATCAACTCTTTGGTAGCTTCAGCAATAGCCATATACTCCGCCTCAGTAGTAGATAAAGCAACAACAGGCTGCAAGACAGCCTTCCAACTCACAGCACAACTGCCAACAGTGAACACATAACCTGTGAGAGACCTGCGCTTATCCAAATCACCAGCATAATCAGAGTCCATGTTGGCAGTCGTTATCTATGACTTTTACTGCCAACATTTCTCCAAAGTTCATACTCATATAGTGGTAATCATGCTAAATATCATTTACACTAATGAGTTCCACGAGTTTTGTGCACCAAGATGTTTTGCAAGGAAATACAGGTAATTTGGTGCATAAACATCAACATTGGCAAAGCCGTACAAGTGAAGGTCTAAGGTTGGCTTGGACATGATGCAAAAGTTATCCAAATCACATATTTGACAGCACCATGTCGTAAAGCACTCCGAGACGATCAAAATGGATATTTGGATCACCCAATTCGGAGTTCGGACGAGAAAGTTACGCGTCCCGGAAAAATCGCCGGCCGAACCGAGCCTGACCTAGGCCGGTCGGCCTAGGACCAGGCCGGTCGGCCTGGCACCTTCGCCAAACACCTCCAGGCTTTGCAGAATGGCTCTAGGGAGTAACCAAAAGGCCCCCAAGTGAGGCTTTGCAAAGATGGATGAGTTTAAGACCGAAAGGCCAAGGAAATGGGCAAATGGGCCGCCTTTCGGTCTTAACCAACACAACCGACTTGAAATCACCTGAAACCGACACCAGGGATCAATCTTGGACGTCCACACGAAAGGCGGTGGCGAAAGGAGCCAGAAGGAGGCCGGTCGGCCTCCCCCTAGGCCGGTCGTCCTGGAGTTGAGGCGGTTTCGCCTCAACTTTCGCGTGACACTTCGTCAAGTCGGTGCCGTAGCGGTTACGCGTGAGCTCAGCCCCAAACCACCATAGAAGGCTATAAAAGGCGCCCTTCACCCCCACTCAAGAAGACACACATCCATTGGAGAGAAGAGAAGGCTCAAGATGTAGTCCACTATCTTAGAGTAGAGTAGAGAGAGTAGTGGGTGAGTGCTTGGGTGACAGCCAAGCGTGTAGAGGGAGTTCGGGAGTCATCTCGGCCTTCCCTCAACATTGTTCCGGCCCCGAGGAATAAAGCTTCACAGATATCTTCAGTAAGTTCCTCGGTCTCTTGCCTTAGTACCTCGCTAGTTTTACTCTTTACTTTCAGCAATCTAGCTTTTCTATCGTTGATTTGCGGGATCACAAGTCCGCGTGGGTAACAGCGATGCCCATTGGGTTTTCCTCATAATCCCTTCCGGTTGGGTGGAGGTCAGTAGCCGAAAGCTTAGGCGTGGTGCCTGTGCTGGTTGGCTACCTTGGGTTGTGTTGCACCCCACGGAACTGCTAGTGGTAGGCGGCAAGTGAGTGACAGCCTTGTCCGTCCCTCGTATTCCACCACGTTCGGGTGTATACATGTTGACACCATAAATTTGTTGGGTGGTTACTGCACCAAGTTTTGGTGTCAACATTTTCATAACAGTAGTTGCTAGAGCCCGGAGGATCCCCTCTCTCATCCCTTTCTGAGTTCCTCCCGTTCTAGCCGTCGAAGCAAATCATGTTAGATAAAGTTATGTTGTCTGGGGTAACGAGTGGCTAACTAAGGTTAAGCTCTCTACCCTTTTACCCTTTTCTCCCTTGGTGGGTCCGGTTAGAGAAGTCTAGGCTAGTCGCGTCTACCGTTCCTTGGATTTGACATCCAGGTTTTACTCCCCTGGTGAAAGGCTACAGCGGTCTCCGTGCGCTTGCGGATTCGTTAGGCTAAGGAGTGCCAACAGTCCACATAACCAATAAGTCCCTTTTCAGTCCTGCCAAACTTCAAACAATAATCTGCCGTCCCTCTGAGATACCTGAAAATCTACTGAACTGCCTTCCAGTGTTCTTTACCAGGATTAGACATATATCTGCTAACCAAACTCATGGCATAAGATAAATCCGGACGAGAGCAAACCATAGCATACATCAAAGAACCAACAGCACTGGAATAAGGAACCTTTGACATGTACTCAATATCTTCAATTGAACTAGCACACTGTTTAGCTGACAATTTAAAGTGAGGTGCAATAGGAGTACTAACAGACTTTGCATCATGCATGTTGAAACGGTGAAGAACCTTGTCAATATAATTATGCTGACTAAGAAATAATAATCCAGCCATTCGGTATAATCCGCTCCGCTCCGGCCCAAGCCTCCGGCGACGGGCCTCCGCTACGCTCCGTCAGAAGTTGGCCTTTTGCTCTGTGCTAATTTGGAACATAACACAACAAACTCCACCTTGAGACAAATTCCTTCTTGTAGTATAAACAATAACCTTCATCTGAAATCAACAAGTAACAAATCTGCACTGGCGCCAAATAGCCTCTTGGGCTACTCCATCAAGCCAACTAAGCTTGAGCATAGCTCAAACTTAGCAACGGGAACAGGCTTTGTCAACATATCAGCTGGATTATCATGAGTACTAATCTTGCATACCTTTAGCTTACCCTTTTCGATCTGATCACGAACATAATGGTACTTGATCTCAATGTGCTTTGTCCTCTCATGAAACACCTGATCTTTGGTGAGACAAATAGCACTTTGACTGTCACAAAACAGGTTAATGCAAGAATCAGCTCCACAAAGCTCAGCAAACAATCCCTTTAACCAAATCAACTCTTTGGTAGCTTCAGCAATAGCCATATACTCCGCCTCAGTAGTAGATAAAGCAACAACAGGCTGCAAGACAGCCTTCCAACTCACAGCACAACTGCCAACAGTGAACACATAACCTGTGAGAGACCTGCGCTTATCCAAATCACCAGCATAATCAGAGTCCACATAACCAATAAGTCCCTTTTCAGTCCTGCCAAACTTCAAACAATAATCTGCCGTCCCTCTGAGATACCTGAAAATCCACTGAACTGCCTTCCAGTGTTCTTTACCAGGATTAGACATATATCTGCTAACCAAACTCATGGCATAAGATAAATCCGGACGAGAGCAAACCATAGCATACATCAAAGAACCAACAGCACTGGAATAAGGAACCTTTGACATGTACTCAATATCTTCAATTGAACTAGCACACTGTTTAGCTGACAATTTAAAGTGAGGTGCAATAGGAGTACTAACAGACTTTGCATCATGCATGTTGAAACGGTGAAGAACCTTGTCAATATAATTATGTTGACTAAGAAATAATAATCCAGCCATTCGGTATAATCCGCTCCGCTCCGGCCCAAGCCTCCGGCGACGGGCCTCCGCTACGCTCCGTCAGAAGTTAGCCTTTTGCTCTGTGCTAATTTGGAACATAACACAACAGGGCTCTGCTACAAGTGCGGCGGCAAGTGGAGCAGAGATCACCGCTGCCCGCCCAAAGTGCTGCAAGCGGTGGACCCATTGTGGGACTCATTTTCATCAGTGGATTCTATGCCTGATTCCCCGCTGACTTCACTAGCACATGAGCAGGTTATGCTAGCCATCTTGAAATCAGCTTTTTCTAGGATTCTGGCTTCTCGTACAGTGCGTCTGGTGGGTTCTCTTCAGCATGTGCCCGTGCAGATGCTTATAGACTCTGACAGTTCATCTTCTTTTATCAATGTCAATCGGGTGTCGCAGTTAACTGACATCACTTCAAAGCCGATTGTGAGTTCTGTTCAGATTGGTAGAGGTGGTCGTCTTGCCAGTAATTCACTACTGCGTCAGGTGCCATGGACAGTGGATGGTTCCACCTTCTACCTGTTGACATAAAATGTGACCGTCTGCGCCAACACACCGACAAGCCGAAGTAGCTAGCCTCACCAGGTGCCCGGGTGTCAGAATCCAGAAGCGTGCCAGTCGGTTTGACCTGTTAACCAACAAGGGATAAAAACTGTGAGAAGAAAACTGGAATGTGTCGGGTGAGACCAGACAGTTCCATATTTACGGCCCTGAAGCCACTTACGACGACATACAGCTATAGAAGCTGTCTGCCAAACAGTTTTATAAGTCATTCGGCAAGTATAAAAGTAGAGCATAACAAAGCACTAAATAGCCGAATACGTATGTAAAAGAAGACAACAAATGAAAATCGATCATTGTATATCATATAAAGCACAAATCTAGACCGATATCAATATTCAAAGCATAATAAATAAACAGGCAACTCATAAATATAAATCTACCTAAACAATGCATGCATAGGCCTAATCCAACTAGTCTGCCGCACGTCTAGCATTCATAAACCCGTCGAGCATAAACCCTGGCAAGTTAATCCACCGCATGATACCGCTTGCTACTAATCTATGCCACTCCCTTACGACAGGATTAATCCACCGGATGATACAATCTATAAATAAGAAAGCTTAAAAGCATGCATATACCTAAACAGATCTATAAATACTCGTTACTCGTGTACGTACAACCATATTCGGCAAGGTTGCCGAATTGGGGTCCATGAAGAAGGAACAAGACAAGCTAACACGACCTAAACTTAACAAAACCTGCATCTGCCGCATGACACCCAGCATCATTAAGCCTAAACACGCTATAACATGCAATGAACCCACAACACGTAGCAATCTAGATCGATCTAACCCGGCTATATGAGCATACAAACTATCTATCATGATACAAGAGTGCAAGATATGTCGAAGCCAAGCCGTATCAAATCTAGATTGGGCAATAAAGTGTTACAAACAATAGTAAAGCATCAAAAGACAATGCAACACGTGATAACTTGATGAATCTAATAGATCTTGCCAAATCTAAAAGAGCCGATAACTATCTTTACTCATGACTTAATCCGCCGCACGATACAAGGCATAAGTAAAAACTTCCCATCATTAAGCTTAAATCCGCCGCACGATACTAAGCAAAACGGATGAGACTACTTGCACCATTATCTAAATCCGCCGCACGATACTAGACATGATAGCAAGGTTGCCGGTACTTACGGAGGTCGAAGGATCGATGGCTCCCCTCGAAGAACTCGACGACTCGACTAAAGGACTCGAAAGGTGGCACAGAGGCCGGTTTGTATTGGTTTGTTGTTGGATCGGAATCCCATGTTACAATGGCTGAGGGTTTATATTTATACCCTGAGCAGAATATGAGTCCTAGGTAAGGTTGAAAACGGACGGGAGAAATCCCGTCCCGTACCGTACCGTATACCGTTTTTGTCCCGCCCGTTTTCGTATTAACGGGAAAAAACGGGAACGGGACGGGAAATGGGATGAGAGTGACCGGGACGGGAACGAAAACAGGAGAGGGTTTCTCCCGCCCGTTTTTCCGGTTTCCCGTATTTGGCCGGTAGTCTCCCGTATTTGTCCCGTATACGAGTTAACCGGGATAGGCTCTGCTGCGACCTGCTGGTTTGTTTAGCGTGCGCAAGGCCCATATGGCCATGTCGGCCCATGTACTAAAAATGAACAGCAGACCTGCTTCTTTGCTAGTGTGGACGGACGTCTGCATCGTGACAATTCACCTGCTTGTCCCGATGTCTTGCACCAGCATTAGCACGCCTCAAGTGAGCGCCAATAAGCAGCCATGCAACGAGCAGTAGTAGCGACATGGTCAGGAGCTTCAACATATAATCATGCTTCCGGATGCGTTCCCGGCTCCCGATCGTTTTCGTTGCATTTTCGTTCGTATTTATCCGTTTTCGTATACCGGCAATCCCGCTCCCGCTCCCGTTCCCGGCAATCCCGCTCCCGCTCCCGTTCCCGGTAATAAAATGCGGTAATGAAAACGGGAGAGGGTGTTTCCCGCCCGTTTCCGTTCGTTTTCATCCCTAGTCCTAGGAGACTACGATTACACGACGATATTTGGAAAAAATATGAATCCAAGCTTAATAAAATCATCCCGGAGCCTCCTGTCGCCACGTGTCTTCTCTTCCAAATCGGTTTCCGCTTGCTATTTTCCTGCTTCCCGAACGGAGCTCATTTCTCGTGATAGCCGACCGCACGCTCATCTTTGCCGATTTGGTCTGAAATAGCCGACCGCTTGACTAGTTGCCGAATGCTTCTCTGCTGCACACTGGGTCCACCTGTCATCCTTAGTGTTGACCAAAATTCGGTGTTAACACATGCCCCCTCAATTTTGGGATAAAAGTAATCTTTTATTCTGAAATTGACCACAAATCTTTGAATTAGGTCAACACTAGTCTTCAAGCGTCACCGCCATTCGGAAAAAATCCGCTCCGTGTTTAGTCTTGCCAAGTTGGATTAAGTCTCTATGACTGATCATTTTTCTAGTCATCACCGGATTCTTCCAGAATAAAGACTCTTCATTTCCAGGCCCAGCCCAACAACGGCCCAAGGATGTGAAAAGAAAAACCATAGTCCGACGTTTGGTTTTCCCGGGGTACGCGCCACGGCTCCATAAATATGCCCCACCTTGGCTATCTTCTCCACTTCCAATCGATCAGTCTCTACTCTCAGTCTCTTTGTTTTCTCCGAGCTAGAGAGAAAAAACCCTTGTTCCAAAATCATCCATGGCCGGTGATGGCGATAACCGCGGCAAACGCCCTGCTGATGGCGAAGCTGAAGGGAGCCATGCTCCAAATCGACGGAGACTCGGGTAAGAATCGATTCTTGCCCCTTTTGCGATTTCGTTTTTGGCCGAATCCTGATTTCTTGATTCATCTTTTTCAGGGTGCGGGCTTACAGTAGCCAGCACCAGATCCTGCCGCCGGCATCGGCGGGCTAGCCGGCCGTCGCCTCGGAGCGCATTCCTCCTCCTGCGGCCGCTGGCGGCGATCGGGGAAGACGCCTCTGGCGTCACGGGTAGAACAGTGCTCCTGCCCCCTTGTGCTTGCCATGTTGCCTGCATTTTAGGTTTCTGACTTCATTGTTCCTTGCAGGCTCCATTACCTTCCTCCGGCTCACCCGGTCGTCGTCGCCGACGCTCCAGAGCCAGATGCCGGCTCGTCGGACTCCGAGTCCGACGATTCAGACCGCGATCCCTCTCGCCGCTGGGCGGCGCAGTACGCTAGGGAGAGGGACGCAGCTCAAAAGGAGCTGGAGGAGGTGTCGAAAAAGTACGGCATCGAAAGCTCGAGTGGGAGGATCAGCGGAGGCAACTCTGCGATTCTATCACTGGTGAGATTTCTCTGTTCAATTTTCTGATTTCCTGTCTTTGTCGCCTTCACATCCTGACTTTTCCTTCTTTCCAGCCCTCTCCAATGAGCTGGACCGCCTAAAAGTGGCGGCGAACGGGATCGCCGACAAGGTGAACGCCCAGGGGGAAACTACTGAGGCCCGTCTTGATGATACGGACGGCCAGATCGACCGGGCCGTGCTCAAGGCGGTGCACCTCGGTGTCACCCTTGGCTTGGCGGGGATGTCCTCTCGTACTGAAGAGGACTATTCCGTTCACCCGGTGGGTTTCGCCAGCGTCGTCCAGACCAGGTGGACGACATCTCGGAGCGCCTGGAGCTCTATGATGATCACGCCACTGCCCTTGCCGATGCTACTGATCCCCAATCTGTCCTGAACATGCTGTTCCATGATGAGTAGTTTGCACTAGGACAGATTGAGAAATAAGTAAAGTTGTTTCCTGGGCGATCCTTGCTCTTGTTCATGTACTTGTTTATCCCTTCTGAAGTGTCTTTGATAAATCCCTCCGATTAGCTATCCAGAAGAATACTTGTCGAATGGATGACGTCACATTTTCCGAACAGATCATGATTCCACGTCAAAAATTGTATTGTCACATCATCCTGGCAACTTAGTAACTGCGTTTCAGCTTTCTCGTCTTCCAATAAACCTACCCACTTAGAAAACGCCGAAACCGTAAATATTATAAGTATTTTTTGCGCTAAAGGCGATGCCATCGTGCATCGGCTATTTCGTACTCAAGGCGATTTCTTTTTTGCACTCAAAATCGGCTATTTAGACTGAAGGCGATCCTGTATCAAATCGGCTATCTGCAATTGATCTTCACGAACCAACCCTGACGCTAGGATAGTATTTCTTGAGAAACCTTCCATTGATGGCTCTAGTAAATTCTTCTCCAAATAGATTTTTTAAGATATACGCATTGCCGGGCACACACCTTACTACCCGAAGAGGTCCTATTCGGTGACCACTTGCCGAATGCTTTGTCTTTGGTCCCAATCGGCAATATAGTTTTCCAAACCAGGTCTCCTTCTGCAAACTGCTTTACTCTGACCTTCTTATTGTAATACTTGGCAACACGCATCTTATTCTTTTTAATATTTTCCAATGCCTTGAGACGAATCAAATGCAAGTCTTCCAACTCATCTATCATAAGATTTTTATAATCTTTCTCTGTTAGATCTTTTTGCAATTGAATTCGTCTTGAATCTGATTGTAATTCCCATGGTAACACAGCATGATGTCCATAAACCAACTCATAGGGAGATGCTTGTGTTGATCCATGGCAAGCCATTCGGTAAGCCCAAAGAGCTTCATTTAGAACTAGATGCCATCTCCTTGGCTTCTCATCAATTTTCTTCTGAATGATTTTGATCATAATCTTATTTGATGCCTCTGCTTGACCATTGGCTTGTGCATAATAAGGAGAAGAATTATATAACTTTATTCCCATGCTTTCAGCAAAATCACAAAATTCTCGATCAGATCGTATCGAAATACACACATCCAAGCTGACAAGGACTCTCGAGTTTGAGCCAACGAGATGCAGGATCAGAAGGTCCTAACCCAACCCTCTATTGGATATTAAACCATGCCTAGATAGCGCTATGACTAGCAGTTCAAGGCAAGGGAATCCCATCGCCATAAGCGAGAGACAAGTAGAATCGCTGGCCTCTAAGAAAAATGATGTCAAAAATACAAGAAAACTGCCATAGTGTTAATATTTTTTATTTTTACCTTGTGCATTTTTTCGTGGAGCTCGGTGGTGGGCCCCACAATGCGTTTGTTCATTGTGTCAGTACCGAGGATGCCAGCTCTCATTCCAAGATTTTTTCCCAGTCCGGTAAAGGATCAGATCGTATCCAAATACACACATCCAAGCTAACAAGGACTCTCGAGTTTGAGCCAACGAGATGCAGGATCAGAAGGTCCTAACCCAACCCTCTATTGGATATTAGATCATGCCTAGATAGCGCTATGACTAGCAGTTCAAGGCAAGGGAATCCCATCGCCATAAGCGAGAGACAAGTAGAATCGCTGGCCTCTAAGAAAAATGGTGTCAAAATTACAAGAAAACTGCCATAGGGCTAATATTTTTTTTATTTTTACCTTGTGCATTTTTTTGTGGAGCTCGATGGTGGGCCCCACAATGTGTTTGTTCACTGAGACAGTACCGCGGATGCCAGCTCCCATTCCATGATTTTTTCCCAGTCCGGTAAACGATCAGATCGTATCCAAATACACACATCCAAGCTGACAAGGACTCTCGAGTTTGAGCCAACGAGATGCAGGATCAGAAGGTCCTAACCCAACCCTCTATTGGATATTAGATCATGCCTAGATAGCGCTATGACTAGTAGTTCAAGGCAAGGGAATCCCATCGCCATAAGCGAGAGACAAGTAGAATCGCTGGCCTCTAAGAAAAATGGTGTCAAAAATACAAGAAAACTGCCATAGGGTTAATATTTTTTTATTTTTACCTTGTGCATTTTTTCGTGGAGCTCGGTGGTGAGCCCCACAATGCGTTTATTCACTGAGTCAGTACCGTGGATGCCAGCTCTCATTCCAAGATGTTTTCCCAGTCCGGTAAACGATCAGATCGTATCCAAATACACACATCCAAGCTAACAAGGACTCTCGAGTTTGAGCCAACGAGATGCAGGATCAGAAGGTCCTAATCCAACCCTCTGTTGGATATTAGATCATGCCTAGATAGCAATATGAATAGATGTTCAAGGCAAGGGAATCCCATCGCCATAAGCGAGAGACAAGTAGAATCGCTGGTCTCTAAGAAAAATGGTGTCAAAAATACAAGAAAACTGCCATAGGGTTAATATTTTTTTATTTTTACCTTGTGCATTTTTTGTGGAGCTCGGTGGTGAGCCCCACAATGCGTTTGTTCACTGAGTCAGTACCGTGGATGCCAGCCCTCATTCCAAGATGTTTTCCCAGTCCGGTAAACGATCAGATCGTATCCAAATACACACATCTAAGCTAACAAGGACTCTCGAGTTTGAGCCAACGAGATGCAGGATCAGAAGGTCCTAACCCAACCCTCTGTTGGATATTAGATCATGCCTAGATAGCGCTATGACTAGCAGTTCAAGGCAAGGGAATCCCATCGCCATAAGCGAGAGACAAGTAGAATCGCTGGCCAATAAGAAAAATGGTGTCAAAAATACAAGAAAACTGCCATAGGGTTAATATTTTTTTATTTTTACCTTGTGCATTTTTTCGTGGAGCTCGGTGGTGAGCCCCACAATGCGTTTGTTCACTGAGTCAGTACCGTGGATGCCAGCTCTCATTCCAAGATTTTTTCCCAGTCCGGTAAACGATCAGATCGTATCCAAATACACACATCCAAGCTGACAAGGACTCTCGAGTTTGAGTCAACGAGATGCAGGATCAGAAGGTCCTAACCCAACCCTCTATTGGATATTAGATCATGCCTAGATAGCACTATGACTAGTAGTTCAAGGCAAGGGAATCCCATCGCCATAAGCGAGAGACAAGTAGAATCGCTGGCCTCTAAGAAAAATGGTGTCAAAAATACAAGAAAACTGCCATAGGGTTAATATTTTTTTATTTTTACCTTGTGCATTTTTTCGTGGAGCTCGGTGGTGGGCCCCACAATGCGTTTGTTCATTGAGTCAGTACCGAGGATGCCAGCTCTCATTCCAAGATTTTTTCCCAGTCCGGTAAATGATCAGATCATATCCAAATACACACATCCAAGCTAACAAGGACTCTCGAGTTTGAGCCAACGAGATGCAGGATCAGAAGGTCCTAACCCAACCCTCTATTGGATATTAGATC
>CM017440.1:556992-561961 GCA_007726485.1 Eragrostis curvula | reverse complement strand
AGCTCTCATTCCAAGATTTTTTCCCAGTCCGGTAAACGATCAGATCGTATCCAAATACACACATCCAAGCTAACAAGGACTCTCGAGTTTGAGCCAACGAGATGCAGGATCAGAAGGTCCTAACCCAACCCTCTGTTGGATATTAGATCATGCCTAGATAGCGCTATGAATAGCAGTTCAAGGCAAGGGAATCCCATCGCCATAAGCGAGAGACAAGTAGAATCGCTGGCCTCTAAGAAAAATGGTGTCAAAATACAAGAAAACTGCCATAGGGTTAATATTTTTTTTATTTTTACCTTGTGCATTTTTTCGTGGAGCTCGGTGGTGGGCCCCACAATGCGTTTGTTCACTGAGTCAGTACCGTGGATGCCAGCTCTCATTCCAAGATTTTTTCCCAGTCCGGTAAACGATCAGATCGTATCCAAATACACACATCCAAGCTAACAAGGACTCTCGAGTTTGAGCCAACGAGATGCAGGATCAGAAGGTCCTAACCCAACCCTCTATTGGATATTAGATCATGCCTAGATAGCGCTATGAATAGCAGTTCAAGGCAAGGGAATCCCATCGCCATAAGCGAGAGACAAGTAGAATCGCTGGCCTCTAAGAAAAATGGTGTCAAAAATACAAGAAAACTGCCATAGGGTTAATATTTTTTTTATTTTTACCTTGTGCATTTTTTCGTGGAGCTCGGTGGTGAGCCCCACAATGCGTTTGTTCACTGAGTCAGTACCGTGGATGCCAGCTCTCATTCCAAGATTTTTTCCCAGTCCGGTAAACGATCAGATCGTATCCAAATACACACATCCAAGCTAACAAGGACTCTCGAGTTTGAGCCAACGAGATGCAGGATCAGAAGGTCC
The DNA here is from genome assembly GCA_007726485.1 of Eragrostis curvula. NCBI lineage: Eukaryota > Viridiplantae > Streptophyta > Magnoliopsida > Poales > Poaceae > Eragrostis > Eragrostis curvula. The sequence goes on along the minus strand of CM017440.1, from coordinate 561,098 downwards.
TAACCCAACCCTCTGTTGGATATTAGATCATGCCTAGATAGCGCTATGAATAGCAGTTCAAGGCAAGGGAATCCCATCGCCATAAGCGAGAGACAAGTAGAATCGCTGGCCTCTAAGAAAAATGGTGTCAAAAATACAAGAAAACTGCCATAGGGTTAATATTTTTTTATTTTTACCTTGTGCATTTTTTCGTGGAGCTCGGTGGTGAGCCCCACAATGCGTTTGTTCACTGAGTCAGTACCGTGGATGCCAGCTCTCATTCCAAGATTTTTTCCCAGTCCGGTAAACGATCAGATCGTATCCAAATACACACATCCAAGCTAACAAGGACTCTCGAGTTTGAGCCAACGAGATGCAGGATCAGAAGGTCCTAACCCAACCCTCTGTTGGATATTAGATCATGCCTAGATAGCGCTATGAATAGCAGTTCAAGGCAAGGGAATCCCATCGCCATAAGCGAGAGACAAGTAGAATCGCTGGCCTCTAAGAAAAATGGTGTCAAAAATACAAGAAAACTGCCATAGGGTTAATATTTTTTTATTTTTACCTTGTGCATTTTTTCGTGGAGCTCGGTGGTGAGCCCCACAATGCGTTTGTTCACTGAGTCAGTACCGTGGATGCCAGCTCTCATTCCAAGATTTTTTCCCAGTCCGGTAAACGATCAGATCGTATCCAAATACACACATCCAAGCTGACAAGGACTCTCGAGTTTGAGCCAACGAGATGCAGGATCAGAAGGTCCTAACCCAACCCTCTGTTGGATATTAGATCATGCCTAGATAGCGCTATGAATAGCAGTTCAAGGCAAGGGAATCCCATCGCCATAAGCGAGAGACAAGTAGAATCGCTGGCCTCTAAGAAAAATGGTGTCAAAATACAAGAAAACTGCCATAGGGCTAATATTTTTTTTATTTTTACCTTGTGCATTTTTTCGTGGAGCTCGGTGGTGGGCCCCACAATGTGTTTGTTCATTGAGTCAGTACCGTGGATGCCAGCTCTCATTCCAAGATTTTTTCCCAGTCCGGTAAACGATCAGATCGTATCCAAATACACACATCCAAGCTAACAAGGACTCTCGAGTTTGAGCCAACGAGATGCAGGATCAGAAGGTCCTAACCCAACCATCTGTTGGATATTAGATCATGCCTAGATAGCGCTATGAATAGCAGTTCAAGGCAAGGGAATCCCATCGCCATAAGCGAGAGACAAGTAGAATCGCTGGCCTCTAAGAAAAATGGTGTCAAAATTACAAGAAAACTGCCATAGGGCTAATATTTTTTTTATTTTTACCTTGTGCATTTTTTCGTGGAGCTCGGTGGTGGCCCCACAATGTGTTTGTTCATTGAGTCAGTACCGTGGATGCCAGCTCTCATTCCAAGATTTTTTCCCAGTCCGGTAAACGATCAGATCGTATCCAAATACACACATCCAAGCTGACAAGGACTCTCGAGTTTGAGCCAACGAGATGCAGGATCAGAAGGTCCTAACCCAACCCTCTGTTGGGTATTAGATCATGCCTAGATAGCGCTATGAATAGCAGTTCAAGGCAAGGGAATCCCATTGCCATAAGCGAGAGACAAGTAGAATCGCTGGCCTCTGTTGACGGCTGTTATCACCGTCAACTCTTCGGGAATAAATGAAGATCCATACCAAGTATCATATATAAAATGTGTATATCTAACAAATTCCACAAGTTTTGGATGAGTTGTGCTTGCAGGGACCTGTGTGCAAAAGACGAGGCAGAACAGGGCCAAAGCAAGGCCGACCGGCCTGCCTCTAGGCCGGCCGGCCTGGCCTTGTTCCCTATGGTTCTGCCACTTCACCAATCCATCAAGCATGTCCAGGAGAAGATCTTGCACGTTGAATTCAACGTCGGTTTGATCAAAGGGACCGAAAGGCTTGGGCATGGACAAACCGACCAGCCTACCGACCTTGCGATCCAAAACCGACTTGAAATCGTGTACAACCGTCATCAGGACAAGATCTGGAGCGTCCACGCGAAAGACGGTGGCCAGACCAGCCAGGTGGAGGCCGATCGGCCCCCCACCAGGCCGGCCGGCCTGCCCCTGCCGCCTCTGGTGCCCGGGTTTCTCGAGGCGGTGCAAGACGTCGGTTGTATGGCGGTTGCATGAGCGGAGACGCCTGAAACCGCCATCAAGCCCTATAAAAGGAGCCCCTCTCCTCCATCCTCAACACACAACAACACACACATTCAAGCAAGTCTTGAAGGAGCACTTCCATTTCCCTTTTCTAGGTCTAGGTTAGGTGTTAGGAGTGGAGTCGAGTCGAGCAAAGTCCGGAGTTCCTCGGAAGTTCTGGTATAGCTCTTGTATCCTTTACTTGTCTTAGTACATTTTACCTTTTATTCAAGTAATTTATATTTCCTTCTTTACTTTGAGTATAGCTTCGCCTTGTGTTCATCCTTCGGGATAGTCTTTCCTATAGTCTTAAGTTTAGAGTATAGTTTAGCTCTACCGGGTTTTATCTCGCTTGTCTTCTCGCCTTGACCGCGGCCGTAAGAAGCCAAGGAAGGACGGGGTTTTCTCTTGAAAGGCCTCAAGGGAATTCTTAACATTAAGTGCAGACGTGGTGTCTGGCTTCGTGTTAACTAAGGAGTGTGTTGCACCCCACGGAACTGCTAGTGGTAGGCGGCAAGTGAGTGACAGCCTTGTCCGTCCCTCGTATTCCACCACGTTCGGGTGTATTCATATCAGTAGTGCTGAGCCCGGAGAACCCCCTCTCTCATCCCATTCTGAGGTTCTCCTGTTCTAGCCATCAAGCGAGCTCTAGTCCCAGATATCTAAGCTAGATTCTAAGTTAAGGTTATAGAGGCTCAGCTCCTAGTAAGAAGTGTCGTAGTCCGGTCTCCACTCCAGCTCTCTTTCCTTCTCTCTAGCTTTGAGGCTCCGTGTTGTGTCGCTGGTCGTTTCGACCTTCTACCCCGGTCTTCGGACCATTATCCTATACCTTTGGTATAACCCCTCCTGAGTTAGCGGATCGATATATCCACGGGATTCCTCAATTAATTCATAGAAATATTCTTTACACCATTTTGCTTCCCTGCGGAATTATAAATACGATACCCAGGATTCAACTCCTCGGTGAAGTGCTACAACGAGTATATTCTGTGCACTTGCAGAATTAAAGCCTACAACGATATATTCAGGCTCAACTTACGTTATCTAAAAAAGTAACGCTAAGGAGTGCCAACAGCCTCTAAGAAAAATGGTGTCAAAATACAAGAAAACTGCCATAGGGTAATATTTTTTATTTTTACCTTGTGCATTTTTTCGTGGAGCTCGGTGGTGGGCCCCACAATGCGTTTGTTCACTGAGTCAGTACCATGGATGCCAGCTCTCATTCCAAGATTTTTTCCCAGTCCGGTAAACGATCAGATCGTATCCAAATACACACATCCAAGCTAACAAGGACTCTCGAGTTTGAGCCAACGAGATGCAGGATCAGAAGGTCCTAACCCAACTCTCTGTTGGATATTAGATCATGCCTAGATAGCAATATGAATAGTAGTTCAAGGCAAGGGAATCCCATCGCCATAAGCGAGAGACAAGTAGAATCGCTGGCCTCTAAGAAAAATGGTGTCAAAAATACAAGAAAACTGCCATAGGGTTAATATTTTTTATTTTTACCGTGTGCATTTTTTCGTGGAGCTCAGTGGTGGGCCCCACAATGCGTTTGTTCACTGAGTCAGTACCATGGATGCCAGCTCTCATTCCAAGATTTTTTCCCAGTCCGGTAAACGATCAGATCGTATCCAAATACACACATCCAAGCTAACAAGGACTCTCGAGTTTGAGCCAACGAGATGCAGGATCAGAAGGTCCTAACCCAACCCTCTATTGGAAATTAGATCATGCCTAGATAGCGCTATGAATAGCAGTTCAAGGCAAGGGAATCCCATCGCCATAAGCGAGAGACAAGTAGAATCGCTGGCCTCTAAGAAAAATGGCGTCAAAATTACAAAAAAACTGCCATAGGGCTAATATTTTTTTTATTTTTACCTTGTGCATTTTTTCGTGGAGCTCGGTGGTGGGCCCCACAATGTGTTTGTTCATTGAGTCAGTACCGTGGATGCCAGCTCTCATTCC
>CM017440.1:289492-544492 GCA_007726485.1 Eragrostis curvula | reverse complement strand
CTCGACAACGCTTATTTATTTTAATATATATAAAAAGCAATGGGAGCCTAAGTATTTACGTCCAGAAAAAAAAATCGATGGGAAGACATCACAAATCCTAACACCAAACTGACTGCAGGTTGGTTATTGATTAGTAACTGCATGCTACCTAATTGATGAAATGGCATCACAAATCCTAACTTGTCCTGAACTAAAAAAAGATCTGAATGAAGTCATAGAGGATTCACTTTTACAATAATCTAACTGAAGGTATAGAGTGATCACAAACACAACAATAAATTGATTTCTCAAACCGGATAGCACTAACTAAATACAAAAACAAAAATTGCATCGATGAAGGGGTTCAAGTAGTTGTGGAGAATACATGGCACTAACCTTAGGAACAAATGCTCGAACAAGTGCATGCAGCCATCAGCCCAAGAAAAGAGTGCAGAAGCTGTAATGCATATGCCACTGATTTCTCTCTTGGTTAAAAATTTATCTGATTCTCACTGTCATTACATGCTCGGTTTAGAATGATTATTCTCATCTTCATTTATGGCTAGATACCTGAGACAATAATTAAATAAAAATAAGCCATGGTGGCTAGTTAGGAGATAAAATTGAGGCACAGAAATGATGAATAGGAATATTATCTCAAGATATGAAAAAGCACGGTACAGAATGTGTCAAACATGCTAACTTTAGTAGATAAAATATGAAATAGAGAATTACCATATCATGTAAATTGCTGGTCATCACCATCAAAATTACACTTGAAAAGTATGCAATTTCAATATTATGTGGAGATGATTTAAACTTCAGAGCTCTGTTATACAGTTTTATCGTAAATGGTTTATACAGACCCCGGCATAAAAATAATTCCTCCACAATAATAGCTACTGTTTCTAACAAGAATTTTGTAACTAGCTGAGTTTTATCATCAATCTAACAAAATAGGAAGCTGACTGAATTTCTAGATAGAAATCCTGTATTGCAAAAAAAAAATATGGTAACGATTGCAGCAATTATTTCGACAATACACTACTGGGGTGCATGGAAAACGTATATAAGTATAGGCACAAACAATTTGCAGTGCAAGACCAATAAAAATACATATATGAACCTCTCATAATGTAGTGCAAGCCTCTGGGGAAGGAAAAAGAAGCCAACAACAAAGTGGTTATACAGTTGTGCATCGGATAATCTGAATAAACCAGAAACAAAATGTACAACATTACTCAGTGTTCATGCTGCATTTATGTTTTAGGGAAAATCTGAGGAACTTGAATTATGGTATAACAGTATAGCACATGTCTAAAAAGTTAGAGGCACAGCTCACATAAGAAACATCTGTACCATCTACCAGGGACTTATTTTCCCGATATGTGGTTCAGTTAGCGATGAGCTGCACAATTTAAGTCCCACTGAATCTGAATCCAAACAACTACTTCCTACATTCCCGACAGCAGCAAATGTCAGAGTTCACCTTTACTTGACCTCAAACAAGTTCACCAGGGTAAAATTATACGTCTCCATCAAAATCTGTTGACACCTATTTAGGGTTAACTGGAGGCCATACCTAACTCCCAGTGCTCTAATTACTACCCCCACGGACATTGGGAATAGAAGAATCTCAAATTAACGACTCCTACTGAGTGAAACCCAAGACAAAAATTATAGCTCAATCAATCAACAGAAAAATTGGATCAAGAGACAGGGAAAGAGGCTAATTGACATGAAACACTTTGAACAGAAAATTACAAGCACAAACTACAATTCGAGGGTCACTAAGAAAGGGGATCGAGCGTAGAGGGTGCTTCGGAGGGAGGAGGGATTGCGGGAAAGGCGAGGCACATACCAAGCTGCAGGACAACACAAGCCATGGAGAAGGCCGACGGGAAACGCCCACGAATCCGCGTGGAGAAGGGGGGAAGCGAGCGGCCGCCTGCGTGCGCGCCGTCACGCCTGCCCCTTTGTCGCGAGCCGCGTAAGCTAATCCGCCATCTCGTCCTGATCCAAGCCGCCGCCGCCGCCGCCGCCGCTTCCTGATCCACGTCAAACCTTGCGCCGCCGAGCGGGAGCGCGCCACATACGACGACGGAGTGGAGCTCCCCTCATCCCGCCATCTCCATCGCTCCTCCTCCCCTCAGCCCGCCATCTCCATCGCCGCCCCGACGACTAGGGTTAGGTCAGGGGGTCGAGTCCCGGTGCCACACAGGCGTGAGGGCCCTGGGGCCGCAACTCTGCGGGAAGCGAGCGCCAACGGGAGCGGAGGGGGCGGCAGCAACGACGGGGAGGGCCAGCGCCGAGGCGAGCGGCGGCGAGGCGGCGGAGAGGAGAAAGGGGAACTGAAGGGGCGGCTGGGCTCGAACCCGCGTCGCGGGGCGCACAGGCAGGGCCTCCGTGAAAGAAACGAAATATTTCCGATGACAGGAGCTTTTTGATAAGAAAACCGAACGCGTGTTACTGTAGAATAAGGGCCTGACCGGACCGCCGGTTGATTCTATCAAAATAGAAGGGCTTTTTAAAAAACCCAAAAGAACAAGAAGGGTATCCCGCCGGCGTGCGGCCGTCCCCGACCTCCCTCTCCCTCCATCTATGCACCGGGAGGGCGCCCTGCTTCCTCCGAGCTGCAGATTCCGCCGGCTTCCTCCTTCATCCTCCCTCCTCCGTCTACGCGTAGAAACCATTCGTGGAAGGAGCAGGACACTGTCGACGTTCAGAGCTCAATCCACTACGCTTCCGAACCGAGCGCGGCAAGAATTGCTGCCCTAAGGTAACCCTAGATCGATTGGTTAGTGGTGATGACGTTATGGAAATTACGCCTTTGGCTGATTGCTGATTCCATATTTTCTGTTGCCACTGTCTAATTTTCCTTGCTATGCAAAAATGCAAATTACATACAAAAATAGCTTAATTGCATGATATGCTGATGGATTTCTACTAGTCTGGACATATACGATGTGTAGGACAAGGCTTTGGTGATGTTAGTGGCCAGAATGGTAGTTCTTATGTTGTGCTAGGTTTTACATTTTTGTTCCAATGCTGCTATGGACCTTAATACTACTGGTAGCTTTTTGTTCCTTTAATTTATTTTATAGCCTAGTGCATTAAAATTAGATATGTCTCAATTGTAGAGCCAATAAGCTGTTCCTTTCATAACTTCATCAAATGTCACGTATTCATATGCTGATCTTAGTACATGGACGTATTGTATCAGGTACTTACTGATTGAACCATAGCTTTCTTTAGACATTTGGTTGTAAAGTTTTCTTTTATAAAAGTAAAGTGAATTGTAATTTCTTCCGAGTGAAATTCTTTCTAAGGCACTGGATAAAAAACCAATAGCGGGCATTTTTTTTCCCCTTGTGCTGTGCAGAGCTGAGGCATGGAGGATGAAGAACACATTGAGGAAGAACTGTTGCTTGTGGAGTCGCAACTTCAGGATATCCAAGGTATCATAATACAATTATAATAATAACATGATACCCACTTTTTATGGATACATCAGCTTCTTACTGAACTAATGATACATGATACCCAGCAAGTCTGAACGTGTCACCAATTTGTTCATAAAGTGACTTCATTTCTTATCTGTCTACATTGATTGAAGACTCTCAGGGTTGCAATTAGAGCATGGTGGCTTGTAACAGGGTTACAGGGGAATGTTCCATGTATCGTTTGTCTTTTTAACTGGTTTTTATGACTATCATTGCATTTATCCCTTATTCTTCTGAGAGACCCTCGTAATCCTTCTTAATGTGGACGTACTTTTTGTTTTTTTTCCCTAGATATCAATATTAAATTCCAACACAGAAGGTTTTGTTTAGCATCAAATGACAGTGACCTTATTTTTGGTCCTATTAGATACTTAATTACACCTTTTCGAATGCTACTGAGTTATTCTGCACATATGAAAATCACGCTTTCCAGGACAAATTAAAACACTGCTTGATCGCCAAGAGGAGTTGTACGAGCGCCAGTCACAGTTGAAGGCTTTGCTGGAAGTGTCTAAGGTGTCAAGGAATACTACAATTAATGCATCTTCAGTTGCTATGGAAGATTGGTCTGGGAGCTTCCCATGGGATTCTGAGGCTGAGAATATCCGATTCAATATATTTGGCATCACCTCCTACCGATCAAATCAGCGTGAAGTAAGTTTATATTACTTTTCACTTTTTAAAATGTTCATGTTCAGTACTGCTAGGTGCTAGCTATAACTCAAAATGCAATGTTTTATTTTTATTCTCAACACCAGATGGAGTTCCTATAACTAATTGATCAGGGAAGATGAGATGTCTGATGTTTTTGGTATTCTTAGTATGGTATATTTTATAGATATCATTCTACCATACAATCAATGATTTGTGTGCTACTGCAAAGGATTTTCTTGTCTATATCTTTTCTTGTTATCGTTTTCTTTTTATTTGAGTACCATAAGCTATGCATATTGTATAGTTTCTTTATTTTGCACCCATTTAAACGTATTGAGCTTACAGATAATTAACGCAGTCATGAGTGGAAGAGATGTTCTGGTTATAATGGCAGCTGGTGGAGGGAAGAGCCTATGCTACCAGCTCCCAGCTGCACTTCATGATGGAATTGCACTAGTTGTCAGCCCTTTACTTTCCCTTATCCAGGACCAGGTGCTTAAACTGTAAACACCATTTTGGTTGCCCTATGCATGCTCATACTCATCCTTGGAAATTTATACCATTCTAGGTCATGGGACTGACAGCTTTAGGTATACCAGCATACATGTTAACTTCAACTACCAACAAGGAAGTTGAGAAGTTCATCTATAAGGCACTTGATAAAGGTGAAGGAGAACTGAAGATATTATACGTGACGCCTGAAAAGATATCAAAAAGTAAAAGGTTCATGTCCAAACTCGAGAAATGCCATCATGCTGGACGTCTTTCTCTCGTTGCAATAGATGTGAGTGATGATAAACTTGTCCCTATTTGTCAGCAGTTCCCACAACTATTTCGTGAGCTTTATATATCCATGGTTCTCTTAGAAAAAGGTCCATTTTATTGTTGTTCTTGCGTGAGTTATAAATTCTTTGTCATTGAACCATGTAAGATTGAATGCTTGCCTGCACCTGCAGTTGAATTTGTGGAACCATTATATAATTTTTTTTGTCAGTTATACATTGTTTTGCCACATGAAGCACCTTTATGATGTTTGAGGTTTCATTATATGTTATTGCGTGCTCTTGGTACCTCTCAGAATAAGTCCTCACAGCAAGTACTGTGCCTATATAAACTCAGAAATTTCCCACTTGGACGAGAGTATGTGGCTTTTTATCATAATCTGAGCGCAGCTTTATTAACGCATACGAAAGGAACAAATCATTGGGAATTATTCTCTTCACTACCTGTTTCCTATAACTGGATGCGATAAAGTTGTCGATGCAAATATTGTGGGCTTTTCAAGCATGATGAAATGTATCTACAATTGCTGTTGTCATCTGCAAATGACAGTTATCATGCAGGAGGCACACTGTTGTAGCCAATGGGGGCATGATTTTCGTCCAGACTACAAGAATCTTGGCATTTTGAAAATCCAATTCCCCAGTGTTCCCATGATAGCTTTAACTGTGAGTAACATGAAAAAGCAAATAACATTCAATTTTAGAAGAAGTAAATTATGCTGAGCTGGAAGCTTACAATACTATGCAGGCAACTGCAACTAGTAAAGTCCAAACAGATTTAATAGAGATGCTTCATATCCCGAGATGTGTCAAGTTTGTCAGCACAGTTAACAGGCCCAACCTTTTCTACAAGGTATGTGTTTTCTCAATCTGCGATTTTTGTAGTTTAATTACCATCATGATACTTTTAATACTTGTTTATCATGTAGGTGACTGAGAAATCACCAGTTGGAAAAGTTGTCATTGATGAGATCTCAAATTTTATAAGTGAATCATACCCAAATAATGAATCTGGAATTGTCTATTGCTTTTCAAGGAAGGAATGTGAACAGGTTAGCAGAGTATAGATCATTAAGTTTCACTTATTTGTAATGTATGTCAGTATGTGTCCCAATATCTATTAGTGCTGCCTCCATCTATTGTCTGATTTATGTTTTACGCTCTGAGTTAAAGTCTGTGATAAATTATTTGACTTTTTGATTCTGATCGAACTGCTCAATAGTTGAGCTCAGTACTTCAAAGGTCACTAGTTTTCCTGAGGAAGCACAAGGAGTTCAATCAACTGTGCAAGTAAATTTTGTACAAACTTGAGTTCACCACAACATTAATTTTTGAAACCAATATGTTTTATATTTGATCCAATGGACAATGGCAAAAAAATCTAATGTTGTTGATTTTATCACAAACTTGCAATATTTTATACACCTACTTTTGCCCTTGATAATGCCAAACTACAGCTTTGTGAAATATGTGTTTGAAGTTGTAGTTCTCTGTTAAGTTTGTGAAATTTACATGTACTCCTAAGTTATCCCCACATAAAATTTTGGAAATTTGATTCGTGATCAAAACCGCATTTGTAAACTATAATATTGATAAAAGCAACAGCGCAAATTCGTTGTTGTTTTTTTTTTCAACAACTGGAAAGTATGGTTTCGTCTCGACCGAATGATACTGTTTACTATGTTTGAACGTCTGATACAACCTGAATCATGATGCTTATAGTGTTGTTGTGGCATGTAAGGACTAAGGACACTGTTGTCAAATCAGCATAGAAATTATGACATAATGAGTTTATGTTTGTCTTTGGGGTTAGTCTTTTTTTTATTTTCTCAGTCAAACCAATAATCATTGTTAAAATTTGTGTGCTTTGTTGACAAACAGGTCGCAAAAGAATTGTGCGATAGGGGTATTTCAGCAGATTATTATCATGCAGATATGGATATCATTTCTCGTGAGAAAATTCATATGCGGTTTGCACATAAGTTCCTTTTTCTCTTTAATGTATTTTTTAGCTTGAACGCTCCCCTTTGCTTAACTTTTCTCTGGCTGTGACATCTTCTTTTACCAAGATGATTGTTTCTCAAGCAGAGACATAATGACCAACTAGGAACTGCCCATTAGATTTCTATGCTGAATGCCCTGTATAGCACGCGGAATAGAAAACCCATCAAGAAATGAGAACCGGCAGCTTGGCTGATTGGTCGCTTAAAATGCATTAGGCGCTAAAGACCGGACAAAACCAGGTATATTATAGCCACAAATGGGCTGTCATCCAGCCCCATGCCCATACGTGTGTAAATCTTGCTAAATACATAGAAATGAGGGATTCAAGGGGATTTGAACACTGGTCTCATCCCACCAGACATTTAATGGTGATAGTTTTTTTAAGAGAATTTACGATAAATACATAGAAATGATTAGCTGCCCAGGCACAGTAGAAGGTGAGTCATTGCGGAGAAATTACGATATTAGAGGTTGGGTGGTGATAGTACTATAGCAGACGAAGGGGTGGCTGTGAGGTAGAGGAAGCGGGAGGGTGGCAATGGCTGCAAAAGGAAATCATTGCTGTCATTTTTGGCTGGTAGTAATATGATGTACTTTGTTGCACGGTTTTTGGTAATTCAACATTGGTATTGCACTCTTATAGTACCATAACGTAATCCGTCGTTTCTTTTCAACAGCTGGAGCAATGGTAAATCACAGGTCATCGTCGGAACAGTAAGCCCCCCCCCCCCCCCCCCCCTCCTCTTCCAAAAAAAAAAAAAAGATAATCATCCCATGCACCCTGACCGGACACCCTGTCCCACTTTTTCCCTCGCATTAAATTTTCGTTTTGTGTGTTAAATATGCAGGTGGCGTTTGGAATGGGTATCAACAAACCAGATGGTAAGTTCAGTTTTGGTGGTTATAGTCGGGATGTACATTCAAACTTCCAATCTATTTGTGCACTGTAAGCAATGGCAGGTTTTGGGAACAAATCAAATTTTGCCTTTTATCATGACTTTCAGTCCAGTAGGAAAAGCCTCTCAGGATGTTTGGGGTTGCAAAGATTTTAAGACCCGAAGAAATTGAGAAACCGAAATTTTAATTTGCCTACAGATTGCCAGAAATCACCTTTTCCTTTTTCTCATCGAGCTGAAGGGGGCTGGTCTTTCTCCATGAAACAGTCTTAGTACATGGGTAATGATATGCTAGTAATTCACTACCTGATCTCTGCTTGTTGACATGTTGTTAATGTTTGTCCTCTGCTAATTATAATATTGCGTCATCTTTCTGCTATAGCTTGAGAAGTGTTTCAGCCATTCTGTTTACTAGATTTGTTCATACGAGAATATTTGAAATATAGGCCCTTATGCTGAAAACATGGCCTATTAAGTCATATGCATGTCCCAAAGGCGGATAAAGACTGGTGATGTCTAATATGGAACAAGCAGGATTTTTATTGTCTTAATTAATTAATCTTAGAAAAAACATTTTCTTTTCCTTTTTGTAGTTAGATTTGTGATTCATCACAGCCTTAGCAAGTCTATGGAGACATACTACCAGGTATGTTAGTATCGTTTCTCTGCAATTAGCCAGTTACCCGACCAAGTAGTCCCTTCTAATAGACCTGTGTATGTGACTTCAGGAGAGTGGTCGGGCAGGCCGGGATGGATTACCTTCAGAATGCGTTTTGTATTATCGGCCTGGTGATGTTCCACGGCAGGCAAGTCTACATTTGCTGCTTCTCTCTCATCGTGATTTTTGTTTCTCATTTTAACTGCTACAATAACCTCAGGATAGAGAGAGCATAATCAGCAATTAATCTTGATATGTATATATAGCCATGAGTATGGGGCCTTACCACTAACCACTACATGTGCCATCTTTTCAATGAACAGAGCTCAATGGTCTTCTACGAAAACTGTGGCCTGCAAAATCTTTATGACATTGTACGGTACCGTCAGGTGAACTCCCACAATCCTTACTGATATTGTACTAATTTTTAGACTTGCTAAGTATACTATATGTATTGTTAGAGCTTCTTTGTCCAAGCCCCCTCTAGAATGAATTTCATTGATTCAGTCTCTTTGTAACAAACAACCATATAATAAAGCATTTCTATATCACAGTCATGTCACACATTTTTATTCATCAACTTATTACTTATCAATGTCGCTGGGGCAGCGCAAATGTTTTGATAATCAACCTACGTTTCGGTTATTGTGCTATATTGAACTGCGTGAACTGTTGATGGAGCCTATTCAACTTCATGAAGTTGAAGAGATCAAAGGCCATGGGAAGTACTAACAGAATACTCATATTCTCTCTGAAATACAAGTTCTCACATTAAGAAAGATAGTTCATAGATTGGAAGGAAAAATTGCAAAGTGTTTGCATTACGCATATTTTTTATTCTTTTACATGCAAATAGAAGATAGCATTATATTCCAACCCCCCCCCCCCCCCCCCCCCCCCCCCGCCGCCGCCGACCTTTCCCAGGGGAAAAAAGAAATCCCCCAACCGAAAAAATGGAGTATATTGACTCACTTGTCATTCTAAATATTGGACTAGTATTTGCATTTGAGAAGCCATGGACTGAGTACGCCCAGTAGGCTGTAGTGCATTTGTTGGAAAAATCTGATTGAGTGGTTTATTTATTTCCCAGACCAAGAGGAGTTGTCGACATGGAGCATTCTTTCGGCATTTTGGAGAGGTGCCGCAGGACTGCAATGGTATTTTGTGTAATATTTTGAGTTTGTCAGGAGCCAAACGTTCGGGCATCCATTTTTACAGATTTCCTTCTGCAGGAATGTGCGACAATTGTGCTTCTAGTGTTGAACTCAAGGATATTGATGCCACATGTATGATGATTTTGCACTGATGACTAACATTTCCTTTTTTATATTTCCAAAAAAATGTATTCTCTTTGTTCATATTCCTCGCAGTAATTTCTTTGACTTCTTGTTTAGACCATACCAAAATTATAGTTTCACTTCTGCACGACATGCAACTTAAGGACCAAAGAGCTACGCTGTTGCAGCTGGTCGATAAGTTCAAAGCAAAGTGGAAAGGTTTAGGTATATCTTCTCAAACAAAATCTTTTATGTTGTCACATGTTGGCATATTTTTTGTTTATTGATGCGGTTGCAGCCGTTTCTATTCTAATCTAAGTCATATGTCATTGCAACTTATATTATATTTCAGTTGATAATGTCATGTCTGATATAAGTCATATGTCATTGCAGCCGTGTTCTATTCTAATAGAAGTCATGTCATTGCTAGGTTGTTCCAATGAAGCTGCTGATCTCAAAAAAGAGGAAATTGAGCAGTTGATAGTTCATCTCATACTCGATCATGTTTTGGTATGTGTGTCTTGCGAGTATTGCCTAGTTAATTCAATAATTTATCTATGGTCTCCCTAGTGCATCTGACACTAGTTGGTTAAAAAATCCACTTAATATTGTAGATAGTCAACATTCTTTGTAATCATTAAATACATTTACTGAACAGATTTAAGTTAAGAACCTTCAGACCCTGTAATGTGTGACGTTTTAAGCAAGCAGAAAAACAGCCGTATAGCGTTTGCCTATGTTGTAGGTACTGTGATCGGCCAGGAAGAGTCGGAAATTGGGAATCCTGAGTGCAAATCTGAACTGATAACATTATGCATCACATGTCTAGTAGATGTGTAGCACATTTTACGCTTCCAAATAAATGGCATGCACATTTTGTTTATGCGGCTGCATATCTATTTAAGGTACCATATTTTTTCTATAACCACTAAAATATGTTACTTATTCTAATGCAAACGTATGCGATGTCATAGTGCTGTAGACATTTTTGTTACAGTACAAACAATGTGAGGTACAGAAGGTTTCTAAACCTTTTCCTCTCTACATTTTGCAGTATATATGATCACAGTTTATGAGCTTTACGAACATTTTTCGTACCATCCGGTGCGAGAAAAGTTAGAGCTTGTACGTCTAAGAAATGTTTGTTCCGTGCCATTTGCCCCATACATCATTTAAATGTATTGTTACAGATTATTTGTATACACTTAAGAGTTTCTTATATTTCTCACAAGGGATCAATCTAGTAACATTATTTGCCCCGGTGATTTTTAATTGGATAATTGGATTACCGATGATTGCTAAGGTCCTTTTTTTCTACTTTTAGAAAGAAGAATTTCAGCACACACCCTATTCAACAAACGCTTATGTTACATTGGGACCAATGTGGAAGCCAGCACTGCAAGGTAAATGTTTCTTTTCACTTAAGCCTTTCATCTTGCAACAGTCACTGAATAATTTCAAGTTCTGACTCCTCATTTAGTCAGAATTTGTGTACCTGGCTTGAGCTACTTTGTGTTATTTTTTTTAGAGTGAATTGCACAAAACTACAACTATTTGTGTCAAGGTTTCACAAAACTACAACTTTTGGAACCTATTTCAGAGAACTACAACTATTTTGACCATATGTTTCAGAAAACTACAACTTTTGTATCCGGTCCCACATGTCAGCCTCACAAATGGTTGTGCTCTTAAACTGAGATTGACATGTGGGGCCGAACACAAAAGTTGTAGTTTTCTGAAACACATGATCAAAATAGTTGTAGTTCTCTGAAATAGGTTTCAAAAGTTGTAGTTTTGTGAAACTTTGACACAAATAGTTGTAGTTTTGGCAATTCACTCTTTTTTTTTTTTATCATTTGGAGGATCACGGAATGTGGTCGTGATTTGGTGACTATGTTGCCTTTTACTCAGGGAACAGAGGAGTCAAGCTTGAGATTGCTGTTGCCTCTCAAGATGGAGGTGTTAGATCTAAAGGCACAAAAAGAGGTCGGATGAGTGATTTGGAAGCCAAACTTGATGAACTGCGTCGAGAGCTGTCGTCCACTAGTAATGGGGTCATGTTCCCCCATGCAGTTCTTTCTGCGCAACAAATTTCACTCCTGAGCTGCCAAAAACCAACCACACTCGCCGAGGTGAGGTTTGAATTTGATGCAAGCCCCAAGGTGTACATTTTGCTAGACATATAACATGGGCATTACATCTCCTGCAGCTAGAAAAGGTTATAGGGAAGGTGAAGACAGCGAAGTACGGCAGCAGGATTGTTGAGGTGATGAGGTCCCATACCAGTTCAGGAAGTAATGGAGGCAAGGAGGCCAGCGATGAACATGGATCTAAGAAGATGAAAATGAAGGATAAGGACGTTGTTTGTGTTGAGAGTAGTGAGGAAGAATAGCATTGCATCGGTGTACTCCTTTCTCTTTTTTCGTTTCCCTGGTAGTAGCTACATTTAGGGGGCGTTTGGAACAAGGGAATTTTGCAGGATTTTTAAAGGAACTGGTTCCTCTGGAAGGGAACTGCATCTATGCGTTTGGAATGGAGGAAAGCACGGTTCCTTTCCGGAGGAAAGGAAAAGAACGCTGCCTATTTCACAGGAAACAAATCCTCCACTCAAAACCAAGGGAACGCTCGCTCGCTCGCCTCTCCCTCTCTCTCTCTCTCCCGTTCCTCCCTCCCTCCCGCCATGGCTGAAACCTAGGGGGAAAAATTGGCGCGAATCCATCGAAGATGACGAACCAGCGGTCAAGAAATGCATCTGCTCAACGAAATCCCACTCCTCCTGCTCGTCGCACTTCCCCTTTTCCTCCCGCATCAGCATTGGATCGCCCTTCCCCTTTTCTTCCTCCGTCGGGGATGGATCTTGGTGGGGAATCCGAAGGGGATGAAGAGATTTCACAGGAAAAAGGTACCCTATTGGATTTGAAATTTTGATTTCGCCTTTAGATACAATTTTTTGAGTCCTTGTAGTCGAACTGATGATACCTGAATATTTCTGTTCGTTTCGTTTCAGTTCAGTCATATGGCGTAAGATGTTCCAAACTGAAAAAAAAAAGAGACTTGTACCATGTAGAACGACCTAGGCACACTCTTGCTTGTGTGGATTGTTTTCTGAAACTCGATTGTATTTCAACATTTATTATAGAAAAGGTTACATCATATCTGCAGAGATCTAACTTAGTATATGTAAGAACCATGTGTGGATTTACATTGTATTGCAGCCATTTATTTAGTATGGTAAAGATTTCAGTAGTGAACCATGCATTTCTTCACAAGGATATAGCTTTTACTTTCTCATGTTGTAGGTGGCATATGCATAGATTATACTAAAACTGAAATCATATTTCTTTTTTCTTTTTGAACTGAAAACTGAAATCATATTTCTGACCAGGCACGAAAAATCAAATCCCTAGAGCTCAATGGAATCACCAAAAGATTGTTTATCTTATTGGGTTGTTAAAAGATCATGATGTGCCCAGATTTCGGACAAACAATTCATGGAGCAAAGAGGCTTGGAGGATTATAACAGTTCAGTTCAATCAAAAATTTTCAACATCATACACCATGGCTCAAGTAAAACAAAAGGAGCAGGATATGAAAAAGGAGTATCGGGTTGTAAAAGATTTATCCGGAGAAAGTGGTTTTGGTTGGGATTCTGACAGAAAAATGGTAACAGCACCTTATGCAGTTTGGGAATCACTTGGAAAAATGGTAACAGCACCTTATTCAGGTACATCCCTCATGTTCTCCTGATTAATATCTGTGGTATCATCATCAGACAATGACATCTCTCCATTGTGTAGCCGTATAAAATTGTGAGTTAGACAGCAAGCTACAGCAATGTCAACCTGTGTGTTGATGTCATATAATGTAGCGGCTTTCAATATGGGATACCTCATTTTCAATATACCAATAATTCTCTCTACATGATTTCGTAGTTGTGCATGTCGAAGGTTGAATAATTCCTTGTAATTCTGTGGCTTTTGTGCAGCTTTGCCTTGTTCTTGTAAATGGTATCTTGTTCCACGATATGGAGCAAGAAATTCTGGTGTGTTTGCATATGTGTGCAATGTTTAAATGTTCAAAAGTTTGGATTCCTCTATTTTTCATTCCTGCAATCCAAACGGCAAAAGTTTCTCATTCCTTTGTTTTGTATTCCTATGGTTTTCTCCTTTTTCTCATTCCTGTGTTTTCTCTATTCCTGTGTTTTTTCCTGTTCCTGCGTTTTGCATTCCTTTGTTCCAAACGGGGCCTTAGTGAGATGAACGAGAGGGATGGCACTTGGGTATTCATGAACATGACGTTTCAAGCAAGCTACTGCCCTGCATTCATGTGACGCTCTTATATATACATCGAAATGGAGGTGGTGTTCCTCTCATTATCAAGGTTTTATATACATGGCATTTTGCTTGTAGTAGCTGGGGAGTGGACATGAAAGTCTCCATGGCATTGCTACTTCCACAGACGTGGGATCACGAATTCAGGCAACTTGCCGGGCATTGCTAGACAGGATCGAATTGCCGTGCAATTCAACATAGGGAAACAACATTGTACACTAATTGACTAATACTAGATATGGGAAGAAGCAGGAGACGCAAAAATGCATAGCAATGTGAATGAATTCTTGTTTGTTCCAAACACAGACAGACGTCCTCACATGGTCGAAGCAAGCAACAACCTAGTACAAATCTCAGGAAGGAAGGAAGAAAGGAGGTGACAGACAGACAGAAATTATTGTTTATTCGGAGCGGGCGGCGAAGCGCTCGACCTTGGGGTCGGAGAGGTTGATGCCGACCATGGCCTCCCCGAGTCCGGAGCTGACCTCCGCCAGGATCTCCGGGTCGGAGTAGTGCGTGACTGCCTGCACGATGGCGCGCGCCCGTCGCGCGGGGTCGCCGCTCTTGAAGATGCCGGAGCCGACGAAGACGCCGTCGCAGCCGAGCTGCATCATGAGCGCGGCGTCGGCCGGGGTGGCGACTCCCCCCGCGGCGAACTGGACGACGGGGAGGCGGCCCAGCTGCTTGGTCTGCATGACGAGGTCGTATGGCGCGGCGATGCGCTTGGCGTAGGCGAAGACCTCGTCGTCGTCCATGTTGCGGAGCGCGCGGACGTCGCCCATGACGGAGCGGACGTGGCGTACGGCCTCGACGACGTTGCCCGTGCCGGCCTCGCCCTTGGTGCGGATCATGGCGGCGCCCTCGCGGATGCGGCGCAGGGCCTCGCCGAGGTCGCGGCAGCCGCAGACGAAGGGGACGCGGAAGTTGTGCTTGTTGATGTGGTGGGCGTCGTCGGCGAGGGTGAGCACCTCGCTCTCGTCCACGTAGTCGACGCCGATGGCCTCCAGGATCTGGGCCTCCACGAAGTGCCCGATGCGGGCCTTGGCCATCACCGGGATGGTGACGGCGCGCTTGATGTCGCGGATGAGGCCCGGGTCCGACATGCGGGCCACGCCGCCCTGGGACCGGATGTCGGCGGGACGCGCTCCAGCGCCATCACGGCGCACGCGCCGGCCTCCTCGGCGATGCGCGCCTGCTCGGGCGTCACCACGTCCATGATGACGCCGCCGCGGAGCATCTGGGCGAGGCCCACCTTCACGGAGAAGGTGGCGGCGGGGGGCTTGGAGGACGCGTCCACCACCTTCACCTTGTTGTTGCCGCTGCCGCCGCCGTACAGGGCCACAACGCCGGACCCGTCGTCGGAAGCCATTCCTGTCTACGGCGGTGGCGGTGGCGGCGGAAGAGAGAGGAAGAAAGGGGATTGGATTGGGGACGATGAGATGAGGGAGGAAGGCGGCTGTGGACCTGTGTGGTTCACTGGCTGGCTCCAGAGGCTTCCCGTCCCTTCTTCCCTTCTTGATGAAATTAGCTGGGCCGGGGCCAACCCCCTCCACTTGTTAACGGGCCTCTCACTCTCTCTCTTCCAAGACCCTGCTTGGCTCGCCGAATCTTCTTCTTTTTTTATATATAAGCAAAATATCTTCTCTCATTGAGAGCATTTCATGTTTATCAAAAGTCTCTCAAAAAAATTGTTTATCAAAAAGTGGGTGGTGGAGCTGGTCTGCCATCGACGTGACCACCAGCTCGTGGCGCTAATGCGTCATTAAGAACAAAGCGTGCCTACCACAAATCACAACAAATGAAAAAAGAAATACTGAGGTCTTTGTCTGGATCCTAGGCTTAGGAACCACCAAACCAAAAAGGAATCTACTCCATGCATAAGGCATCTGCACAGACAAGTTTAAGCATGCTACTGTCCTGTCCTCTAGGAAAGGCTTCAATCAAATAAATATAAATTATACAACGCTTGAAATCCAAATGAGGTGCCGTAGCTAGCTAGCACGATAAATAATTATCAATACTTTCAACTCAAGCCGAGACAGAAAAAAACAACAACTTGAATCTTGGAGTCTCTTACAGCACATCAGAATTCATCGTCGTTAATTATTCTTGCCCACGACATCCATCTTCACCATGAACTTTCATGGGATTTGTGAGTTAGTCCCACTGTATCGTCCGGTGGATGGTCCACTCGGAAGGGTTCACAGTGGTTTCGCCGCTGGAGGAGACGAGATCGTAGGGCGAGTCCTCTGCAAACTCCGTCGGCATTGACTTCCAGTATAAGCATGGATCCCAATCTGCTTCCTTGAGGACCTTCAGAATCTCTTCCACCACTATCTTGCTCCCCTCTTCAGACAAATGCAACCCATCTCTGCAGAAGGCCATTTTTATCAATGAATGAATGAATGAATGATACGAAGAAGCGAGGTCGGTCATGAACAAACAAGCGAACAGAGAGAAATGCACTCACGTAAAGCAGGCCGTCATCCAGTCTTCCCTTTTCTGCATGGCATTCCAAAGATCAACGACCTTCAGGTCCATCTCTTTACATAGAGATACACATGCGTCAGAGTACAAACGGCAAGTTTCGTTTGTCCGGACGATCTCGCTCAATATAGTACTGCTGCATATATTCCAGCAAAGCCACTCATCTCAGCAATATATTTCAGTACACTACATTCAAACCAGGTCATCGACACACGAATGTCACCTTGTTGATTTTCGAAGCATCTCCTCGTTCAAAGGTGGGCAGCTGAGGAAAATAACCCGAGTCTTCTCAGACAGGCTCTGAAAACACAAAGACAACAGTCAACCGAGTAAGTGCACAATCAATTCAAGAGCTCATGCATCGTATTCCTATATTACCTTCAGGTGTTCAGCAATCTTTCTCATGTTGGTAATGTACTCGTCTAATGGCACATGAGGCCCAAGACCAGATGGGTGAGCAGCAATGGAGTCGTTCCCCCCAAAATAAACTATTACCAGAGATGGCTGCACCGGTGCATCCTAAGGCAAATGGAGAAAGCCCACAAAGTAAGTGAAAATTGGCCAACAACCGCCTAATTTTTCACCTCATCACACATGAAAAGAGTTACAACTATGGAATTATCGTTTCTTGAGAAAATACGTACACTTATGCTATATAACAAGCTAAGGACTATTCAAAGAACTACCATTTTCAGTATGATGAATCTGATCCCCAAGCAATCAGCAGTTTATCGGAATGTAAGCTCACAGTTTCTGTGTAGAAACCAGAAGGATAAAAGAAAATTGTTCGAGGAAAAAAAACACAAACACAGGGAATTAGCAGGTTTCTTCTTTTTCACAATTCGGTGTATTAATAAATGAAAAGGATAAGCCAGACCATGACTTTTTTTTGGAGAATGTATTCTTGTAATGTAAAGCAGGTACAATGGAGAAACATAAACAAAGTTTGATAAATAATAAACTCTCGAGATGCAGATAATGCAGTCAGTTCCAAGAAAAGGGTTCAATTCTCTTTTATTTCGACTCAATTGTGCCAAGAGACATCTGAGATTAGATAAAAGGTAAAAATACCTTAGGGAACACTTTGTCCATCACTTGAAGGGCTCGCCTGGTGTTCCAGCCAGTATATCCTCTAAGAATGATATCAGCCTGAATGAGTAGCAAACAGACACATGTATCAGTGAAGTAAATATTTTCAGTAAGTTTCGATCACGAGCCAATTCACCCAAGAGCTTATTGACATATGATGTGAAATATTGTGTTCAGCAAGTTTCTCAATTCAGAGCCTTATTGATTCAGAGAAGAGAAACTTTAAGGTGAACACAAAGCTTTCATATCGATATTTCAACAGCTGACCTGGCTTTTATGTTCTAATTTTCCTTGCATCTTTTGAAATACATGCATTTAAAAACTGAACAGGTGAAGTTAAGTCTTGGTTCCATTGCCAAGATCTGAGGATGTAAAATATTCAAAATTTTGTATTGTAACCAGTTGCTAATTTCAGTAATTCACCATCCCATACCGTAACAAAAAATAACCCATTTTAGAAAATAGTAAGATATTCAACTGCATTAATTTAAATTGAACTTCTTTGAAAATAGAAAAAAAATATAGTTGATTTATGGCCTGAAGTGGTCAAAGGTGACTTTGAAAAAATGGCTGATTTTAGAAGGGCAGGTTCCCTATTCAATGAACATTGGACAATATACATGTTCTCAATATTAAGACTTAGTTAATTAGTTATACGACACCAGAGGAAGAGAACAAACAACATGGATTTTTCTTTTTCATGGAAAATATAAAACTGCCAAATCTTTGAATAATCAGATATACTCCTACATAAGAAGTTACCGCAGCAAGCTATATCTCAATTTTGGAGTGTTTTCCACAATGGAGCGTACCCTTGAGATGTTTGCTCACATCCATCCAGCTCAAGGTTATCAATGGGGCATAAAAAGGTAAAAAGAAAAACTCTCTTATTGGCACATTCGCCTTTCTTGATGCCGAAAAAGGACTGAGAACTTGTATGTAATATGGGAGGATTAAAAGGAACGGTGGATTGGCCCCTGAAACACAAACATTGAGCCACTGCCACCACCAGAGCATCTGTTATTTCTCTGAACTTTTACAGCAAGGTCACTTGTGAAACAATTCATGAACCGCTATGGTAGGTAGATTTGAATACTACTTGTCTATTAAAAAGAAGAAGCAAGCCACTGCTAGCATGGAATTAATTAATTTTATATTTTTATCCGTACTTAAAAACCCATAGCAGCATGGATATTTATGGGGCAACAAAGGTAAGCTGTAAGAAAAAAAGGAGGCATCCAATCAAGGCATGTAAAGGGAACGGCGCATGTCTGTTGATTGCCCTTTCAATTCACATTTCTGGAAGAAGAGGGGCTGAATTGCCGAGTGGAATGTGACATGACCTGACTGGTGGTGTATATCTATAGCAGCTGCGACTCCATACACAAGAAAATGGAAATTGAGAGGAGGACGAGAAACGGATGAATCACCTTGCGGGCGTAGATGTCGGCGAGAGCGGCGCCCCATCCGCCGTTGCTGAAGCTGTACTGCACGATGGAGGAGCCGAACAGCACGAAAACCGGCCGGCCTCCGAGCATCCTCGGATCGATCCGCCGCCCACCAACCCCGGTCGATCCCCTTTTCTTCCCTGATTCGATCGATCTCTAATGGTGATGGACACACCACCTCAAGTTGCAGCAGAGTAGGTGATGTTGCTGAACTGAAGAAGCAGTAGTGGTTATTTTGTTGGAGCCGGAGGCGCGTATGTACTGCCTACTTACTTCGCTTACTTTATTGCACGCCACTACACTACTACACTCGACTCGCGATCGGTTACTCGCAACGCATGCAGTTCAGCAGCCTCCTAGGAAACCAACAAGAGCTGAGCAGAGGAGAGGAGATGAGCATCGCTGGCTGCTAGTACATCAACCACTAGTGCAGCGTATTTATTCCTCCTGCCAAACCCCGTCGGCCAACGGCATCATAAACGCTAGACCACCAAAGAACAGGGGAAACGTACATAGTACTCCTCCACGTCATAGCCTTAACTAACCACAATGTCTTATTGCTTGGTGGTCATGGAGGACATTGTGGTAAATAAACTTAAAATTGCAGCGGCAGCAAGGACAGGAGGAGCACATGACATGACATGCATCCTAGAGTAGAATTGCTACAGTGCGGTGCAGTACAGTACTCCGGCAGGGCGGCATGCACCACCCTGAACGGCAGCACCATAATAAACACAGCCTAATTCAATTCAACCATCAACATCCGCATGCCCAACCTGAACTAGCCAATGAGATGACTGCCATTGCAATACTGGGAGGACTGCGTAATTCATTTCTCGCCTCCCGCCAACCACCCGGTGGTGGTCAGTGCTTCAATTCCAAACATACGAGTGGTTGCAGCAACAGCTGCTTGACTATGGCATTCACTGGCGGAGCCACTCACAGGCCAGCCGGGGCCACGGCCCCCCCTTGGCTGAGAAAATTTCTTGAAGAGCTAGCGGGAAGGCCTAGAGAAGAGAGGGAACGGAAGCAAAAATCAAATGTTCAGCAACTAGAAACAAGCCCGTCTGGAATCACCATTGCTCTGGAACTGCTTCTGTGTTTAATTAGGTTCATCTCGTTAGGTAGCGTCACATTATCACAAACTTGAGGTCCTGTAACGTGTATACAATAAAAGGCTCGGACCTGAAACATGAGAGCCAAGGGACCCAAACTAAGCGGCGCCAAGCACAAGCCCAGTTCTACGATTCTTGCTTGGCTGCCTTGCCATGTTTGCTCAGCTTGCCGGCCCCTCCTACAATTGGCTGCTGGCTCCGCCACTGATGGCATTGTTACAAGGGCATACCTGCTCGTTTGCAGACTAAATGCAAAAATGAGGAGCACTTGAGACCAAGATGTCATCCTCACCACACATGGTGGTGTGTTCAACGGTGCAAATGCACTACTCTACCATTCATCATTTGAATCCCATCCATTCCTGTTGAGCCTGAGTTTGGTGATTACTCAGATCCGTGACACCTGAGTCGGGGAAGATGGGTCACCAAAGGATGGATGGATGGAACAGAGGGAGTGAATGGGCCGTGGAATGTCCTTCAAACAGACATGTCAAGCGGGTCCGGAATGGTCCACGTTAGGACAGAATGGGCTGATATCTGGACCCAACTAAACGACACCTTATAGTGTGAGACAAAGAAAAATGGGCCGGCCAAATGGTGAACACCGAGGGCCCGCCAGATGCGTCGGTGGAGCTGTGCGCCCCCAGTCCGCCACCGCCGTCACCACTCCCGACCTCGCCGCCGACGGCCGGCTTCGGCGCTGCCACCAGGTACTCATCGCTTCCCCTTCAATCTCAATCGCTGTCATGTTGAAACTCTTCCACGGAGACTAGGCCATCGTCGACCGTCCATGATAGGCACCTCCGCACCCGCGGCCGGGTGCTCCACGCCCCTTCGCCTGGATAAGTGCCCCGGCCTCTCAACCGATTCCTGCCGGCTTTGGCGACTCTTTTTTTGGTGGAAAGTAGAATGGCAGCAGGAGCTCTGCCAGCCTTTTGCTACTCTTCATGGATTGAGGGCAAATGGGATAGCAACATTATTCCAGATTTTTTTTTCCTTCTTCTTGAAATACTCATGTTTCAGCATGATTCTGCTCACGAGGTTGATCTCGATTTCTTGGGTTCCTGAGTTTCTGACACTTCTCAAAAATTGGTTGATTTAGCATCACAGGAGAGATGCATGCTTCTTGGATGTTGGACAATTAACATACAACAGCAGTTGGCACATTGCCAGGTACATGCTTGAACTGCCTGTCACTAGCACTATTGACTTATCGTTATGCTTTATTTTATAAGTCAGACCTACTTATTTGTTATTTCATCTTGTCATCTTGTGAATGCATTTACTAAGTTAGCACATGGGAGTGGCCACTGAAAGTGCATATCCATATATTTCACCAGTTTAGTATACATTCAGATGGTTATCTGTGTATTTGCTATAAACCAACTCATTTCATTCATTGACTGCTTTGATGCACAACTAGTGCATGCTTATTTCTCTTTATTTTTTTCTTTTACTGTTTTTTTCCTACAGCCACTTAAGTTAGTAACTGCAGCTGCTCTGCAGTGTTAGAGTTTCCTGGATCAATTATTTGTTGTTTACCTTCTCGAGCCCGAGTACTTTCCTTCCAGGAAAGTATTGAAAAATGGAAATACTTAAATGCAAAACAAAGCTTACGCTAGTTCAACCAAATGCTCAAAATTCATATGGCATACCAAAATATACAATTCCATTTATTTAAAAAAGAAGAAGAAACAAAATAATTTTTGGGTGGCAAAAGCTAATTGCAACCAGGAGATTGTGTATAGATAGATATGTTGTAAAAAAAATCTAAAAAGGTTAAAAAAGAAGAAGAAAAGAAAAGTGCCACAGAGCAAAATAACACTAAACTAGTGGGCAGATCTTTGCTGTTCAAAGTTTCATGATTCCAGCATTTGGTTTCGATATATTGTACCAAAACCAATTACCCTGCTTGTAATCAGCTCAATCCACTTAGTTATATTATCACTTGTTCTTAGCACCGAGGAAGATCTTTGGGTGGGGGCATCAAAGTCTCACTCGGTCTTTTCCCATTGTCCACCACAAAGACCATCTTTAGCCCCCATGATGTGTGCACCTCGAAATGGCAATGCATAAACCAAACACCTGGAATATGACAAATGAAACACCTTGTGTTAGAATATGAAAAATCAAGCACCTTGTGTTAGGAGATAGACTCCAGCTTTTATGTTTTGCATTTTGTAGCAATGTTTGACATCTATACCTGGGTTGTCTGCCCTAAATCGGATAGCTGTCCAACCTCCGGTGGGAACTCCAATTGTGTTTCTCTCAATGGGGTCGATGAGGTTAAACGTGGAAGGAGAAGTCTTGGGGTTGTAGTTGCCGGTACCTCTCCCAATGACGAAAAAATTGAAGCCATGTAGATGGATTGGATGGCTTTCAGGTGATATGATCCCGGTGTCCTGGAGTACAACCTGAACTGAAGCATTGTATGGCAGCCTGTAAACTCTGGTTCCATGCATTGTTTGAAGGTTCTTGGGGCCACTTCCTGTATAGTTGAACTTGTGCAGTGGTGTTGCAGGGAAGTCATCCGTGAACACCCCTGGAATGTTGTAGTAATGGGCTTGGAGAATTGGGGTTGACGGCATAATGAATGTTACATTGTTGATTGTTCCAACTAACCTTGTCGCATTAACGCATTTCGTGCATGGATTGACACCGACACCAACGGTAAACAAAAGGGAGTGGTCTACTGTCCGTGGCACATTGGCCGGGTACTCCTTGGAATTGAGGCTACGGAGGGATTCAACAAATTTTGAGACGATGCGGGTGGCATTTTGTGGTGGTGGTTTGATAAGAGTTAGGGCTGCTGCAGCAGATACAGTGTTAGCATAGTGCAAGGTAGCAGTGCCTGTTTTGTTGTCAACCTGCACTGGGGCATCCATGAAAGCGGAAACTGAGAAAAGGTAGCGGCCAGCACTTTGGTCAGCAGTGAGAAGGACATTGGTAGTCTGTCCCGGAGTGATGAGCAGGGTATCAGTCTTAAATGGCTTAGTATAGACGGCATCAACCTCAACCACAGTTAACTTGTGCTCGGCAATCTTAAAGAAGAGATCATCGTTCAAAGCCGCGTTGATGATGCGGAGCATGTATGTCTTGCCATTTTCGACATTCAGCTTGAATCCATCTGCCCAGGTTATTGTGAATATACATTAGGAAAGCCAATTTCGAAACTACAATAGGACTGTAGGAAGGAAGGTTTCTCTGTTCAAAATATTCAAATATTAGTGTTTTCATATACCTTGCGTGGACGCACAATCAGACAGTGGACCGGGGTGTCCGTTAATGGTGTGTGAATCAGACACATTGGGTCCCACTCCTAGCTGCATAGCCTGGTTGATTACCACTTCTGTGTCTGCTTTCCACCACTCTCCTGCAGAACATCAAAAGAAATAGTGCTAACTGCTAATTTCTGTATTCACTATTATGAACAGGGTGAAACCATTTAGATACCTAACACAACAACTACCTCCTTGTGAGGAGTGGGGAATGGATAGGGCACACCAAGCTTGGGGAGGACGACTATGGCGCCATGAACCGTAGCCCTCAGCCAGTTGATATGGGCATGCCAAAAGAGTGTACCGCGTTGACCAGTAATGGTGAAGTTATACAAAAAACTGTTGCCTGGCTGGATTGGGCATTGCGTGATATATGCTGGTCCATCAAACCACCCTGTTCGGATTTGCCTTATCCCATGCCTGATTACAATATTTTTACCCAGTTAGCAATCTATGTTGCATGAATATGAGCGAGAACAAGATTATTTTGTTGAACATTCAAAGGCATAGATGCATCTTTGATTGGATGAAATGCGTGCAAGCTACGATTGCACTGTCTTCTAACTAATTTGAGTTGTTTATTTTAGTTTCTTACAGAAAAATGAGTACTGAAATGTCGTAAAGAAGGATTGATGTTATTTTCTTGAGACTGTAACTGCAATGTATCATGGTTGAACCTTGAAGTGAAATGATTGTGGACCGCTTACCAGTGGATGGTAACATTGTGAGTTGCATGATTGACGACCTTGACGAGAACATTATCACCTTCTCTTGCATAGAGGGTTGGTCCTGGGAACTTTCCATTTACTGTAAGGATGGGCTTGGTTGAGCAAAGGCGCGTCATGTTCCGCATAACCACCTGCACAAAATCAAACCATGCTCAGCACGATGTTCTGTAACTTAGCTGCTTGACTGGTGATATGTTCCCATTTATATCCCTGAATGAAGTGAATGCCTGCAGTGCGTGATGAGTATTGCTCATCAGTATGCATGCTGCAAGATATATGTGTATCCCTGAATGAAGGGAAGGTGCAATGCGTGATAAGCTGGGATGAAGTCCTCACATTGAACTTGTAATGGCGGGTAATGGCGCTAGTGCCCATAGCCTGATGCAAGACGCTGCTGGCCACAAGGAGCAGCACGAATCGGAGAGATGGCACCGGCAAGGCCATGCCTCTGTTGATCGGAACAGCCTTCTGTCGATCGTCGAATGTGGAAGAGGATGACTATACCAGTGTACCGTGCATGGAATGACCGGCAACGCAAGCTTATAAAGGCACCTATGGGAGGTGTTGCGTTTCTAGCTGCCATGTCGTTTTTAATTTTAGGTGGGGAAGCCTTGCTCACCACGGATACCTAGCTGTGGTAGGAAATGTGTCTGCAACTCCATGCCCTTGTGATATCTAGTTTATTAATTCGTTCACTTACCTGCAGTTTCATCAGAAATTAACCAGATCGCAATAAAGTCTCTTTGCTCCATGGGTTGAATTGGGTTGGCTGGCTGACACTTTGCCGAATCAACAACTGATCCAAGTTAGCTACCTTACTGCACCACTTCATCTACATGCAGTAGTCGTAGGTCTTTCAGCATGGGAGTTCGGTTGCCTGTACTTGTCCTCGACCACCCTCGGTCGTGCTCCCTACTAACAAGAGCACTTGCTATTAAATAGCAATTGGATCACTCTCGTTCCTTCCGCATGCGCCTTTAAGTAACTTGCAGTTCACATTGTCCTCGTGTCTTATGCACAAGCAAACCACAATCGCATTGATATGTAGTGCATGATGTACATATATAGACGTATCACATAGTCATGCATATTATCTGAAATTATGATTATAACTTTGGCCTCCCTGATAGTATGTATATATAGCACGCAAGTAGAAGGCAAGCCCTATTTACAAGAAGGGAAACTGAAACAAAACGTGGTCTATGTACTGTGCTGTGGTACACGGGAATTCAGAGAGAAGGAAAACTTGCAACATCTTTTTGCTGATGATGCTTTGCCTCCTAGCTTGTGAACTGGAATGAAGTGCCCCGTTGATTGATGGATTTATGTTTTTTTTAGAAAATGGAAAATAGTTTCCCACCTCTGCGTTTCCGCACATAGCGTTCAGACTTATTACATTTCTTCAGCTCCCCGTCTGAGATCAAAAGGAACAAAATTAAAGACAAAGTCTATTATTGAATTTCCATCCATTCTTCGCGAAGTGATGGATTTATGTAACGGACCGTTGTCGATCGACGAGCTAGGTTTATCCACAATGTAAGTCCAGCAAGCCGGCATCTATAGATATTATCAGATTTGTTTATGTAGCTCTATCATGGCCGTTAATCTTTTAAGACTCTTGTTTTTTGTTTAATCGTGACAGTTTCTTGGATGTTTCTTCTAGGAAAAAGGAAAAAAAAAAGGCATATATTTTGAAGAGTGCAGCTTGCCGATGGATAAAGGTGTACATGGACTAGATGGTACATTGCCATTGTTGTGTGGTTGGGATGTGCCTGTCATGTGTAGGGTAGAGACGAGAAGACGATGGGTGTCTCTGTGACTTGATGCAGACTGATACAGAGCAGCAAGAGGCAGGCTTCCTAGGTATTTGATGATTTGACTTGTATGTGCTCTGCTTCTCTTGGCTTGGCTTGTTTCAAAGCCAAGCCAGATGGAACCAGTATATTGCTGTGTTGTTGTTGATGGTGTAAGATGGAGATGGATTTCTTCCATAGTATTAACATGCTAAAAATGCCACCCCCTGGGAGCATGTATGTATAGGCAGTGTTTAATAAAGCGTCCGTCTAGACTGCTTAAGCGCCGCCTAGGTGCTAGGCGGAGCTCTAATGCTTCGCTTTCAACTAAGCTGTTAATTAAGCGTTTTTCTCTATTTTCCAACAAATATGTGTTAATAAGCATGTTTTCGTTATTTTTCTCTCTATCTTTTTATATTTATTTGCTAAAAGTGCAAACGCTTAAAACAGCTTAGGACCGCTTAAGCGTCGCCTAGGCATGCCTAGGCGCTAGGCGGCGCTCGACCGCCTGCTTAGTTTCTCCGCTTTTTAAAACACTGTGTATAAGTCACTGATATACTGTCATTAAGCCTGTTAGTTATTGATCAATCTCTTTGCAGATCCATGCATGTACACAAGATGCATGTCCACGGACGCGTCAGAGAGTAGTTAGCCGGCATGAAGTGCTGGATAACTGCACCTGATCCTGAACTTACAACCGGCGATATCTTCATGATCTCTTCAAAGTTCTTTCTATCGTTCTCATCGAAGTAAGGAAAGAGAGAGACTGGGCAGCTCTGGATGCAATATGGATGGACAAGTACGTCTGATGATGTGACCAACACAGCACTCACAGCTAGCGACTACTCAGAGATCCACGGTTCGGCATACATCTGTCGGGGTGTTATTCATCATATTCATGTGATTACTACTGCAGCCACTGGAGAGTGGCGATCAGTGAGAGCGAAAAATTTAGACCACTGTAAGTCCAGATGACATTTCTAGAGGCAGACCTAAAACTGCCGGTAAAAATGGAAGATTTGTACAGGCAGGTGAATCATTGTCTCTAGAAATCAAGTCCGATTCATAGGTGGGTGCGTGGTTTTACCGTGCCCAATACTACTAAATATTATAATAGTGATATCATGAAGAGTACTATAGTCATTTTGGTCTTATCGATATGTTTTTCCTTGCCCCGTCCGCCACCCACAACCTCGCCGCCTTGAGTCAGCATCGGTTATCCCCTATGCAACCGCCGTTTTCACACGTTGCTATTTTATTTTATTTTCTAAAATAACCTAGTATTATTGATATCACTCAAGAAGACTATTAGTATTAGGGTTGAGAAGGAAACTAATATAGATCGTGGATTCTAAATACCTACTACCAGTATAATACTAACAATATTAGGCACCGTAAAACTTCTCATCTTATGCAAAAATCAATCAGACAACACCCTTAAGCCCAAGGGGTATTTTGAGAATCAAATATATTTACTCATGGAGTACTTTTCTTTGGCATTTCCTTGGACCTTTCTTGAGCTTCCTGCAGGGGGTGCTAGCACCACCTTTAGGTCCGCCCCTGCTTAAGCCAACCACCTTTACAAATGATTTCTAACGCACAAAGGAAAAAAGAGACGTCCCGACCCGCTCCGTTTTCAGGCCAAATTTTGGCCATGCAATGGTTGGCCGCACGAGCTTTCACCTAAGCACAATGTATATACTGGAGTAACGAAACTGGCTGAATGTTCCTATACATGTCTTAAAGTCGATTTGGCACAACAAGGCTATAAACTAAAATTGCCCATGATCCATCTTTCTTGGTTACTGGATCTGAGATGATCTTGGAACAAGTACATACATCGATAGGTATTCTCGGCTCCCGACTTTCTAGAAAAAGAGAAAGGAAAGAAAAAGGTAAATGGATCGTTTCGCCCAGGAATGGCAGTTTGAGCAGATGGCATTCGAATACCAATTTGAACGAGACGCAAGAAAGTTGTGTTCTGAAAAGAAACAGAATCAGGATTGAGCGCCCAACCGAAGTACGGTTCTGTGGTGGACCAGAAATGGAATTGAAAGAAAAGAATCGTTGGAAATGGTGCAAAGCAAAGGCGATCGGCAAAGCAGATCGCCTTCCAGAGAGCGGCTTGTCTCGTATATATACATAGTACAGAGACTAGAGAGAGACATCTGGGCTGAAAGGGGTCTTGGCCTAACGGTTAAGGCATCCGAGTAACATCTTTGAGGTCTTGGGTTCGACTCCCGGTGGGAGTGAATTTTCTAGGATTTAACGGCATTTGTGCTTTCAGCGGTAGGCGACGTGGCCGTCGACAGCGAGGCGCCAGTGGTGACTTCGGGAATCTGAAGAATTTGCCGGCTCAGTCTTCGAAGATGCTCATAGGGGTAGGGTTTGCGTATGTGCGTTCATAGGGGTGAGTATGCGTGCGTTGTGAGTGTCTGAGTTGTACTGTGTAATTTCTCAAAAAAAAAAAAAAAAAAAAAGAGAGAGAGACATCTGGGAGAGAATATAATTGAAGGTTGTGCCTGCTATTCTTTCTATACGCACGCATACGTTGTTAGATACTACCCCGGCATGCGGTTTTGTCTTGTTTCACTCGATCTGTGGCTTGTCGATCTTTCTCCCCCTTTTACTTTTCTTTTAGAGATTCGGGCGATCCGCTTGGGATCTATCTCTTACTTAACAATATACTACTAATATAATGACTGGGCCCTGATTTGGTCTTCGCGTTAACGTTGCTTGTCTCAGGATACGTCTCCGAGATAATCTATCCCGTTATTACATTAAATCACTGCTTAATTAGATCGATGCAGCTCCGACCCCATTCATGGAAATTAGCTACAGCTGAGCTGGGCCAGCACTAGTGGAATGATGGATGCTGAAGCCTGAAGAAGAACACATCTACTCGCTAGCTAGTACAGTGGTTACTACTAGTCAAAGCGTGCGTGCTTGGCTGGAATAATTATAATCGATCGTTCATGATGCTATGCATTCTTGGGAGTATTATCATCATCATTATATCTCTTGCGAGCATGGTTGGCTGGCCCTGGTCCATCCAGCTAATTCTTTGCAAGCAGTGTCTTGTCGACACATCAATTTCAGCTATATACATGTGCGTGTTTCTGTGTTAACAAATCAAATGATTTAAACAGCAGGTCATGCACAAGAGACATACATGCATCTGGAGTAAGGAATACAGTATATAGATTTCTAGCCTGGCCAGACAAGCTTAATTTGTTTCGGCCTGGCCGAGTTGGAGAAAGAATTTCCAAAATAAAAATAAAAATGAGAGATATATATATATACAGTTGAAGATGTATGCTTGTGTCGTGTGAAGACATGTATGCATGGTCCCAGCAGGCATGAAAACTAACTAGTCATATGTAGTACTAGTATGCATGAAGGGATGGGATAATATATGAAATCGATCAAAAGCTAAAGAAGGAAACGGAATGGAAGGCAGATGGCCGAAAGCAGTGGAAACTGGTAGACAAGACAAATGCATGTTGTTTATGGTCTGTAGTATAGGAGAAGGACACGAGCTGAGCTATGCTATGAGTCCAATGCAACATGGGAAAGAAAGAGAGAGAGAGAGACAGACACACACACTGAAGATCGGGCCAGTAAAGCAAAAGTGAAAGCGTAAATAATAAAGAAGGAAAAAGGAAAAGAGGACAGCGGCAGGAGCTGAGCATGAGATGAGGCTGTGTGTGCGCGTGTGTGTCTGCCTGTCTCTGACGACAATGTCTTGCTCTTTTGCCTGCCTCAGCTCGCGTAGTAGGCCATGCTAGATAGCTCATCACCTCTGCTCCTCTTGCTGAAAGATCACAGTGAAGAACACGAGCAACAAGCTAGCATTCTTCCATTCCATTCCTAGGCTTTAACTTGCCAGATAATCTCACAGCATTCTTTGTGGGATGCCTTGAGTGAGCCACCACTACACTAGCTATGGATCCGTCCGTGTGCCGCCTCCACCCTGGCGTCGCCGTCACCGGCTTCTGCCCTGCCTGCCTCCGCGATCGCCTCGCCGGCCTCCAGCCTCCCTCCGCCGCTGACCTTCGCCGCTGCAAGTCCTTCTCCTACGCGCGCTCCGCTGCTGCCGCCGCCCATTCCCATTTCGAGCCGCAGCGCCGCTCCTGCGACCTCTTCCGCCAAGAACCCATCGCAGTGCCGGTGCCGGGCGGAGGAATAGAGGAGGACGTGCAACTGCAGAGGAGGATCAGGAGCCATCCAGGAAGTCCTTTGGAGGCCTCCTGGGCAAGAAGTTGCAGCAATGGCGTCGCAAGACCAAGCCTGCCAAGAAGGAGGAGGAGCCCATGCCCATGCCATGCCGAGATCATGCCTGGCCGGCACCGGCAGCACAGCTTCCGGGACGACGCCGGCGGCCGGCGTTCCTGCGACCAGCTGGACCCGATGAGCTTCTCGTTGTTTGGTCAGCTGCCCCCGGCCATGGAAGCTGAGGAAATGCCGCCGCCGGACGTCCCGCGCTCCGATGGCAAATCCCGGTGGAGGAGGATGACTTGTTCTACCCCCACTACTACGACAACGCCGTGCCGGGCAGCTGCGCGCAGACGAGGGATTACTACTTTGATTCCTCCAGCTCCAGCAGGAGGCGCCGAAGCGTCGACCGCTCCACCGCCTCCGGTCGCAATTCATTCTCCGATGCCAACGTCGACAGGATCACGACCAACAACAATGCCAATGCCAGGGTCTCGCCGGCCATCGCCGCCGCAGAGTTCTATCAAGCCCAGAGCAGCATTCTTGTCCACCATCATCATCAGAGCTACACTGGGAGCTTTGGTTCTGCGTCATTCCGGGATCACCACCACACCAATAACAAGCAGGGAGGAGCAAATAACAAGCCTGCTAAGAAGGGGATCAAGGGGTGGAGCATTTGGGGTCTCATAAATAAGAAGAGCAGCAGCAGCAGTAGGAAGCCTGCAGAAGCTGAACACGGATCATTCTCAGTCTCAGCAGGTGTAGGAGACGAAGTAGAGTACCCGTGGCCCGAGCTCCGTGCAAGAGGGTACAATGGCCAAATGCTCCGGTGCAACAGCAGCATAAGCGCGAGAAGCTCTTTCAGCGGAGGCGCTGCCGCGATGATCGGCGGCAGCGGGAGTGCGAGGAGGAGCATTTCTGGTATGGACATGCATGATGTGATGAATGGCCATGGCTCGGGGAGGACTAGGAGGGACGAGATCTTACTGGAGAGGAATCTCAGCACAAGGTCCAGATCAGGGCATGATCATCCAATGGGAGCTGCTAATTTGTCTAACAATTACCAATTCAGCCGCCCCAATCACAATGGAGTTCCTAAGGGTCGTTCCTCCAAGAGTTCATTGCCTAGGAGGAGCACGCTTGGACTCTACTCTACTGATCCCATTCCCAGGCACTAAATTATCAGAGGCAGGCAGACACTTTTATCTAATTCCTAGCCACAATATATCAGGGGGGAATATGCATAGCCCACATATATAGTACTTTTAGCATCCTCATCGATCGCCATAGCTATAGTTCTGTCCACCTGACAAGGGACATAGGTAGTGAACTGGTGTTATTGTGTTGGGTTATACTGTGTTTCTTACTACACACTTTGTAATAGCAGGGCTTTTAGTTCCAACTGGGAGCGGAGTGGAAATTAACTTCACACCCTTTTTCTCTTCAAGGGCTTATATGTCCTTTGAATTCAAAGTGAGGATAAAAAAAATGAGTGATGCATATAAATTTTGGTAGGGGCTCAATATTCTTTCTTTCACATAGCATGGCTGCGATTAATACAAGATTTTAGCCGATGTGGACAAGAGAGAAAGAGAAGAGAGAAGAAAGCCATACTAATTACCAAACGACTCACTGCCGTCTAATGGACAGTCCTTGCCATCTAAACCATTGTATACAAACTTTTTGCTGTCTATAACATTGTATTTAGTCCTTCCAAACAACTTCTAATAAGCGATGCATTGTGAGAATTAATTTTGTACTGTCTAGAACAAGTATTTTAAACAGCTGATGTCTATATCACTGTACATGGACTGGGGAGAAAGGCGGTGATAAGCAGGAGGAAAGGAAAACCAAAGAATAGGGTGACGGTTTCCTTATGTAGGTTGGGACTGGGATGACAGAAAGAAAGAGAGAGAGAGAGAGAGAAAAAAAAAAGCCTGATCGACCAGAGCACAAATGACGGCCTTGCTCACTGATAGGTGGATCTCTCATTTCTTTTTCGCGAAAAAAGAGAACTCTTTAGGCATGAGCTCATTGTTATACAAATGTCATGTCATGTCGTCGGCTCGTCGCTAGAACTATGATCGATCAGCTGTTAACAGCCAGGCCCAGCAGGTTCATCAGCAGCCTCCTTTTCTCCGGCCTGCAAGCTCTTCCCAACACCTCCTCCAGGCTCCCTATGGAATGAAGCCTCCCTTCCAGCTTCTCCTTCGCGGCTGGGACTTGCTGCATCCAACAGACCACAAAATAGTTTAGGTTTTCAAATTATGATAAAAATAAGCCATTCTAGTACGTGCACAGTTACTGTTATGCAAGGTAAAAGGAGTGGTGGGTTGCCTTTGATATCCATAGAACGT
Source organism: Eragrostis curvula (assembly GCA_007726485.1). Taxonomy (NCBI): domain Eukaryota; kingdom Viridiplantae; phylum Streptophyta; class Magnoliopsida; order Poales; family Poaceae; genus Eragrostis; species Eragrostis curvula. The sequence goes on along the minus strand of CM017440.1, from coordinate 511,898 downwards.
AGAGTACTGCAAGCTCTGCTTGGACACATGGCTCCTCAAACTCATCCACAGGGGCATTCAGGCACTCCGACAGCAGGTGTATCTCCTGGGCCACAAACGCATCCACCAGAGATGTGGATGAGAGGCAAGTTTCCTCAATGGTGAGCAACTGCTGTATCCACCACTGTGAGAGGAACCGGCGGTGGATCCACAAGGACTGCACAAATACATCACCACAAACTGACATAAGCATCACACTAAACGCTCATGGCCGAATGTAATCACAGCGGGCAGATGCCAAACCTCTCTCCCTTGGTAGCGTCTGATCAGCATCTCATCCCACCTCAGCTCCTCCTGTCAGAACTCACAAGATCAAACTTTCTACCAAGGGATAATGAAACTTGAGGATAAGACGGCCAAAGGCAATGTAAGTAACCATAGCAAACATAGTAATTTACTCTTGATAAAATGCATAATACCTTCCACCGCAGGTGCGTTTCTGACTCTAAACTAAGGGAGTCCTCTCTGTGCTCTACGTGATTGTCTCGCAGTGAAAGCAGCAGAGACTGTATACATGCAACCAAATTGTTTTTGTATCAATACACGTGAGAACACACCCACAATGAATGAGCATGGCTAACAAACAGGGCATATGTGCCTATAAAAGATATTGAAAGGAATTCATTCATGCATTAAAAAGATTCTACTGATATGCCAACATATTGTGTTGCCGGATTTGGCCACAGGTTGATACAAAAATCATGGAGTGATAAGGCCCTAACCCTGCGGTAGTGAAAGCAGCAGTTGTCAGCAACATGTAGTTCACTCCATCTTGTTGACTTCTCGAGCTCATTCAGAACCTTTCACAAACAGAAATTAGATGCTCATCTGGTAACGGATAAGCAGCCTGTAGGTTTTAGCAGCATGGTAACATCCAACAGCCATGGCCAAGACAAAAGCTTTATTTTCACCTCTTTATTCATGGTACAAGAATGAAGGGCAATAAATTTCAATCAGTCTGACTTTATTTATCCTCACCTGTTTTCTCGTCATGTAAGGAATAAGCCAGCATCGATGCCTCCATGCACGGTAGTTCATTTTCGATTTCTGCAAAAGAAGCAAAATATTCTTGTTTCAGCACTGTCTGCAGCTATTGTATTGAGGAGGTTTAATAACCAGTCGACATAAGGAGGCGCATGTAAAATTATAACACGGTGAGGTCACAGAAACTGATGCTATTAACAGTTTGAATAAGCACGTATTCATGAGATATAACCTCTGCTATCTCTTGCACCAATACAGACTCGTTCGCTATAATCTGTGACATATCTTGATGTTGTTCTGCAACCTTTTTTATCACCCATCTCCTGCAGCAGACAGTTATGTTAAACTATATGTTGCTTTTAGCATAACAAAATCAGCATAACATAGTGGTGCCAAACGAAACCCAGATCCAAATAGGACACTATCAGGCCATCACCAGATCATGAGATTACAACAATACAACCATGTTTCTTTGACAACAATTTAATGGGGAGTGTAGTCCTATCTAGGAAGCAAAATTCAAAACATTGACAAGTGCGAGCAGAGGTGTACCGATGGCTCCATGTACTTTCATTCTTTGGCGAGTATGAAAGAATCAAGGTACACAATTGCAGCTCGTCCATGAGCATTTTGAAATCATAATTCCGTGATAGCACCATCTTCCTGCAAGAAATAAATGAACAATTAGAAAACCATGAGGTCATGGAGCTTCTTGTCACTTGAATGCGATGTGGGATGCTTTAGCTGTTGAATCTGCAATCTATTTGACAAAAGATACAGTGGCCGCATTACCTGGAGTTCCATGCAGTAAGCAAGTCAGGGCAAAGTATGAGTAGGGCCTTGCTGTGCTTCATTAGATGTTTGGTCGACAGTGGAGGGTCATGGTCTGTTCTTGCACTGGTGTAGGCATTGCGTGCGGCTCGGTAGAGCTCAGGCAGGATCTCGTAGGAGATGGCGAGCTTGTGGTCTCTGCACCAAAAGTATCTCTGGCAAATTTCTGTAGCTTGGGTTGTCGAATTGCGATCCTGGCTGAAGTCCAATGAGCCGAGCTGCGTCGGATGCAAGAATCCCACCTCGTCGCTGCGAATGAGCATCAGAACAGTTAAGGCATCAAAGAGGAGAGTGAATGGCAGAGTCGAATGAAGTAGGAGTCGAGCAAGATCGGAAAGATTCTCATGCTGAAACAGGGAGCATTTAACTAAGGGCCGGAGCAATATATATAATCAAGAACATACATGAGGGGGTCGCTGCTGAGGATTTGCTCAAAGAAGTGGAGAAGATTGTTGGCGAGCTGCTCCCCTGCAACAGCTGATTCATGTTGTTCCATTGAGGCTCTCGCCTTGTATTTGTTGTGGTGGCGGGGGAGGGGAAGGGGGGAAGAGTAGGCGTTGATTTGGAGCTCACCCGCATGGAACTTCGGTGGGCGGCGCGGCGGCGGAGACGCCTGCCTGACGGAGGTCTCTCTGCCGGATCGGAACGAGATCCTCTGCCCCGCAGTGCCTTCTTCGTTGATCTGCCATCCGACGGTGAATATTGTCTTGGGGCACTCTCTGCGGTCCATGCGGCCCAACAAGGGAAAACACCAGCCCAGCCCAGCCCAGCCCAGAGGAGGTTGTGCCCGCAGCTCCCTCTCTCTCGCTCTCTCTGTGTTCCGTTGTTTGTGGCCTTGGACTGACTCGTCGGAAGCCGTCATGGATTTGAAGACTGCGGCGGCGGAGGCGATGAGAGTGAGCGACGAGGACGGCGCGCGGGTGGACTCGCTGAACCAAGCCGCGGCGGCGATGCGGCAGTCTCAGAAGGAAGGGGACGTGGTTCCCAGCTTCTTCGAAGGGTTCGCGCTGCAGGGGATCCGCGTGGACGCCATCAGCCCCGGCCGCATCCTCTGCTCCTTCACCGTCCCCGCGCGCCTCACCACCGCCGACGGCAACCACCTGGCCCCGGGCGCCGTCGTCTCCCTGGTGGACGAGATCGGCTCCGCGGTCTCCGTCGCCGACGGGAAGCACCCCAAGGTCTCCGTCGACATGTCCGTGTCCTTGGTCGACCTCGCCGCCGCCGCCTCCGGGGACGTCCTCCGCATCACCGCCAGGGCGCTGGGCCACAAGGGGTACTACTCCGGCACGCACGTGCTCATCGCCAACGCCGCCACGGGGAAGGTCGTCGCCGAGGGAAGGCACTCGCTCTTCGGCAAGTTGAAAGCAGCGCCACTACCCAGCAGCACCCTTATCATCAAGAGCAACATCTGAACTGTTCTCCTTTCACTTGTACTAGTACTATATTCTGTATCTACTGTATTAGTTGCTCCTCATGGTAACTGATAACCTCAGCTGTTTATTCATGGATGCACAAGATTAAGAATGAGGGACAAAGAATTTCAATCAGAATGTGAGGTCACAAAAATTTGATGCTACTAGCAGTTCGAATAAGCATGTAGGAGACCCTCTGCTATCTCTTTGACCAGTACAGATTCGTTTGCTATAATCTCTGACATATCCTTTTTTTTATCACCCATCTCCTGTGGCAGACAGTTATTTTAAACTCTATGTTGCTTTAGCATAACAAAATCAGCATAATGTATTGGTGCCAATTGAAATCCAGATCAAAATCAGAACACTATCAGGTCAGTATCAGATCATGAGATTACGAGGATAGAACCATAGTACTTGTTTGATAACAACTTAATGAGTAGTAGTCCTATCAACGAATAATAATTCATTCTTTGACGTCAGGTGTTAGCAGAGGTGTACCTAGAGCTTCATGTACAATAATAATTCATTCTTTGGCGAGCATCAAAGGATCAAGGCATAATTCAGAGATAGCACCATCATCCTGCAAGAAAAAAATGAACCATTAGAAAACAATGAGGGGGGTGTGGAGCTTGTTGTCACTTGAATGAAAGGTGGGATGTTTTAGCTATTAAAACTGCAATCTCTTTGGCAATACAGTGACGAGACCTCTACAGTGACAGTATGATCTGGTGTTCCATGCGGTAAGCAAGTCAGGGCAAAGGATTGAGTAGTGTGCCTCACCGCGGCCGACTCCTCTCCCTCTGCTGCCCGCTATGGATGGTACATAAAGGCAGGCAGGGGCGGAAGGGTCATTTGCTCGTTTGACCGATCAACCTCCTCTGGGTCGTCGTCTCTCTCGTCGGAAAGCGATGGATGTGAAGACGGCGGCGGAGGAGGCGCTGAGGGTGAGCGACGAGGATGGCGCGCGGGTGGACGCGCTCAACCGAGCCGCGGCGGAGATGCAGAAGGAAGGGAAGTTGGTTCCCAGCTTCTACGAGGTGTTCTCGAAGCAGGGGATCCGCTTGGACGCCATCCGCGGGCCAGGCCGCATCCTCTGCTGCTCCTTCACCGTCCCGGCGTGCCTCACCACCGCCAACGGCAACCACCTGGCCCCGGGCGCCGTGGTGGCCCTGGTCGACCAGATCGGCTTCGCGGTCGTCGTCTTCGACGGGAAGCACCACAAGGTCTCCGTCGACATGTCCGTGTCCTTCGTCGACCTCGCCGCCGCCGCCTCTGGGGACGTCCTCCGCATCACCGCCAGGGCGCTGGGACACAAGGGATACTACTCCGGCACGCACGTCATCATCGCCAACGCCGCCACGGGGAAGGTCGTCGCCGAGGGTAGGCACTCGCTCTTCGGCAAGTTGAAACCACCCAGCATCAAGAGCAACATCTGAAATGTCCTTGCACTCTTTTGTCTGCATTTCTGGTAGTATCTCTATATCACGAATTAAATGCCCTTTCACTTGTTGGTCTGCATGTACTGTGTATCTCTATATGACGAATGAAATGGCCTTTCACTTGTTTTTTTTTAAAAAAAAGGGAATATGAATGGCGTTTCACTTGTTTGCCTACGAGGCTTCTCGCGCCAAGCGAGCACTGCAAACATTTTGATCATCAAAAGCAGGCAGGCACTGCTATGCTTTGCTAAATAAGTGTGCTATGCTCGCAGAACAAAACAGTTTGATCACCAAACATTCAAACAGAGTAAAACAATGCTACAGATCGAGATGACATAACATTGGTCAACAAGCCCCATATAGCTACTGCAGCTCAAGTTCATCCATTCACCACAAATTGTTCCAGACACTTTAACATAGGCTCACTACTCCTGAATTTTGTTCAGGGTTCATCCAAGAGCGCACCCTATTATTTATTATTGTATCACAATTGGAATTGGATGTCAGATTTCTCCTTGTTCCCCAATTCTCAAGGGGGAGAGTGTCATTTCGTTTTTGTAGAAGGAAAAAAGAAATTGCTGTACGTCACCGACTGCTGAAGCTTTACTCTTTCTTCACAAACGCCTTCTGGACCTGTACAAGTTAATAAATAGGGTGTTCATATTTGACTGAGGATGTTCATATACTCCCACTTTACTGGAATGTCTGATGCACATTAAATAAAATTCAGTTTGGGTTTACCTGCTCCAACGTCAAGAACATAATCACATTCCATGATCCCAGTCTAGCAAAGTTTGGAAGGAAGCCCTTGTAAAATGCCAGAGGTCCCTGCACATTAAACTCTTCTTGTTAGCTATCAGCCTAACACCTATCTGCTTACTAATTTTGCACGACATTTCTTTTGCTAAAACTGAATAATTATATCTCCAAATAATTTAGGATTCCTGAAAGGCATGTAACTTGCACAAACAGATGAGAAACTTCTAGTATATTCTGCACTCGGAGATTTAGCTCCCAGCATTTATTTAAGATCAAAGGTTAGTTGCTACTTGATAGGACATTAAAGGTGAATCCTGTCAAGGAAAAAGAAAAGCATGGTATATAACAGCATCTAAAATGGGGTTTCAGTTTATGAGTTTAGAAGTTGCTAAACTCATGTTATTGACACCATGTCAATATGGCAATTATCAGGCTTGCTAAACTCAAAGGAGGTCTCCCTTTGAGTTTAGCAAGCCTGATAATTCCCTACATTAACCTGTTTTTCAACACAAGCTTCAAAGATCATATGTTACTTGTATTTCCCTTCGTCATCTAAATGTGACTCAAGATCATGAACAGAGGAGCAGAGTGGAACATACATCATTCTTTAGCGTCTTCACAAAACAATCAATTGTACTTTTGTACGCTGATGAGTCACCCATCATTCTTGACTTGACCTGCAAGGAGGCAATTTTTTATCACTTTTAGTTATGCCAAAAGTGATAAAGGGAGAAAATTATCTAGTGGGAGACACCTTGAAGCCAGCAAAGCAAAAACTACTCAATAATACAGAAAGATTTCTGTGATTGTCCCTCCAACTACAATTGCGGTGAGCATGAATGGTTGCAATAGGAGTGGTATAAATCATAGACATGAGAACCTCACAAAGACAGGAATAAGGAAAAATGATAGCTATGAAGAGCCATGTCACACATCCTGAAACTGTAACATGTGCAGCAAGTGTCTAAATTAATTTTCTAGTTGGAACATAAGATTCACAGCATGCCCTGGCAACATTAGCTATAGGAACTTGGTTCGGCACGATTCCTAAAGGGTACTAGCAGTGGGTATCAGAGATCACCAATGCCTCATCGTGAGCAATGCGTCCTCAATTTACTGCTGCGAGTGAACTTGCTTAAAGAAGCATCATTCAGAAGAAACAGTTAAACAGCCGGCAGATTAGAAATGATCTTTGACTCAATCGCTACAGTAGGACAGTGAAGCAAGAAGCATAGGACATCTTACCACATCAACTGGAGAACCAATACAGACAGCAAAGAAGCCAGCTCCCAGACCAGAGAAAAGGTGGGTGATCACATCATCTTTGAACCCAGGGATTTTCAAAATTGTCTGCAGGATGAGTGGTGATGCAGCTTAGTATGTAGTGGCAAAGGAATGAACCTGCCAATGAAGTAGTAGTAATAACCACAGCAAAAGCAGCACAGATACCTGCTTCACTTGATCGTAACTAGCCAACTCCGCAGCGTTAATGATTGCATTACGCGCGACATTTGGCCCGAGGCCAGTCCACAGAGCGGCGACACCTTCGGTCCTAGCGATCTTGGCATAAGCATCCATGGCGCCAGCATAGCGGCGCGGGGCGCCAGGCGCAAGCTTCCCCTCAGCCTGAAGCCTGACCTTGACAAGGTCGGTGGGGTTGGCGATAGCGATGGCAATGGCACCTGTAATTTGCTCGTGTCAGTGGTGAATGTGAGCAAAGGAGTGTGGGAGGACAAGAGCAGTGATGTGAGCATCAGGGCACCAGTGGTGAAGCCGGCGGCAATCTTCTTGGTCAAGGGCACATCCCCAACATGGCCCTCACCACAATAGAACGACTTGACCTGTTGCAAGTACAACCCGGTGCAGAGTGAGTGGGTCAGCTACAGGCTTACAGCTCGCGCATACCAAGTGTTCGACAAAATGCAGCAACAGCAGGTCGGACGTACGGGCTCGTAGAGACCAATGCGGAGTCCTCCGTAGATGCACTGCCGGTGTAGCCCCGGGACGATTCCCTTCCAGAGTGCGGCGGCGCCTTCCTCCCTAGCGATGGTGGCGGCGGTGCCAAGCAGGCCGCGGTACTTGGGGAGCTCGACCGCGGCGCCCCCTCCGGCAGGGACGACGGTCTTCTGGAGCTGCAGCCTCACCTTGGCCGTGTCGAGGGGGATGGTGCATACCTGCGAGCAGCGAGATGGAATCGAATCAGAAGAGGTATCAAGGGATCCCAGGGATGGGGGGAGATGATCTGGCTTGAGGAGCGAGTAGAAGCAAAGGGGGTGGGGATCTACCTCGGCGAAGCATGCTGCGATGGCGCTGGCGGTGAAGCGGCCGGCGAAGGTGATGGTGGGCTTGGCGCCGCCTTGTTCAGGCATCCTCCTTTCCTTCCTCGGTCGGCTGGGCTAGCCTGTTTCTGTTTATTTTTGGGGAAGAGAAGGCGAAGAAGGAAGGCCGCCAAAGCAAAGGAAAGGAAAAGCGAAGTGAAGAGGAGGAGAGGAGGAAGCAGAGGAGGAGAGAAAAAGATTGCTTAGCGGCTCAGGGCAACTTGGCGCCGCGTACTGAATCGTAAGCACGATTCGATTTTCCTTTTCTTTTTCCCAATGTCCTCTTGTCCCAAGGGATATTTGCTCGTAATTTCATTCACTATCAATCTTCAACGTGACACTTTTTACCAATAATAAACATAACATTTGCACCAATATATTTTTTTCAAATACAAAAAGGTTGTAATATAATTGTTATGAAAATTTTAGTCGTCATTAATTTATTTAACAATGATCTTATGGTGTCAATCCAGGTGATTTCTTCTTTAGAATTTTGATGTTTAATTTTCTTTTCTTAAAAAAAAATACTAAGCTTAGGACAAAGCCAGGTCTCAATGGCGAAGCTACATTGACCGTCCTTGTGCAAGTAGTTCAAAGAGAATTTCAGTTATACCAAAAACATGCACCACAAAATAAAATGTGTGGATTAATATTTCTTCATGAAAAACATCCGATAGTACCATGACCATTTGCGGCAAAATATTGTTTCAAATGTAAAAGGGTTGTAGTATACTGTTATGAAAATTTTAGTCGCCTCAGTGATTTATTATCAGCGATCTTATGGTGTTAATCTAGGTGACTTCTTTTTGTAGAAATTGATGTCTAATTTTTTTAAGAAAAAAAATACTAAGCTTAGGACAAAGCGAGGTCTCAGTGGCCAAGCTAGATTGACCGTCTCTGTGCCAGTAGTTCAAAAAGAATTTCGGTTGTACCAAAAATATGCACCTCGTCTGTCGAAGCCCAAAGGAGACACCACAGGACATGCGTAGCTGTCATAAAACTAAATGTGTGGATTAATATTTCTCCAGGAAATAAAATACGATTCGCCGGTTGATTCAGTTATCCACGAATGGTTGCTGAGACACGATGCATCGAGGGGATAAAATTGTTTGTGATGGTCCGGATGGATGATGGCGATGACTCAGGTTCGCATCAACCCTGACCACACTTAGCTTGTATGCATGAATATCTCACGCCCCTTTGCTTTGTTTATCATTCATTCAGTTATCCCTTTAATTTGCCAGCAAGAGCAAGAAGAACCATTCTGATGGAGTACACGGCTGCGACCTTAATTCCCGCCTTAGTGCAAGCTAGCAGCGCAGGCACGAGCTAAGCTTTTTCTAATGAAGCATCTGAACGCGCACACCGACGAAAGAGTCAGCCAAATTTCTTTAAAATAAAATGAGAATAAAATCTCTCGTGTTCCATACTTCTCTCCCTCCGATCCCAGTAGCATCCCATAAGACAAGATAAAGCTTCTCTTTCTCTCTCCCTGGTTCATTCATTCTGATTCTGATACGAACTGCACCTGTTCGTGATTATGACTGGACCGTCATTAGTCCAGTGATGCCTCTTTTTTTTTTTTCACATACTATAGAAGAGAGGACCATTAGCCCACTGCTTACTTTTTTTCTTTCAAATACAGTTTTTAATCTTCACAACATCATTGGACTAACTAATGGATGATAATGGGCCTTCAGTATCTTCGTGTTGAACAACAAGGGACGCCCTGGACAGGGCCCGGCCCGTACGGTGATGATGGGCTTCAACGAAAGAAAGAAAGGGTCCATGGGCTTCCCTTCTTCTCGGACTCCGTCGTCGTCGTGGCTCTCCTCTTCTCTCCTCTCCTGACCGCCACCGACCCGCCTTTCCTCCACGACTGCCTCTCTCCATCCAATCCGCCCTACCCACAGATCCACGACATGGTCGGCAAGGGAGAGCCGGCGGCGACCCCTGTGCCTCGTGACGAGGAGGACGAGGAGGACACCTCAGGCGTCGTCAAGCTCATCAGCGCCGAGGGCTTCGAGTTCGTCGTCGACAAGAAGGCCGCCATGGTCTCCAACACCCTGCGCAACATGCTCACATCGCCCGGTACCTTATTCCCCTCCCGTCTGCGTCTAAATTTCCCCAATCCAGAATAATTCGATTCCTTCTTTCCTATGGATAATAATAGTAACCATTAATAACTCGATTCCTTCTCAGGCGGCTTCTCCGAGACGCGCCAGGGCGAGGTCCGCTTCCCGGAGATCCCTACCCACATCCTCGAGAAGATCTGCCAGTACTTCTACTGGTCCCTCCACTACTCGAGGTCTTCCTTTCATTCCCCTTCCTTCCTTCACCACAAATTAACCACTGCTTCCGTGCAACTAGTGCGGTATTCGTACCACGATTCAGAGGCCTGACAATTAACCAGATGCCCCCAAACCTTCCCATTGTCGTGGGCAAGTCACAATTTGCTTTGCAAAACTATAATTTACTACTTCATGGTTCAGTACTTGTGCTTGCTATTATGTGTTTCACTTCCCCAATTTTCCGGCAGCGGTATTCTCCGGTCTCCGCAGCAGTTTCTAACCTAGGGATGATGGATGAATTAGATTATTTCTTATTGCTTCTCCCTATAATTAATTAGTTTAGAGTAAAACAAGCAAATTGTATCTAATTAATCTGGTGAAACTTTGCTGATTAGTAGATCCACAATGATGTTTGACGTTGAGGCTCTGCCCATGAAAACAATGGCATGATAACATATTCCTATCAATTTCTTGTAACATACATTGGGCTCGTGCATTTATTGTTATTTGTTCAGTTGTCCAGAACACATGAAGCATTGGAAATTTGGGATTTCATCTTTAACTACAACACACAAAAAATATTTTGATATTGTTTCCAGCTTGCTAATGGTCCACAATGTGCCTTGCTTACTAGTACAGGGTAGCCTTGCTTGCACAAAGAATACTTTTCCACAAGGTTGCTTGTTTACTTTGTATAGGGTGTGCAAAGCCATTATTGCTTGTACAAACAATTTTCCCTCTTGTGCTATTTATATTGCCTTTTTCTCGTTACTCCCAAACTTCATCTTATTTGCTGGCGGTGATGCTGACCTGGGATAGGCATGGTTCCGATCTTTATAGTTTGGTGGTGGCAAGGCGATAAGATAGTTGTCCACTGATTGTGTGTGATTGACTTTGCCTATCCAGAGTTAAGACCATTCTGCAAGAGAATAAATTAGATTTGGGCTGTCTTCTTGGCCGATAGGCAATCCTGTGATAGCATAGCTGCATTAAGTTAGGCCTTCAGTGCTGAGTTGACTTTGAGAATTTTCGTTGAATTTAAAGACATGCAGCATTTTGGTTGCCCACTATTGGAAAGTTATATGGTCCACACGATGTGATCAATTTTGGTTCATGGGACTCAAATAAGGACAATAGGACTGTGCGGACTAAATTATATACTCGTTGACCAAAATCTGAAGTGTCCTGTGAGATAAAACTTGAAGGCAATGCATTGGTTCATTGAGTAGATTGAAGATATCAGATGACTCTATTTCTCTGCGAAACTGGTAGACATGCAGTATAATCCTTGATTCCTTAGTCAGATTTTGATGCTTCACATTGGTTTTTTCTTTTCCTTTTTGGTTTTTGCAGGCAAGACATTGTTTTTAATGTCCTGTTCCATATATTATGCATTATTACCATGTAAAAAACTTTTATTGGATCAGTGGACGGTCATCTCATTATTGTTCTCTCCTAATGTTTGAAACAGAACTTTCATACAACCTTGCCTGTATGCCCCTTTGCACCCTGCCGTTGCTTGCTTTGCTGACTGAAATATGGTTTGATTGTGCAGCGGGAAGGAGACGGCAGAGTTTCCGATTGAGCCGGAGATAACCCTGGAGCTGATGATGGCCGCGAACTACCTCGACACATGACTGATGAGGAAGCGGACGGGACCTACCTCTTTGTTTGTCTGTTTTTTAGCAGATCTGATCTGATCCCGCTAGTTAGTTAGTGGTGTAATGTAATGCGAGCATCAGAGGATCCGGACAGACATGTAACGTGTGTGCTGCTGTTTTCTATGGGAAGGGAATACTCCCCTCCACTAGTGTCCCTGCTGTTGGTGACTGCTACTGCTAAGATAAACGAAACAAAACAAAGAGAAAACATGTACCTGTTATCTTGTCTTTGGATGAACAATACAGCTAGTAGCTTCCTGCGGGTTGTATTAAGTCTACTCCTTGAATAAAAATGAAAGCAGATGATTGCTCTGCCGTAGGATGTGACGTGGGGCAAGATGGGCTTCGGGGCATCTTCAATTAAATTCTATTTTTGACACTTTGTTCCTATAAAGAAGAGGTCTTCTATTCAGATTTGAACTCCTAGCATGGTTTGCAAAGCCATTGAAAACCGGCTCGGTTTTTCGCTCTCGACTCCGACTCGGTTAGTGTTACCTATATATATATATTTTTTGATAACCCAACCTAGGCACTATAGTAAAAACGAGCTTGATTTTCCGGTTAATCAAATGATTTTTGTGGTCCTCTACTGCTCGACAAGTAGACATGACAATGGCTCTGGTGCCTGCACCGCTCGAGCATGTGTGTAGTTGTAGTTGTATCTAGCGAAATCATTTCGCAAGGGCAGCAATTGCACACTTGCGAGATGAGAGTCCAACGGAAGGGCTCTCGATTGTAGGTGCTCGAGATTGTTAGATGAGAGGTGTTTGAAAGTAAGGGGGGCACATGATAGGATTATTGAAGATGATTTTTGCCTTTTAATGTCAGGCTCTCGCGGGTGGAGTGGCTAGCACAGGCAGGTGAAGTGCTAGCCCACCCGGGTTCGAGCGTGGCATCCTCTTAATAAAAAGTCAGGAGACGTCTCTCCCCTTAGTCGAGTTTTTTTGTTTTTGCCCTTTAAACTTTTAAAATAGGATAAAAGGACAAGTAAGAGGCTTGTTGGAGATACTTCTATGAATGAAAATGCTGGAAATGATTCAGATATCACATCTTAAGTATTTACATTAATTGTCATGATCTTTCAAATAAAAAGCTTTTTGTCTGGAGTTCTTTTCTTTACGGCTGTGCTATGGAACCGCGAGGAAAAAAAAATAAAGGAAAAAAAAAAACAGTGGAGAGGGAGGCGGTGGCATCTGGATCCATGTGGCGGCGAGGCAAGTGGCATGACGGGAGAAGACATAGGCCACGACGACGACACCACCTCACGGGGAGAGCGGACGAGACGGAGCCAGACAAAGCAAACACTACGTACAAAGAAAAATCCCATCCCCTCTTTCCTTCACTTCCCTTCCCCCACCTCGTCGTTATCGCCCGCGGCGGCGAGCAAAGCGCGCACCACCACCGCAATGGCGGCGCCCGCGTCCGCCCTCGATTCCGCTTGGCAGGTACGTCATCCCTGTTCCTCACCGTGTCCATCTCTGCTCCCTCTTCGTCTTCTTGACTCAGATCTTTGATCTTCCTTGCTCCGCATGGCAAATCGAAATGCAGTACCTGATCGGCAACTTCAGCGAGTTCCAGCTCGCCACCGTCGTCACCTTCCTGCTCCACGAGACCGTCTTCTTCCTCTCCGGCCTCCCGTCCCTCCTCTTCGAGCGCTTCGGACTCTTCGCCAAGTACAAGATCCAGGTTCACTCACCACTTCGCCGTCTTGTTCTTGGAGAAATTACCTCGGTTCATTTTATATGGCTTCACTTTCATTCGATCGGTTGATTTACATCTCAGCCAATTAATTATGGCAACGTATCCTATGAGAACCAGGTTCGCGTGAGAACTATGAGAATTTCAATCTAGGCCAGATGATCTTGACCCAAGGGTGACGCATAGAGAGAGGTGAGAGGGGGAATTTGCAAAACTATGATTAAGTGAGCAGTGATTTTGCAAATCCTACCTCCCATCTGAATTCATGCGCCCCATTAGATCAAAATTATGTGGCCCTGATTGAAGTTCTCATAGTTCTCATACGAACCTGGTTCTCATAGGATACGTTGCCATTAATTATCTATGCACTGTTGTAACAACTCGTACATCACCTTTCAAAGCAGACTTGATATAAATCGTGCCTTCACATCAGCAGTAAATTATAAAAATGGAATGCAATGGAGGTGTCCAGGCTCAACCTTTCCCTCTTCTTTTAAAATATTCCTTCCACGACTGCTCTCATTTCCCATAATGGCCAGGAAAGTCGAAAACGATGCTTCTGACTATATCGACTTGTATGGACCCAAAACAGAGTAGGCAGCCTCTCCTTGTCAGTTCGCTTTCTCCGTTTCTGTTTCCACAGAAGCAAACAGCATGCCTTCTACTACCACCGGAACCATAATTGTGCTGCCTACGGGGAGCCAAAAGGAAAACGAGGATGTCCCAGAATTCTGTCAGCTTAATCTGTATTTTGACGGATCACAAGTTGAAGTGACTTTGAGTCGGAAGACCACCTTCGTGTTTCCATGATCTTCTTTGTTTTCATTAACCTGCCTATTTCGCCATATGGAAGCCTTATCGATAAAGTGATGTATGGCTCATGTCCAAATCAAGCTGTCACAGGGCCATGGGAGAACAAAAATTAAGAGACCTGTCAAAGTGCTCTGCTTGATTTTTGTTGAGTTTTGACACATGCGTATAAAAAAAAAAAGCCTGCCATTATTGCTTTTCCTGCTGTGGATGCAGTAGCAATGTTTCAGGTGCTAGGAGGTGGAGGTTCAACATACTTGCCTAACTGTTACTCCCTCCATATCCGTTTTATTGACGTCCAGACAGCTTGATTAGTTCTGATTTTAGTTCAACACACACTGGACGACAATAATTTGAATCCAGAGGTAGTACTATTAGGAAACTGTAGTTACATGTTAAGCTACCCCCTCCGTCTATATAGGGAATCCTAGCATTCCAAGATAAAATAGCAGTGGAGGTAACTAACTAATTATCCATGCATACAGACAAACTAACTACCCTTCACGTGTGCATTTTCCGCCTTGCTGAGCTTGTGTTGCTTCATGATCATGCACTGGCTGTGTTGCCTACTTGCCTTTGCTCCTGGCCAGTGCTAGTAACCAATTTGACAATAACACCACCCTCCGTGCAATTAGGGAGCTGTCACAAAGATAAAGTGATTCAAAGTGGTACATTGTATGACTCCTGAAGTAAAGCATTTATGCAATTGTTTTTTTTTTTCTCTCCTGTATGTAGTTCTCACCTTGCAATAAATTTACCTGTTGGCGTTATGCTGTTTAGGAAACTCTTTCTCACTATTCAAATCTAGTTTGTTATCCTCGTAGAAGTCATATTTTGAATGCAATGCCTTTTTCTGCCCTATGTAATAGGACATGAACTCTCTTGATTCCATTCCCAGTTCCTAGCTTTCAGCTTGAAATAAAGGATGTTGTGTTGTTTTCTCTGTGTGATGGAAACATTTAATCAGTTGGAGCTAAGTTATCCAACAAACATTTATACATATCTTGCTGCTATATCTGGTTTCCTCACAAAATTTGTGTGCATCTTTGCAGAAGAAGAGCAACGCCCCTGCTTATCAAAACAGATGCGTTCTGCGTCTCATTCTCTACCATGTCTGTGTGAACTTGCCTGTCATGATTTTTTCCTACCCTGCCTTCAAATTCATGGGCCTTAGGAGCTCTCTTCCTCTGCCACACTGGTATTCAGAATCATTTTCTCTTACTCCTATATATCCGTACTGAAGCAACCTTTTTTTTTATTCTGTATTATTACTCTTCTTCTTCTCATATCAGTATGTAGACAGCAAAGCATCAATATAACCCAGATTCAAGTGGAAGAAGAAAATGGCTTAACTTTGACGGATGTTTTCTGCAGGACGGTGGTTGTATCACAAATTCTTTTCTACTTTGTACTTGAAGATTTTATATTCTATTGGGGGCACAGGGCTTTGCATACCAAATGGCTATACAAGCATGTTCACAGTGTACACCATGAGTAAGGGATACTGCTTCCGTGCTTCTTTAAACAATATACATCATGTTTCTGTTGTTCTAATCTATGGCACAACAAATTGTGGGCAGATATGCGACACCCTTTGGGTTGACCTCTGAGTATGCTCACCCTGCTGAAATTTTATTCTTGGGATTCGCCACAATTGTTGGCCCTGCTCTTACTGGCCCTCATTTGTTCACCTTGTGGTTATGGATGGTGCTGAGGGTGCTTGAAACAGTTGAAGCTCACAGTGGCTACCACTTCCCGTGGAGCCCATCAAATTTCCTGCCATTATATGGCGGGTAAGTAATCTATAGATCCTTTAGTTTTACCCAGTAAAGTGATTCTAAGTGCTTATTTTGAAGGTAAGGTCTAACAGTGTCCTTATTTGTTGCCATTAATAATAGGTCTGACTTCCATGACTACCATCACCGTGTGCTGTACACAAAATCAGGAAACTACGCCTCTACTTTTGTTTACATGGACTGGTGAGAATTAGTTCCTAACTGCTATGTTGAATCGTGCTAAGCAACAACACCCTTATATATATGCGGTCATCTTGTGTCAGGTTGTTTGGCACGGACAGGGATTACCGCAAGACAAAGGCCATCGAGGAGAAAGAGGCGAAGAATTTGTAAATCGCAGGAGCTGCTCTTGCAGTCGGGACATGGAAACTGATGTTATTCTGGTGATAGCATTGCGAATCGCAGGAGAGAAGGATACCGCCTAAGAAATGATCAATGCAACAGTTGAGATTTTGATTTCCAAATTCAGTATGATCATGAGATCGATCCTGGCCACCCTCCATCTGATTTGTCCTGAGTTTGAGTTGATGTTTCTGTCGGGTGTTTGTGTTTGTTTGGACGGATGATGAAGTAATATCTGTCTGGACATCATAACATGACTGAAGTAATATCTGTCTGGACCAGTAGATTTTTTTTCTTTTTGTAATAACAGAGTTGAAAATCAATCCCACCCAAGGGACCTGTTCGTCAAATGCTGGGATCAGATACCAGGATTGATTGTGTACTTTCTGGTCATCGATTAAGGCGGCCCTTCTGTTTTTGCTATCAGTAGTGAAGGATTAAGGGGACCTGTTACTTGCAAGTTCAGTGATATAATCAGAGTGGAAACACAGCATGTATGTGAAGGATTTTGGCAAAAAGCAGTCAGAGTTTGGCTGCGAGGGTGCGGCCTCCGTCGACGCAGATGACCTGTCCTGTGATGTAGGAAGCTGCTGGCATGCAGAGGAATGCGACGAGGGCGGCCACCTCCTGCGGCGTGCCGAAGCGTCGCATGGGCACCCGCGCCATCTCCATCTCGGCGAGCCTCCTGGCCCTGGCGGCGTCGCCGAGCGTGGTGCTGGAGATGGCGGTGTGGATGCCGCCCGGCGCGACGCAGTTGACGCGGACGCCGTGCGGCGCCCACTCGGCGGCGAGACTTCCGGTGAGCGGGTGCAGGGCGCCCTTGCTGAGCGAGTAGACGGACAGCGCCGGGTACGCGATGAAGCCGGCGACGGAGGACACGTGCACCACCGACGACTGCTGAACGGCGGAGGAGGAGCGGGTGCGCGAGGCGGGTGAGGTGGAAGCACGACTCCAGGTTGGTCGCCATGATCCGGGCGTAGTCTTCCGCCGTGGTCTCCGCCGCCGGCTTGTACAGCGACTGCCCCGCGTTGTTGACGAGGATGTCGAGGTGGCCGCTGAACAGGTCGCGCACGGCGGCGATGAGGTTGTCCCTGTCGCGCGCCGAGGAGACGTCGCAGACGGAGGCGGTGACGACGAAGCCCTTGTCGGCCCACCGGCGGCGGCATGCTTCCAGGTCGCCGGCGGTGCGGGAGCAGGTGTGCACCCTGGCGCCATGCCGCGCCAGCTCCTCCACGATCGCAAGCCTGTTACGTACATCCAGCCATGGATCATGACCGATCGTGCACGCATGGCATGGCATGGCATGGGTATATATATGATCCAGATCACGAACTGAAGGTGATATATAATTACCCGATTCCTTTGGTTCCTCCGGTGACGAGCGCCGTCTTGCCGGCGAGGCCCCATCGCCGCCTCCCCTCCTCCTCCTCCTCATTCATTCTGCCGCTCCCACTCCCGCTGCCTCCTGCTGCTGACGCCGGCGCCATTACTACTGCTACGTCCCAAGTGTTGCTCGTTGAGCGATTTTCTCCTGCACGCACCCGTGGAGTGGCTGCATCGGCATGGCATCGATTCCTCCTTCCATCCTCGTCTGATTTGTCTTCGGTCACCACGATCCTCTCTTGCTTCTGTACACGACCGACGTGACAGACGACCAATCTGTTTCATTGCTAATTTTTTTTTTTTGCTCAAATTCGTTATCAACGTGTTACTTTCAAATACTTAGTACTTGTTTAAACTTGATTGTAGCTACTAAAAATATTTTTTCAAATACTAAATTTTGATTAGGGTTGCAAAATATAAGCCATAACAAAAACTATTTATGATTGTCTCTAGCTATTTAGGGACGTGCTTTTGCAAGCTTCCTTGGGGCCTCAAACCTCCTCCGACCAGCTGTAGGTCCCATTGGTGAGGCAGGGTGGTAGAAGGGAGGGCAACACAACACTCTAAAATCAGCTAGAAAGGTGTCATAAGGGGTCAAACGGTCAGAAAATATATAGGGAGGATGATGATGGAGGGATTGGGCGGCGATGCATAGGTGGATGGGAGGTGAAATGTTCCTCCTCCCGCCATATGGACAATATATAGTGCTGATGGGGGACACTAGACTCCCTTTCTTTGGGTGGCGGGGGAGTTTTTTTTTTTTTTAAAGGTTGGTAGTTAAAAAAAAAAGGGATAAGGACCCAAGGACATTGCTCAACACTACAAACTACCTAAATTTTATTTTTTGGGATTAAGGACATATAGAGACTTCCTTGAAGATGATCTAAGTTCAGTTAACCTATATATTCACGCCGAGTTGGCAACATTGAAAAGAAGGAACTGGACTACATTTTCAATTGATTCCCGAGGAAGAATGAGCCACATTCTTGCTTTGGCATACATTTAATCACCTATATAATACTTGACGCATGGAACCAAATAGACCTCCAACTTGCATTTGTCATACTTGTGGTGCCCAACAACTGCAATTCTCATATATTATCCCAGAGAGTATTACTACTACTGTTTACACGTGATCTGATGGAGATACCCAGGACAGGAGGTGCATGCATTTAATTGAAATATACAGTACTAGTTTATACGCCTGGAAGCAACAGAAATTAATAATTGACACGTACATTCGCTGGGCATTGATATCAGTTAAAGGAAGAAATAATATTCTTCCGGGTAGGGCCCTTTAGCTGGGTACTGCACCTGTAAATTAAAAAGACTATACATGTACAGCTGAGCCTGATGAGCTGCTTTCGTCCAGATCGATGGAGCGTATGAACAATGGACCTGCCCTCCCAGTGTAATGCAGCTTTCAGTTCAGAGTACGCATATATACATGGATCAGACGCTGTGATTGAGGATGAGACAAAGGAACAAGAATCTTTGATGGCTGGGCTTGACCCATGTCAAGCCATGCCAGCACTCTGATTAAGAAATACTATACAGTGGTAGCCCCAGCCTTGTGCAGACATGCAGCAGGCAAGATCGATCTATCTATCTATCAATCCCAGATGAAGAGGAACAAACATCCAATTAACAGTTGAGCTGAAAAGGATGGTGCAGTGCCCAGCATGCGCATCGATCATATCGACAACGGATGAGAATCTCAGATCTTTCGTTTTATTCAGTTTATCAGTAGCCAGGCGCTGCACCATGGATCAAAACAAATTTACAGCACGTACTGTTAATACGTGACACGCAGAAGCACATGCAGGTAGCTAGCAGGCGCACATTCACACACAGCTGGATATCGATTATATACCCTGATTGATGCAGTACCATGCTGTGCAATGAGACAAGCACACATGAACCGCCGCTGACAGAAATTCCACTGGATCGATCCTGCGAAAAGCGGTGAGAAGATTACGTATGATTAATTAAGGCAGATTTCGACGTACAGTCACATGCATGCAAGACAACAAACACATCGCACAAGCATCAGCTTTATAATGACTCCAGCGACTAGTCTGTCAGTCACAACCATCATCTTAGCTAGCTTTATCATCCAGTAGTAATGATTGATCAGCTAGCAGAGCAGGGGAGATGATTCTCGCTCATCAAAGTAGCAATGCAAGGACGACACATATGAATAAGGGATACCAAAGGAAGCGGTGGTTGAGGAGTGCAAGTTTCTTCTATTTCATTTTTCAAAAGAATTCTGATAGTTAACTGTAATACAGCGAGACCAACCTGCAGTCTAAGCTGATAGGGTTCCACACGTAGACAAAGTTATTCTGAGTTTTTTCCATCGATCTTCAATTAATATATTCATAGCCCTGGAATATGTCTGATAACGTATTAATTCCTGCCTCTTCCTGATAAAGCTATGCTGGGGTATGTATGACTGAATCACTCAAACTCGTACTCACAGTAGATTAATTAAAGCATTGCATAAGAAATGATCGATACAATCATGTCCGCATGTTGCCACATGCGTTGTTTAAACCAGGCACCACATATTTTATGATTTGATCGATTAGTAATCGATGGAAAGTACTTGACTAATTGGGCAGCTTCTACTCTTAGTCAAAGATAGATCGAATGCACGTACTGGAATCCCGCTGAAGTTCGCAAGGGCCAGTCCACTGGCCCCACCGATCTGCGCACAGGTATTAGTAGGGCCGTTCCACTTGGTTTCATAACTTCGATGATATTCATTTTGGTTGCAGAAACCTGATGTTTCTGACGTGTCCTTGGTCTGTGGTGTCCAGTGTAACTTTGGAATTTTGAATGAGTGATTATGTACAACTGATCCCAAATTCCAATTGCTTTGTATTTTATTATGTCCAAAACACAACTGTTATTACCGTTTTAAAAATTTTCAAGGAGCCCTACTAGCTAGCTAGGAGATGTAAGAAGATGCCTAGCATACCGGCGTCGACAACGCATACGCTTAGCTCGGACAGTACTGTGCTGCAATTTTGTTATCCATTGCTTTCTGAATAATTGAAATCGAGGAAGGAAACAAAACTGCACACCCACCCACCAATACCTAAATAGCAGACTTGAGAAGACTTGTTATCTAATCATACAACTTCTTACTGACCTCTCTCCCTTCTAGCTAGCTCTTCCGTCTCCTCTTCAGATCATTCCCTGCATATATATGCTGTCATCCTTCCATCTCACACAAGCTCCAATTGATTGCTACCATAGCTTGATTGATTGCAAGTTTGCAACAAATTGGAGAGGCAGCAAGGCCAGCATGGCGATGGAGCAAATCGGCAAGTACTGTGGCTTGTGGGCATCAACAAGAAGCAGCAGTGAGCCGTCGTGGGAGGAGCAGGCGTTCGCGCGCGACGCGGCGGCGGCGGCGCACCTCGGTGGCTGCGTGTGGCCGCCGCGCTCCTACTCGTGCAGCTTCTGCCAGCGCGAGTTCCGGTCGGCGCAGGCTCTCGGCGGCCACATGAATGTCCACCGCCGCGACCGAGCTCTTCTCCGGCAGGTCTCGTCCCCCGACGACGACGACGGCCAAGAAGCAGCTTCCGGTGAGCAACCAAAGCCGCAAGGGCCTCTCTTTTGCAGGGCAGCCGGCTCCTCGAACCCTAGCACTACTGCTACTGGTAGTAGTAACACTGCCTTGTCAGCAGCCAAAGGTGATGTGAACCATGGTACTGCTCCTCCTCCTCCTTCCTACCTAGCATCAATCATCAATGAGAGCAAGAACAAACGGCTCTTCATGCCAATGATACCGGCGTCCATGACGACGAGAGAAGAAGTTATGGGTCAGTGTGATGACCATGGCGATGGAGATGTTGAGTCAGGGAGGATGAAGAGGAGGCGTCTACTGGATCCTCCATTCGTGGCGGTTTCCATGGTAGCAGCAAGTGAATCACAAGGAATAGTTGATCCTGATGCCAAGGTAACCACCAAAACAATAATCTCAAGCCCTAGCTCCATTCCTCCTCTTGAGGAACAACAAGAAGTAGATCTAGAGCTCAGACTTGGGACTACGCCAAAAGTTACATGATATGTGGGTCAGTTATTTTGCATTCAGAAGAAGAACCTTTTTGCTACTACTTCTGTTGGATTGTTTGTTTGCCGTTGTTCTCATCTCCTACCTTTGTCCCCCATACAGTTTCTCTTTGATCAGTTCACCTTCTTTTTTTTGTTTTGGTGGCCAAAAGTGCTACTTTGCATCTCCTCTTTCAATCTCAGTCGTTGCATTTGTTGACAAAGTTATACATACATGAGAAAGTTCATTCAAAAGGATTATATCCCATATATATCATCAAATTGTTACTTATATTGCTCGTATATACAAGCTTCTTTCTGTCTCTTATGTGCAGTTGTATGTACTGTTAGTCTGTTACACGTTTAAGTTTTGTACCTCCAGTTTTGCTTCATAAGATAATATAAAATTTTGCATATGAAGAACTCGCATTGGCCTGAGCATATTCCTTTTTTTTTGTTAACTGCCATTAGTCTGCTGGGTTACTGATCAGTTTGGTTTATTATTACCTTGAGTAATTGATAATATGTGCCTGCTGATACATATGCGCTATTCAACTATTCTCCTCAAGCATATAAGTGGACCAGCAACTTGCGAAAGCCTTGCTATCACACCCTAATCTAAACTGAAACTATTAGCGTCCCAATCAAAAAATGATGTGCCTTATAATTTTATCATTTGTGTGGGCATCTGGATTAGGTTAACTTGCTAGATTAAGCTAATCAAGGTCACAAGAAGACAGTAGTGAGGACGAACCGACGAGATGATCATCTGGTGTTGTCCTATACATATACTTCCAATACGCATCATGTGGGGAGATGCAGCTCAACCCATTATACTATATCATATATAGACTTTTTCATGCTTCTCAACCTTTCCTTCATAAACATATATTACCACCTCCGTTCTCATATGTATGAAATATTGAGGGTGGCTAATTTAGTTTAAATTAAGAACAATATTTGATATTATCCTGAACATCACCCACACGAGATTGCTCTGCAAAATGTTTCTTTTCAAAAGAAAAATAAACTAATGGCATGTATTCTTCAAAATATTTCAACATCAATAAATTTATGATAAGTTGAATCTAGAACGCTCTATCAAAGGCACCTACTATAGGCTGTTTCAAATGCTCTACCCTTTGGTTTTTGCATGCATAGCGGCAGTGTCCTATTAGAGGGGAAGATGTTGGTTGCTTCACAAATGAGAACAAAAATGAAATTGGCGTGGCATAAAACTACGATTGAGGAAAAATTTTCCATTTCCATTTTCCTGTCTCTAGCTCTAGAGGACAAGAGAAATATGTCTCATGTCCGAATATCTCTTTCACTTCAGCGAAGTAGAGCACTGAGGTCCAATCAGTTGAACCAGTGGTCACCTTGATAGTAAAGTTGAAATGGTGGAAAATGTTATCATAACTTTCTACAATGAAACATTGTATGAGAATTTCATCAAATTTGTAATCACCTTCCTCCATTTCCACAATTGAATGATTCAAATCACAGAAAAACTTAAGATCATCTTTTCTTTCATGATATTTCTGGAATGCAACCATCTCCTTCCAGTCATCCATTGCTTCCCATTTTGAGCAATGTCTTCTTTGGAACCTTCAGAATATTGCCTTTGAGCTGCAACTTGTCAAGCTTCTTCCGGTCCTAGAACTGGTCGAGCTTGATCTAGTTCCAGCATTTGTTGAGATTCAAATTTGTCTTGTGATTGTTGCTGATCGAGGGAGAATCTGTTGCATGCTATTTCTTATTGTATTTTTTGTGGCGTGCAGCTTGAAATTGTGTGCAGAGAAAAATGTAGGATGAGGGTGTGACATAAGGTGGTGTCTTACTCTCCATGTCTTTTTTCTTTTGGGCGAGGACGAGGTTTGCAGGCATAATTGAATACTGTAATGCCTTCTTACTGTAGGCTATTTTATGTAAATGCTTGCTTGCATCATTTGTATCTTTGCTTTTTGGGAGTAAATTGCCCTTCCCTCTAAGAATGTAACAGTATCTAGCTAGCTAGCTGGTTTGCAGCATTCATATATCGATCGGGCACCATGATTAAGCCCTTCTAATCCTCTTCTTGTTGATGCTATTTTTTCATTCTGTACTTCTTCTCCTATGTTTTTTTAGCACACTTCTTCTCCTAACTCCTTGTAACTGTCTCATATGCCATAACATAAGTTAGGTAGGCTTCGGCCTATCTTTGGGTTCTCTAAAATAAGTATGCTACTATCGATTGCATCTCAATGCAGGGCCTGCAAGCGATAGGGTCGTCCAAAATCACCTAGCATCCAATCCAGCCCAGCATGATCCATGAGCCCGCTAGCTAGCTCCAGTTGATAAGCCCCATACATTAGCTGTTAGTACTGACAGTGGAAATGCATTTGTAGAGACTGTCAACTTAATCTATTGCAGCAGATATCTACGGTAAAAAAAATGTATGTGGTAGCCTGAACATATGTGAAAATGGGTTTACAACTGAGACTCCTGTAAATCTTTATTTTTTGGTGGCGTGCAAAGGCTTCCAGGTCCCCATCTCTTGTGGCTCATCATGACGAATTCAAGATGATACTACCTCATGTCAATTTCAATAGATCCACGAACATCCAAGCTCATCTGTTATCATCGAGAAATCTCTATTAAAGATTAAAAGGCTCACATCACTTTCAAAAAAGAAATAAAGAAGAGGTATATTGAAGAAAAATTATTGCATTTTCATGAATGAAATTGCTTTCTTTATCCAACTCCTATGAATTGTGACAAAAATTAAAAAAAAAATGTACATGCAGTCTTTTCTTCTGAAAGCTGCAGTCTCCCAAAACATACATATGTAATTAATGCTGTATAGATATTTTTGTTTGGATGTACTCTACAGATCATGAGCATTCATATACGTGGAAGTATATCCAATCATAATGATGAAAAATTTCAGACTGCACCACCGGGTGGACATGGACTCTGTAAGTGTATATGCATGTTCGTACATGTACTATATATCCGCCATCGTCGAATTTGCCTCGAGTAGTCGCGAAATTCGTGATTTAATCAAACAGTAATAGCTGAATGCGTAAAATTAGAATATGCATTTAGCTGGTTAGAGTACTTCATATACTCGCATTGTAAGGTAGAGATGCATTTCTCCATTTGGATCCAAGGAGAATCCGAAGACAGGCAAACGATAAGTCCAATCATGCATCATAACTCGCGGATGAGTGGATGCATCTCTAGGCAGGAGAAGAGCGGGTTGGCCCCAGCGCAATCCATAGCTTGTGGCTCCTGGGGGGCGTCAAGTCTCAGCCACAGGCTAATTTGCAGCCGCCGGACCGAGATGAGGTTAGGCAGGCCACCCGGTAGCAGTACAGCAGGGGGTTTAATTCAGCAGTACGTTTATGCTGTCATGCATGCAGACTCACAACCCAAATAAGATGGAGCTGGACGATTTCTCTCGCTGTCATCTAATCCAATAGTCGTACTCATCTCTAGAATATTCATGCACAGTGCAGTTGACATGAACATTCTCAGCTGCTATAGCTTGGACAATAGCGAACTGCATTGCATCACCACTCAATAAAATCGCTGCTCGTTCGTCCGTTGATCTCGCCCAGTTCTCATATGTCATGCTTATGCAGGATGGATCAGGAAGGATCGAGAGCTTGCAGCTTGCTTTGCCTAATACTCCCACTTACTGCAACTATAAAAGAGGAACGAAGGCAAGGCCATTTAGCAAGCAGCTCGACCAGCAGGCATTGATATATCATCAGCCTCCTAAGCTAGTGCACATACACGGAAGGATACCAGTAGTAGGTGTTCACCCACGAGCTAAATTACTCCCTGTAATTTCCAGTAGAATCTCAGGCTCTCAGCTGAGGTCGACAGTCAGAGAAGGACATGGCTGCTGCTGTCTCATCCACCACTGTCGCAGCACCGGTACGTACCTGTCTTGCTACCGGCACTTCTACGTATTAATTGTAGTTCGTCCTATTTCGACTTCTCTGCTATCTTGTCCTGCTTGTTACTTGTATTAATTGTACTTCGTCGTATTTCGACTCATCTGCTATCTTGTCCTGCTTATTGAGACATGCATGTATCCCTAGTTAAGTGGTCTATAGATTAGAAATCAATCTACCCAGAAAATACAGCAGGAGCTCTGCCTTTCTTCACTACAAATGCAGTAGGCTGTGATGCTCTGTTTTGTGGTCCCGTGCAGGCCTCGACGCCGAGCAGCTTCCTGGGGAAGAAGCTCAGGAAGCAGCAGCAGCAGCAGGTGATCTCATCATCAGCCGTCAACTACCATGGAAGCAGGCCGTCCAACCTCAACAGGTTCAGAGTCATGGCGACGGCCAAGGATCTGGACGAGTCGAAGCAGACGGACAAGGACAGGTGGATGGGCCTCGCCTACGACATCTCCGACGACCAGCAGGACATCACCAGGGGCAAGGGCCTCGTCGACTCCCTCTTTCAGGCGCCCATGGGCGATGGCACACACGAGGCCGTGCTCAGCTCATACGAGTACCTCAGCCAGGGGCTCAGACAGTGAGTGTATTAAAGGACTGCATTGCATTTGCATTATTAAATGTGCTTCTATATTGCTAGTACCAGCCAGGCTAACAGAGAGTGCTTCTATTAATTTCAGGTACAATTTCGACAACACGATGGGAGGCTACTACATTGCGCCGGCCTTCATGGACAAGCTAGTTGTCCACATCGCCAAGAACTTCATGACCCTGCCCAACATCAAGGTCCCTCTCATCCTGGGTATCTGGGGAGGCAAGGGTCAGGGGAAGTCCTTCCAGTGTGAGCTTGTCTTCTCCAAGTTGGGCATCAAGTAAGCCATCGTCAGAGTAACAGATTACTGCATGCAGGCAGCTATATATGGTGTGCTGCACTGCTGCTTCATTATTGGTAGTAACAAAAACTAAACAAAATAGTACTGACGTGCAGCCCCATCATGATGAGCGCTGGAGAGCTGGAGAGCGGCAACGCCGGTGAGCCGGCAAAGCTGATCGGCAGCGGTACCGTGAGGCCGCGGACATCATTAAGAAGGGCAAGATGTGCGTGCTGTTCATCAACGACCTGGACGCCGGCGCCGGGCGCATGGGCGGCACGACGCAGTACACGGTGAACAACCAGATGGTGAACGCGACGCTGATGAACATCGCCGACAACCCCACCAATGTGCAGCTCCCCGGCATGTACAACAAGGAGGAGAACCCCCGCGTGCCCATCGTCGTCACCGGCAACGACTTCTCCACCCTCTACGCGCCGCTCATCCGCGACGGACGCATGGAGAAGTTCTACTGGGCGCCCACCCGCGAAGACCGCATCGGCGTCTGCAAGGGCATCTTCCGCACCGACAACGTCTCCGACGACGCCATCGTCAAGCTCGTCGACACCTTCCCCGGCCAGTCCATCGACTTCTTTGGCGCGCTACGGGCACGCGTCTACGACGACGAGGTGCGCAAGTGGATTGCAGAGGTGGGCGTTGAGAACATCGGAAAGAAGCTCGTCAACTCCAAGGAAGGCCCTCCGACTTTCCGGCAGCCACAGATGACGCTGGACAAGCTCATGGAGTACGGCCACATGCTGGTGCAGGAGCAGGAGAACGTCAAGCGCGTGCAGCTCGCCGACAAGTACCTGAGCGAGGCGGCGCTCGGCGACGCCAACGACGACGCCATGAAAACCGGTGCCTTCTACGGAAAGGCGGCGCAGCAGGTGGGCGTGCCGGTCCCCGAGGGTTGCACCGATCCCAAGGCTGCCAACTACGACCCGACAGCCAGGAGCGACGACGCCAGCTGCGTCTACAACTGATGCCCCAGCCTCTCAGCCCTCATCATCAAGTCAAGTATATATATATTTGATTGATGGCATAATACTTTTCATGTCCCAAATTAAAGCCACATAGATAAGCTAGTCCATTGGTTCAAGTTGTGAGTTTTTTTTTCAAATGCAGTTGTAAGAGGTTTTTTATGTACACAGGTATGCCAGTTGGTTGTCTATATATTGCCAGAAATTAATTGATGATGAAATTATTATTGTGTTAGATTAATGTCAGATGTCCATATATTGATGCTTAAGGGTTCTGCTTCGGTTTTGCATTTCCCTTTTCTCATACCCCCTTGATACAGAGTAAAGACCTCTATGTGGATTGCAATCCAAATTGTTTGAGAGAAGCGACACATAGCTAATCCAATCAGTGTTGTTTGGCTCTGATTTGAGGTTTCACCAGACAAACTGTGTAGCAAGAACATGTTTGATGTTAACATGGATTGGAGTGTGTGTGGCAGCAAACAAATATGTCCAATCTTGGCATTAACAATACCAAAATACGTTTTCAGAAAAAAAAATTGTGGTGCTTGTGCTATCATACAGATTTTGGATTCCTCATCCAGCAAAGCAATGCAATACCTTCACGTGGTGATGCTGAAACAATCTACTACCGTTGGCCAGAAGAAAACAAAAGCGCAAATAAAGGGAGGTGATGACTGGAATGGAATCTGTGGTGATGCAGTATCCCCGGAACACAGGCCAAGAGATGGTGCTTCTGCCCCTTTTTTTATTTCCTTTTTTCTGATAATTACATGCGTATACGTCCTTTGTCTTGGGTCCTAGCTACGACTCCCTCGGTATTCTTTTTATTGACGTCCGGACAGGAGGATGCTCAGTTCAAATTTGGCTTGGCGCTGATGTCCGAACGTCAATGTTTTAGATCCGGAGGTTGTAGCCATCCTATTGGCCGGCCGAGATGGTGCCACGTGTGCAGAACCCCATCCTCAGCGTGTGGCCTCCGGGTGATCTGGAAGCTGATCCACAAGAACGCCTCTACTCTTTCCCTCTGCCAACCGAACACGCTTGCACCACACGTGCTCTGTATTTAAGTCCTACTATAGTTGGACCTCTACACTGAGCAGAAGCGGCGGCCATCACCGATCACTGCAAGAAAGCATCACCGCAGGGACGATGGCGGCCACCTTCTCCTCCACCGTAAGAGCTCCGGTGCGTTGATCATCAAGTTGTTGTTGTTGCAGAGATTGAAGAGAAGATGGTCTCTTTACTTTACTTACCGGCGTGAGTGTTTGTATGCAGGCCTCCACCCCGACCAGCTTTCTCGGCAAGAAGCTCAAGAAGCAGGTGACAGCTGCCGTGAACTACCATGGCAAGACCTCGAACGCCAACAAGTTCAAGGTGATGGCCAAGGAGCTTAACGAGGGCAAGCAGACCGACCAGGACAGGTGGAGGGGCCTCGCCTACGACATCTCCGACGACCAGCAGGACATCATCAGGGGAAGGGCGCCGTCGACTCCCTGTTCCAGGCGCCCATGGGTGACGGCACACACGAGGCCGTGCTCAGCTCCTTCGAGTACCTCAGCCAGGGGATGAGAACGTAAGCAGCAAGCATTTATCAATTCAGTTTAACTCCTGCAGCTATGTATGGTGTAGTGAAAGAGAGAGAGATCAACTGAATCATTGCCTTATTGCCTCCAGGTACAACATGGACAATACCTTGGACGGCCTGTACATCGCCCCGGCCTTCATGGACAAGATCGTTGTCCACCTCTCCAAGAACTTCATGAGCCTGCCAAACATCAAGGTTACTTTTTATAAGATATATATTCCTCTGCCTTTTCAACAAACAAAAAATTCAATCGGTTCTGAAATTAAGCTAACAACTCCATTTATTATGTACGTATATCAGGTGCCACTCATCCTGGGTATCTGGGGAGGCAAGGGTCAAGGAAAATCCTTCCAATGTGAGCTTGTCTTCGCCAAGATGGGCATCACGTACGCACCTCTGCTCTCTTCTGTATATATATATATGTGCATACATATGCTGGATCAACTAATGACGACGATACATTACAGCCCCATCATGATGAGCGCCGGAGAGCTGGAGAGCGGCAACGCCGGAGAGCCAGCCAAGCTCATCAGGCAGCGTTACCGTGAGGCTGCGGACATGATCAAGAAGGGCAAGATGTGCGCTCTCTTCATCAACGATCTCGACGCCGGTGCCGGTCGCATGGGTGGCACCACCCAGTACACCGTCAACAACCAGATGGTGAACGCCACCCTGATGAACATCGCCGACAACCCCACCAACGTGCAGCTCCCTGGCATGTACAACAAGGAGGAGAACCCCCGTGTGCCCATCGTCGTCACCGGTAACGACTTCTCCACCCTCTACGCGCCGCTCATCCGTGACGGTCGTATGGAGAAGTTCTACTGGGCTCCCACCCGCGAGGACCGGATTGGTGTCTGCAAGGGTATCTTCCTCTCCGACAACGTCGCCGATGAAGCCATCGTCCAGCTCGTCGACACCTTCCCTGGCCAGTCCATCGACTTCTTCGGTGCCCTCCGTGCCCGGGTGTACGACGACGAGGTCCGCAAGTGGGTGGCCGAGGTCGGCGTCGAGAACATCGGCAGAAGGCTCGTCAACTCCAAGGAGGGCCCCCCGACCTTCGAGCAGCCAAAGATGACGATCGAGAAGCTCTTGGAGTACGGTCACATGCTGGTGATGGAGCAGGAGAACGTCAAGCGTGTGCAGCTTGCTGACAAGTACCTCAGTGAGGCGGCTCTTGGTGAAGCTAACGAGGATGCCATCAAGTCCGGTGCCTTCTACGGCACATCGGAGTAGAAACAATTTTTTGATAGGCGGCCTGCATAGGAGGAGGTGAGCCCTTCTTTCTTAACTTTTGCACTTTAATTTGCTAGCTACCCATGGATCTATTAGATCAGTTTCTGTCGATCAACAAAGGAATCTTCTGATCGGTTTGTGCAAATAAATCGTATTTCAGGTAAAAGCAGCGCATGCAGCAAGTTAGAGCATGTTCCTGTACCGTACCATGAAGGTTGCAACCACCCCGGTGACAAGGAGAGACGACGCCAGCTTCCTTTACAACTTTTATGCTTGCCATTTTGTTACCCCTGATGATGTTGTTTTACTC
The DNA here is from genome assembly GCA_007726485.1 of Eragrostis curvula. NCBI lineage: Eukaryota > Viridiplantae > Streptophyta > Magnoliopsida > Poales > Poaceae > Eragrostis > Eragrostis curvula. The sequence continues at coordinate 481,134 of CM017440.1, read as the reverse complement.
TTTGTACTAAAATACCAGATCCAGTTAATCAATAGCTGGGCATGAAAGTTTTTGTCAATATAAAGATATAGATGGGGAATATTGATTTGATATGCATGTGCAGAAGAGTGTAAAATTAATTAAGATATTTGTCATTTCATTTGCCTCTCACGGACAATCGACTAACTGAACAACCCACCATATATGACTGTTGCTTTCTTCAAACCATCCCAACACTCCAGATTAATGAGACTCAAAATATCTACAATTTCTTGAAAAATAAATTAATATAGGCGATGGCTCATTTTGGATCCATTGCCTGGCTCCATCATGTGGATATTTGTTTTGCTTGAGGTTTCAAGTTCAGGCATAAATGAGGGGTCCACCTCACAAATGTTTCATATGACTCAATGTTGGCCACAAGTTTCAAAAGAAGCCATGTCAAGGGCGACAAGTCAAACATGTTAAGAGGCCCGACAACCGAGAAGAATAAGTCCTACAGCTCTGTTGGTGCTGTGGTAACATATGATCAGGATTACTTAATAACATCGATCTCGTGTTGGTGCTCAATCCAGATTTCAGGAAGCCAGTACAATGAGAGAGGGTGACAGGTGCCCAAAACAATGCTATCCCAAATTTATAAATTGTCTTGAAATCACGAAATCGCTAGTACTTTCAGTTTCAGACGCACTAGGTACTAGCCAACCAAAGAAATAAGAATGAAACATGCGCTTTTCTTGCAAAATTCCAAACTGATCCACAAAGTTGAAGCAAAGTCTACAGGAATAAGAGACATAGGAGAGTGTATTGTAGAGTACCGATAAGCTAGGAACAGAGGCGGTTGGTTCTGCAACTTCTCGATCCAGTGTTGCTTGTGCCAAAGTGCAAGTAACGCAAAGCATCAACGCCACTTCCATGCTTTCAACCCAAATCAGTTAGCCTACACTCCTTGTTGCTGCCGCGATCAGGGTAGCTGAGGCAGGCATTCTGACGAACACGAAGGACGCAGTGAATTTGACCTGAGTTTAAACGGTTGTGGTGTTAAAAAATGGAAAAACAGAGGAGGCGAGAAGAGGAGAAGGCAGAGACGGAAGGGATACCCACTGCGGAAGACGGTACATTCATACGAACAGCACGGCGGCGAGGCGCCAAGGTAGAAGAAGACAAGCAGGAGCAGTGGCGGCGCCGGCGCGGCGAATCACATCGGCGGTTTTGGTTTGCCTGCCAGGCACCTTATTAGAGCCTTTTCCATTCTCCTGAGAAGACGTAGGCCCATGCAAATCCCATATGGGCCGCAGGTGTGTCTTGTCCATTAAACTAGGCCCTAATATGTGGCGGCCTATTAAACGTTCAACTATAAGGCCCACGGTTTCCTTGCCAGCGTGAAGCTTTTGTATTTCCTTTCTCTCCCCGAGAAAAATGTATTTGCTCTTAAAAAAAGAATAAAAACGATGTATGTATTTTTATCTCTCTAAAAAATTCATGTATCTCTTTCACTTGCTCTCAATAAATAAATCATTCTCTTAAACAATTCACAAAGATGAAAATAAAATCACAAGGCAGCTCAAGAGTGTGAGATATGGGCTCCCCTCTTATTAAAAACAAATTGTGCATGCTACATCGATTTCTGAATTTGTGGAAAATACCACGTAAAGTATCAAGAACTTACGGTATCTTTCTGGAGTTCTTTACCTGTGTGCCATTAAGAAAGTTGTGGGTTACCTGTGTGCCACAAAAAAGTTTAGAGACACCTGTGTGCCATGAGCCCAATTTTCGTTTACCCGTGTGCCATATTGGATGGATGGAGACTTAACAGAGGTGGTAGGGGCTGTGTAAAGACAATTTTGCCCTTTTGTACAACAATGGCTTAAAAAAATCAAGAAAATGAAAATAGTTTTGAAATCACATTAAAAATCAGTAAAAATAGTAATAATTTGAAAAAAGCGTAAAAAATAGAAATGTGGAAAATAAGAAAAAAATAGGAAAAATCAGGCATAAATTTTTTAAAAGGCAAAAAACAGGTGCATGACCATTGCATACCAACAAATAAGTACATATCACATGGAAAAAAATGTGCATGACCATTACATAGCAACAAGTTAATATCACCAACAATTAAGCAATTAAGTTCACTAGTTTTCATCACACTTAGTCCACACAGACAGTAGTAGTTCACCATACATGACTTAAATTACATCAAAAGTAGTAGTTCCTCCACAGATTACATCAAAAGTAGTAGTTCCTCCACAGAATTTATTCAAGCTGGAGTTTCTTCTTGCTTCTGGTATTAGAAGCTGGGCTGGATGGGTTGGCCACTTCAACTGGAGCCCTCCTTGGTGTACACTTCTTCATGACGGCTCGCTTCTTCCTTGGTGTGTGCACCGTCTGTTGAGAGACTGCACTGTCTTCATGAACAAGTGGATGGTGCTCAATTTGGAGAGGAACGGGGTCATTGGATCCAGTTCCAGACCTTGTGTGAAAGCAAGAAAAAGAGATTAGTGAGGTTTTAAATGACAAGATCTGGAAAGTGAAAGATCATACCTGCTAGTACTTGTTGGTGGTGGCCCCTTCTTTTTGGCGGCTTTTTTCACTCTCTTTGGCTTCTGGGTAGCACTGGCCACCGCCTCATTGTGTGGGAATACCATGCCTGATCCAGGAGTGGCCACAACAATGCTACTTACTGTGTTACTGGAAGATGCTTTCTTCAGCCTCTTCTTTGGTGGACCCCTGAAATAAAGTATGGGAAATTGTTATTTTACATAGATAAACATGAAGTGATCTCACTGTGTAGCTATGTCTAGAAAGTCTACCTCTCAGCCTCAAATGCAGCTATGTCATCTGGATTGCCATTCTTACATGTGTACCAATGGTGCCCTAACTGGTGGCATATTGGGCACTCATGTTGCCTTTTACCGGTGCCTCCCGCAGTGTCTGATTTCTTCCTACTACTACTACCTCCCTCCAAAGCTGATTTCATCCTGTTCTTCCTCCTTCCTCCTGCAGTTGACTTAAACAATGGAGGATGCATGAAGAAGCCATGGGTGGGTTTGGGCCACATGGACTTGTCAGGAATAGAGGGCACAGAACCTTCATATGCCATTTTGAATTTCTCAACTGAATAGCACTCATCCACATAATCTTCAAGTTTGGCCCCAGGAATTGATGTGATGTAGGCAATGGCATGTTTGCATGGTATCCCTGACCCTTGCCAAGCTCTGCAGGAACATGTCCTCTCAGTTATGTTCACTACAAACCTGAAGCTACTATCTGAACTTCCCTTAGCACAAACTTCTGCAATGCCATCAGGTGAGCTTGTGATTACTTCAATGTCAAGGTTATAGCTAGCTGCTATCAACTTTTGCACTATATGAGGCAATATCTTTCCTTCAAATTTTTTGGCAACCCTTTTTCTATTATTCCATTTAATCAAGATCATCTGTCTAATGGTATCCATCAAGTCATCTAGGTGCATGCCCTTGTGATCCTTTACCTGCCAACAAAGCAATTCAATTTGTAGTAAACATGGAGTAAAACAATGTGGAAAAGGAAATCAAATCAATTTGTTAATGAAGGCAAGCTTACCCATTTATTGAATGCCTCAGCCAAGTTATTGGTAATATAATCCACTTTTGACAATGTGGAAAACTGGCTTCTGGTCCACAGTTTATTGTGATTTTCCTGAAGCCATTTCATAGCCTCTGGTTTGGCTGCAGCCATGGCTTGATAATGTTTCTCAAACATGTAAGGGCTCCAAGAATATGCAGCTGCCCACAAGTGATCAGCAAAAATCTGTCCACTATGATGCTTCTTGAAATTCTGTACTAGATGATACATACACTCTCTATGTTCAGCATATGGAAAAACCATGCTAACCCCATGCATCACTGCTTGCCCACAATCAGTGCTGAATGTAAGACCAACTGGGTTGCCTATAGCTTCTTTCAACCTCTCCATAAACCACTCCCAATTTTCATTTGTTTCTGAGTCAATGACACCAACAGCTACTGGATACATCCAGTTGTGACCATCAACTGCACAAGCTACACACAACTGGCCCCGAAACCTTCCATTCAAAAATGTACTATCTACTGCAAGATATGGCCTACAACCTCGTAGAAAACCATCAACACAAGCTTTCAAAGCAAAAAACAGCCTATTAAACCTTATTTTGTTGTTGATGGTATGGTGATCAATTACAACAAAGGATCCAGGACTAGTATCCTCTATCTGAGCCTTAAATCTGTACAGGTTGTCAAAACTTTTGCCCCAAGGTCCATAAAGTTTGTCCATAGCAAGTTGCTTACCTAGATAAACTTTCCTGTAGGTCACATCAATTTTGTGGCTCTCTTTCAACCTCCTTCTCAGCTCTTTGCCACCCAATGTTCCATCTTCCTTCAACCAATCAATCACTTGTTCACAGACCCAAAACTGTGTCACTCCTACACAAGTGCCTTCCCTCCTAGTGCTGTGACAATTCTCATGCAAGTATGGGTTCCTTGTGATCTGCCAATTTAGACATCAATAGTTATTTACTTTCAAAAAAAAAAAAAGACATATTTGGTAGCATATAACAGTGTCAGAAAAAAATTACCTGCACTGTGACTTCATCACTCAAAGTAGTGGTATGAATTCTCCACCTACAGCCCAAATTCTTGCCTCTGCAATACACCCTGTACCGAGTTTTATCAGCCTTCTCAATGTTATATTGGAACTCGTACTTGGTAGCATGTGTAGCTAAAGCCAACTTAAAAGCATTCATGTCCGAATACATAGTGCCTACTGCCATAGGCGGATCATTCTTGTCATAGTTTGCATCAGGTTTCTGTGGAGGCTCTCTATCTGTAACAATGTCATCTTCCTCTATTTCATCATCAGACAAAGATTCATCTTCGTCTATTTCATCTTCCTCTACTTCGTCATCTAACAATGTGTCTGGTTCAAATTGACTAGGGAGAATGGGAGGTGCTGGATGTTCAGGACCAATGTCAATATACAAGCATTCATCATCAACACCCACATGCTCATTGGATGGGTTTGGGTTAGCAAGGTATTCACTATCTGCAGATTTAGTAAGGCAAGATTCTCCTGTGCATATTTCTACTGAATGGTACCAATTTCCCATTGTGAAATGTCAGGAGGCTCACTACCCAAGCCGGCGTCCATCCTACAGATGAACAACAGCGCATGCTCAGCACATATGCATACATCACATATATGCGAGCAAGGAAGAAGAGAAGCGTTACCTTCTGATCCAATAGACGGCGACCTGGACGAGGGAGGAAGAGGAGCAGCAGCAAGAGGGCGCGCGGCCTGGGCGAGCTCCTGGGCGCGCTGGCCTGGGCGCGCTGGCCTAAGCCCGCTGGCGCGCCGCCTGGGCGAGCTGCCGCGCTGGCCCGGACGCGCCGCCTGTGCGCGCGGCCTGGGCGCGCTGGCCTCGGGGCGCTGGCCTGGGCGCGCTGCCTGTGCGCGCGGCCTGGGCGCGCTGGCTGGCCGCGCTGGCCTGGGCCCGCTGCCGCGCCGCCTGGGCGAGCTGCCGCGCGCGCCGCCTGGGCCCGCTGCCGCGCCGCCTGGGCGAGCTGCCGCGCGCGCCGCCTGGGCCCGCTGCCGCGCCGCCTGGGCCCGCTGCCGCGCCGCCTGGGCCCGCTGCCGCGCTGCCTGGGCGACCTGCTGCTGCGAGCTGGCGCGCGGCCGCTGCGAGCTGGCGCGCGGGGCGATCTGGCGGCGGCGGCTAGGGTTCGAGTGCGGGGTCGGGAGAGGGAGCCAGGGAGAAGAGAAGAGGAGAGAGGGAGCCGGAGCAGGGAGAAGAGAAGAGGATAACTTTCATTGACTCAAGGGCAAAATAGTCATTGCCATACGTGGGTCCCATATGTCAGAGCTAAGAATCCGTTACAGTCTAACAGAAGGTGAACGGCATGGCACACGGGTAAACGAAAATTGGGCTCATGGCACACAGGTGTCTCCAAACTTTTTTATGGCATACAGGTAACCGACAACTTTATTAATGGCACACAGGTAAAGGACTCATCTTTCTGACCAAGCTCAACATGTTATAACTTCAGATTTAGCGGCACCAAAAAGGAAAGAACATTTTGTATTCTTCAATCCTTGACCCGGTACATATATGCCGGACAGACAATTAAGCGCTATAGCAGCGTACAACTGTACCTTGTTGTTTGTCATGATCAGTTACATTGTACTGACACTGACAGACTCTGAGTGCCTGCCAAGGCAGTACTAGTGTCAGGTCCAATTTGAAGTGGCCAGCCGGCGGCTATGAAAAACGCACGTACTACTCAGAATGCAGCGCATGCATAGCAGGCAGCTGCTTGTATTGCTTCGATATAATGCACAGCTGCGAGCAGGTTATATTACTGCTACTACACATGTATATCACGATGACGATGATGAGCACGTACAGTAGGACAGATGGCCATGCATATATGTCATTACGACGCTCACGTGCTCCAGTCATGAGGTACGTAGACCATGCATCGAGCTGGCCTCATGCATACATTACATCGGTCGGCGCTAGTAGTAGCTTCAACAAGGTACGTACGTACGTGATCGAGTAAATACGGGCTTTGCATTCGTTTATTTGATTGAAACTTGTATATGTATATGAAAACGTCACGTAATGTATACTACTCTATATATATTATGCTGTACATGCATGTGGAGTATTATGCTGTACCAACTTCGCGAGGCGCGAGTCCACGCGTACTTTAGTTAAGCGAATACTACAGAATATATATACCATATTCCCTACGTACATGTACAGATGTGAGCGCTGACTAGTTGTAGCCATCATATTAGTGTAACAAGGAACGAACTCCGATCTGCCACTCCGTATACGTACTATTTATTGTACGTCATTTTTTTCATCGATATGGATCAGGAAACATATACATATAGAGATCGATGGAACGGACACGAGACCTCCTAGCTATCATTTATTTATACGGATTGCTCTGTTCTAGTCTCAAGAAATACAAGCTGGTGGGCGGGCGGCGTCGCGTCGTCGATCATCACTAGCTAGTGTGCCCTCGTGACGTGCTACTAAATCCATGCGTGACCAGCCGGGTGCTACGTTACATACGTGCATCCATCCACCGTATTTACTAATTATTTTCCACTCAATATATATCCCTATGTTTTACTACTCCATCATATCGTTTGACAATATTTCATCATGCATGCGGGCTACTTAACTTGTCTTTTAGACTTTCTCCTGTATGGAGTTGTGTAACAGTCAATATGTTGGGTTGAAGTAGAGGTTGAAAGTACTTTCACATCATGATTGAGAGCGTTGATAATTTTATAACTCACATGAAGCTCATACAACTTTATTAGGACGACTAATACTTATGTCAGCAATTCTTGACTTCAACATACAGACGAAGCATCTCTCATTTCATCTCTGGCCAAAGTTTCAATAATTCTGATTCGCAACAAAATAAAGATAAAAAAAGTTCTGTAACTCTGAAGAAGAAGCGTATGTACAGTACAGGGTGGCATGCAAGCATTAACTTCGGTGGGCCCCTCGTTGATGCATGCATGCGGGCTGGTCATCCGAGTCTTAAGGCAACAACCACCATCCACGACGTTCGCACGCGCAGGACTTGACTCCATAACTTCTCCCTCCGTCGTCTCCCACAGCCCGGCCAGCCATATATACAAGCAGAGCTACAGCTCCATGGCCATGGAGGACCAGACTAGCTAGCTAGAGGGGAGGGGCCATGGAAGAAGACAACCCCGCCACCAGTAGTCTTGTTGATCTCTACTGCCACGAACCCCCTCTCGTCTCCACGCCACCATCACCACCTGCTGCTGCTGCCGCCGCCGCCTCGTCGGCCGGAGATGATCATGATGATCAACAAGTACAAGACGAGGAGGGTCTTCATGATCTGATAGAGGAGTACATGGCAGGCAGCGATGCTACGCGCCGAGCAGAGACTACCTCGATCGCCTCTTGCTCTCATCTTCCATTCCTGATGGCGTGTCCACCGCGCGATCCAGAGGCGTACACTACATCATCTATGTAAGCACCTCCACTTTTCGTAAATTCGATTTGTATTCTCTTGATATGCACATTGATATTATCTAGTGTTGGATTGTTGTTCTCTTAATCTTATAAATTAGTGTAAGCTGCTAGTGTACGTAGTAATGTGCAATACTAGAACGAATTGAATCCTCAGTACTGCTGGCTGGTGCACTGTGTTTTGATGCGGTATATGCATACGTTGCGTTTCTGAGTCAGGCATTTGGTAGGTTGGGACTGACGGCGACAACAGCGTTCAACGCAGTCAACTATCTGGACCGCTTCCTCTCCATCAACTGCCATCTGGTGCGTGCGCTTCTTTTTTTTTTTCCTCCTATTTTTCTTTTCATGGAGTCTTGTGTCTCTGTGCTTCATTTCTGAAACATATGCATCATCAGTTTCTTATTGAAAAATTATTCGCAAAAAAAAAAAAGTTGCTTATCGAATTACTAGTGTTGCTGATGAACGTACGGTTGCTGATCATGCAGAGGTGGGAGACGTGGATGGTTGAACTGGTGAGCGTGGCCTGCCTCTCCATCGCATCCAAGCTGGACGAGGTCAATGTCCCATCACTCCACCATCTCCAGGTCCGTGCATACATTTCGAGCCTGAACCATTTTCATTTTCTTTTTCCGAGACATGCATGCTCCAATTTAACCACAGCAACTTTGTCTTCCACCGATGCTCATATGTATGCATGACAAAAATAACTTTTCACGAAATGCCTGTGTGTGTGAATGTGCAGATGGAAGAGGTGATGAGCCACTCGTTCCGGCCGGCCACGATCCGAGACATGGAGCTCACGCTGCTCAAGGCCCTCCAATGGCGCATCGCCTGCGTAACCCCCTTCTCCTTCCTCCAGCTCCTCCTGCCCCCTTGTGGCACGCCTGCAGTAGCAGCTTCTCGCTGCACCCGTCTCCTCATCCACTCGCTCTCAGGTGAAATTCAATATATTTTTTTTCTTCCGTTTCAACTGTCAGATAACTGATGACCAGTCTCCTTCTCTACGTGATTGGCCTCAGCTAATTGGCATTTTAAATGGTAAAATGCAGAGTCCTCTTTGCTCCGGTTTGAGCCCTCTGTTGTTGCCACCTCTGCTCTTCGTTGTGTGGCACTGCAACTGCAAGTGCAGGATCGTCATCAAGCAGATGCCACCTACAATATCAGTCACCTTATTAGTCCAGAGTGTCCATTGGTAACTGACGCCAACATCCATTACCTTCAAAGAATTTCCATTAAAAAATACAATTTCTATTCACTCTGTTTTTGTATGAGAAATGTTTAAATTTTTAAAAAGAAAGTTTCATCTTTATTTTGAACTGATCGGATTTAATGCACTGGTTAAAACAGGACAAAGACACCGATGAGTGCTTTAACATGATGAAAACACTGCATGCAAGCTTGGACCAGATGTTCAGTGACCAGCAGCAGAGCCCAGTTTCCGTGAGTCCCATTGAAACTGATGGTACCGTCAACAGGTCAGCAGTTAGTCGTCGCCTATTTGGCGGATCCATACCTCAAGTCGGTACAGAAGATGAAGATACTATACCACCAGATACACAAGGAATGAAGTGATCTCTGACACATATAAACTGATTACTCTTGGATGTTTGTTAACTGTAGCTGATCCGACAATTTACCTCCACATATCTTGTTTGTGTGTAGTCTATTATTTGATTCGTTCTGTAATATCCTTAGACAGTTGGTTCAACTAGAAGCGCGCATGTGTATTTGTATTGTGCGTGCTGTCTAGTTTCAGTCATTTTTTTTTATAGTTCTTAATCTTTGTACAAGCAGTTGCGCTGCGTGCAGCGTGTCAGCGTGTCATTTACATTGGCCATAAACACTGTGGTCAGTTTGGAACCGATATATATTCAGAGTTCCATTGATCATTTTCTGAGGGCTAGTTAATCTGTGGGGACAATGCTTAATACTTCATACATGGTGATCAATGTATTACACTGATCCATGCCTGAACGAACCGGTAGTCCAGTACTAAGAAGCATTGAGCCGTAGCTTTGTGACATGGAAAGCGACGAAGCATACATGCTTTCATCAGATAAGCGGATAGGAAAGCTACATATGCCGAGGTAAAAAAAGCTAAAGACGGACAGATATTCACAAAAAGGTGGATTGTCCATGAGCAGGGCTATCTTCGGAAACCCGAGTCGAACGCAAGGAATTGGATCCTGACATGGATGGATGGCAAACCCGAAAGCAAAGGATTGCAGACCAACACTTTTGTCTAACTGACTGAGTGTTTGTCAGTCAGGTAGTATCTGACTGTCGGTTGCAGAGGTGCAGGATACACACACTGAACTGAAGCAGACTATAGCTGCAGAGGTACTCGCTTCTATGGACTCAAACAGAATCATGATGTGGGGTACGCGAAGCCGAAATCCATCTTTATATTAGCCGCTTCCTTCAAAGGGATCAAAAGCTAAAGATCACTACTGATCGCTCCCGCTGCGAAATGCTTTGCAACTTGAATTTAGTACTTTTGTGTTCTGCCAGCAGTTCACTACAGTTCCGTCGCAGTTCGATATATAGTCTCGGTCGCTCCATTGTTCACCAGAGCGCAAGCTGAACCACTCTCGCCGTCCAACATGGAGCCCATCCGCCTCGTCGTGGCCCTCCTCTTCAGCATCGCCATTTCTCTTCTGGTCACCAGTTCTGCTCGTAAGGATTTCTTCCTCTCTGTTTTTTTTTTTTCTCGAAGCCTCTGTTCTGATGAAGAGAGTCAGAATGCATGTATGACTCTGTTTGTAATTTTGGTAATAACGTTGCAAAAATGATGCAGAGGATGCGGCGGGCGTGAAGGGCGTGCAGCTGATTTTGGTGAACAACTGCGCGGAGTCGGTGTGGCCGGGCCTGCTGGGCACCGCCGGCCACGCCACGCCGGAGTCGGGCGGCTTCCACCTGGCCCCCGGCGACGAGGCCGCCTTCGACGTGCCCCACGGCTGGTCGGGGCGCGTGTGGCCTCGCCGCGGCTGCTCCTTCGACGCGCGCGGCCGCGGCGCCTGCGCCACGGGCGACTGCGGCGGCGTGCTCCGCTGCAACGGCCGCGCCGGCGCGGCGCCGGCGACGGTGGTGGAGATGACGCTGGGGACGCCTCGGTCGCCGCTGCACTTCTACGACGTGTCGTTGGTGGACGGGTACAACGCGCCGGTGTCCATGTCCCCCGTCGGCGGCGGCGCCGGCTGCGGCGTGGCCGGCTGCGCGGCCGACCTCAACGTCTGCTGCCCGTCGGCGCTGGAGGTCAGGGACCGCCAGGGAAGGGTCGCCGGATGCCGGAGCGCGTGCAGGGCCATGGGCGGCGACAGGTACTGCTGCACCGGCGACTACGGCTCGCCGGAGAAGTGCAGGCCCACCATCTTCTCGCACCTCTTCAAGGCTATCTGCCCAAAGGCATACAGCTACGCCTACGACGACGCCACCTCCCTCAATCGATGCAAGGCAAATCGCTACCTCATCACATTCTGCCCACCGCCCACATCCAGGATATAGCTACCAATGACCTCTTCAACCTCATGTCATGTACTAGTAGCATCTATTATGTATGAGTAAATAACATGCAGTTATTTCTTGTATTGTATGTCGACACTCGACAGTGGTGGGTGGGTGTACAGTACACTTATCTCTTCATTCAGAATGATCTATTATGAGCCAAACACATGCAGTTCTCTCTTGTAGTGTGTCAGTGGTGGCTGTGTGTGTACAGTACATTTTTCTTCTCTTCATTCAGAACTACGATCTATCCGGCAAAACGCATCTGAATACTATGTGCCTACAATCGCAACATCCCAGGAAACACTAACTACGCATTACAATTTGACTGAAACAACATAGATCACGCTCATCCCAAACAACACGCTTATCTGAAACAACATCTCAATTAACATCATGTTCTGAACAAACGACATCAGGAGCCATGTCCAAGGTCTCAACACAATCCGAAAACTAAAAACGACACTTCAGTTCGAAAGTAACATAACGAAAACAGAACAAGCAAATAGAACCAGAGTTCTCTGTTTCTGCCTGCAACAGACAAAGCTCCATTATAAATCACGACTGGCCCTAATGACCTAACGGAACCGGGCCGGGGGTGGCAGCTGAGGAACAGCAACAATTCTAACCGGTGGCATCCCCCGCCCTGCTGCAAAAATCAACATATGCGTGTTGGTCCTTAGAATGTCAACAAGGAAATCAATAAGCAAATCAGATTAATTTCATCTACGTACCTCTATGAGCGAGGACCTTCTCGATGTGGGCGAGGACATGCCTGCCATGCTGGACCTTCTTGATCCTGGCCGTGTTGCAGCGCGCCACATCGGCCAGCACGCGCAGCGGCCCCTCCCCCGCAATCGAAACAACCTTCTTGATCACAAAGTTGGCAAACGAGTGGCACATCATGTCCTGCAGGCAGTGGTGATTAGAGGAATGTGTTCATGCAAATCATAATCAGCTTCTTCACCATTGCCAACATAAAAGAATGAGTTCACTAACCAGCAACTGCCCGTAGCCAGTCGTGAGGATCTACTAGTGGTCCTGGAGGCTACCAAAGGTAATGCAACTTTCAATTACGTTTGACACGAACTTGTGGTAGCTCAGGTTCACCACACACCCTCTCAATTCGTTCACGATCAGGGATCGGACAGCAGGCCCTCCACTCTCCACGACATGCTGCACGTTACCAACATTGGAATCACACAATACAACCTCATGTCATGTACTACTATCAATTACTATGTATGAGCAAAACACATGCCGTTCTCTCTCTCTCTCTCTCTCTCTCTCTCTCTCTCTCTCTTGTCTGTGTGTGCAGCACACTTTCCTCTTCGTTCGCTAACTATGTGAGCAAAACACACGCAGTTCTCTTGAACCAGATCCCCTAAGTTGATGTCATATGTCCCACGCTTGGTGTCACATCAATGGTTTCCCCCGGCCTTCTCGTAGAACATGAATTGGTGCATGAGCCCAAAGTGAAGCTACCCCAAAGCTCAACAGCTGGGCTTCCAATGAAAGCCGGAGCTAACATGCATGATTGAGAAGCGAGCTTGAGGCACGACTTTGCCTGATGAAAGAAACTCCGAGGCATAGGCCCACCTAATACCGGGGTACCTGAGCACAACACGCTCGAGCACCCACAAGTCCATGTAGACCCATGTGGGGGTCTCGAGCATTAATTTCTTGGAAAGAGCCTTAAAGTTGAGGTGAAGTGGCATGTCTACTCACACATGCCTCTTCATAGTGGACAACATGACCATGCATTAAGCCAATCACCCATCACATCTATGGAGGTATGGACCAACCACGCATCTTGCTCGTTGACTCCGATACCCCTTCTCCTCGCTTGTTTCTCTATCCCAAACCAATAGGGAAGCGGTGGGACGGATGCCTCACTTGTGTATGTTGGAGGGACTCCAAGACATGTGGCAAAGGACACTGTCGGATGGAAGCAGCGCCATCACACAGACCAATTGCATCATGATGAACAAGACCTGTCGCATACGGTGGATTGGGCTTGACCAATATAACAATACCTGTACACCAATAAGAGGTTAACAACAGTATAGATTGTGCACAATCATCGGCCATTGTAGTTTCCCTCAAGACTATAAATGGGGTGGACCAAGGACATCAAAGGATTCCTGAATTTCCAGACTCCCACTATTCGTTCGCTAACTATGTGAGCTAAACACATGCAATTCTCTCTCTCTTATGTGTATGTGGTTGCTGGGTGTACAATACACTTTTCTCTTCATTCACTAACTATGTGAGCAAAACACATGCAGTCCTCTCTCTTGTGCGTCTGTGGTGGGTGTGTACAGTACACTTTTCTTTTCGTTTACTAACTATGCGAGGTGAGGATTCTATCCGGCAAAACACATCTGAATACTATGTGCCTGCACGCGCAATGTGCTACGAAACAATAACTACGCATCTCAACGTCTGACTGAACAAACATATAACCCACAAACACAATGCTCAAAAAAAAATTCGAGCGATTCGGGTAGGATTGAAGTCCCCACCTTATTTCATTCGAATGCGCGAGCGGCGCGAAGAGCAAGTACAACCATTCAGCACAAATGTTATGCCGCATCAGATTACAATCAGAACATAGAGAAGGAGAAGAATAAAAAAAAGGGGTACAGAGGAGATTTCCTTTTTTTTTTAGATAATGGGAAAAAGAGTACCCGGCCTTGACCTCAAGAGCGGCTACGGTCGACAGAGGAGATTTCCTAGCCCGCTAGTGATGAAGAGATATGATCTTTCCATTTGTCTAGTTGCGAGCGTGTTGCCGTGTTGCTGTATCTGTGCCGCCAAAGCTCAATGTCTTGCGTTGCCGCGCGGAGGACAGAAGCAGTGTTGCCGTCGATTGAGTTGAAGATTAAATTATTGCGGCATCTCCAAATGCGCCACAAGATAATCAGCAGTACGTCAGGCCATGCAGCTGCAGGCAGGTGAGGCGGGTACTGATCAGATCGCCATGGGTGAGTGACGAACCCAGGCGGAGGCCGCACCTGGAGCAGTTGCCAAACCGCTGCCGCTATAGGGCCGGTCCTGAAGAGGTGGTCTGCATCCTTGAGAATACCTGTGCAGCTGGGACAGCTTGACTCATCCGGACTGATGTGGTTCTTGTAGAGGAGGTTGGCTCACGTGCTAAGCCTGTCGTTGCAGAAGACCCAAGCGAAGAATTTTATTTTTGCTTAGCAGTTTTGTGGCCCAGATGACGCACCCATTGGAGTCGTCAACGCCCGTCTCGGTGAGGCACCTGTAAGCTGCACGAGAGGAGAACATAGGATTAGGAGACCCCCAAATAAAGATGCGAACGTCTGAGTCGTTATCCAGTTGAACCATTTCAAATTTGTCTCTAAGGTTAGATAGCTTGGTTGTAGTATGTCAGTGGTGTGTGTGTGTGTGCGCGTGTGTGCACGCAGTTTTCTTCTCTTCTTTCAGATATCCGGCAAAAATCTGCGCCTACAATCGCATCGTGCCAGCAAACACCAACTACACATCGCGTCTGACTGCATACAGCACGCTCATCCCAAACAACACGCTTATCCGAAACAGCATCCCAATTAACACCAAAGTCTGAAATTTCATCAAGTTCTGAACAAACTTCGTAACGGCGTTCGTGACACGTGTCGCCGTTCGGGATGGGCTGTATCTATGTGCGGCCGCCAAAAACTCACATTGTAGTAATGACCTCCTCAACCTCATGTCGTGTACTCCTCTATTATGTATGTATGTGTGTGTGTACAGTACAATTTTCTTCTCTTCATTCAGAACTACGATCTATCCGGCAAAACATATCTGAATACTATGTGCCTACAATCGCAACATCCCAAGAAACACTAACTACGCATTATGTTTGGCTGAAACAACACATAGCACGCATATCCCAAACAACACTCTTACCCGAAACAGCATCCCAATTAAACATCAAAATCTGAAATTTAATCAAGTTCTGAACAAACGACATCAAGAGCCATGTCCAAGGTCAAGACAATCCGAAAACTAAAAACAGCACTTCAGTTCCAAGGTAACATAATGAAAACAACCCATGCAACTAGAAAAGCAGAGTTCTCTGTTCCTGCCTGCAACAGACAGAGCTCCATTATTAATCAATCATGATTGGATTGGGCCTAAGAGCATCTCTAACCAAGCCCTCTTATCCTTGTTTTGAGGGGCCAAACACAAAAAAATGGTCTAATGGAACCGCCCTGGGGGCAGGGAGCTGAGAACAGCAGCAATTCTGACCGGTGGCATCCCCTGCCCTGCTGCAAAAATCAACATATGCTAGTGTTAGTTTTTTTTTAGATAATATGCTAGTGTTAGTTGGTCCATGGGATGTCAACAAGGAAATTTATATATGAAGGGAAGCAAAGCAGATTAATTGAGTTTCATCGACGTACCTCTATCAGCAAGGACCTTCTCGATGTGAGCGAGGACATGCCTGCCATGCTGGACCTTCTTGATCCTGGCCGTGTTGCAGCGCGCCACATCGGCCAGCACACGTAGCGGCCCCTCCCCCGCAATCGAAACCACCTTCTTGATCACAAAGTTGGCGAACGAGTGGCACATCATGTCCTGCGGGCAGTGGTGATCAGAAGAATGTGTTCATGCAAATCATAATCAGCTTCTTCACCATTATTAATTGCCAACAGAAAAGAATGAGTTCACTAACCAGCAGCTGCCCGTAGCCAGCGGTAAGGATCTCAGTCGTCATCAACTGCTGGTCCTGGAGGCTACCGAAGGTAATGCAACATTCAATTACGTTTGATGCGAACCTGTGGTAGCTCAGGTTCACGACACGCCCTCTCAAGTTGTTCACGATGAGGGATCGCTCAACAGGCCCTCCACGCTCCACGACATGCTGCGACATTGGAATCACACAATACGTGCAATGGTGAAATTAAGCATCATATGCCTACCAACTAAAAACTAAAAGGATGATCAATCATACAGAGTTCAGTTACCTGCACAACGTAGTTTCCAAATTGGTCTTGCACCAGAGTCACAACGGCTTCTATGATCTCTGACACCACTAGTCGAATGATTTCTTGGTCATTACAGAAGTCCAGCATTTTCTGGTAATATCAGCATGCACAGAGAATAATAAACGAGTAATGTGTCAATGATGAACTAATAAATAAATCATGCATGCATGGGACAAGAATCAAAATGTGACGATGCCCACCTGAATTACATGGCAGCCATAGATATTGGTGCAGCACACCGCGACCTTCCCACGGAAACTCCTAAGCATTAACAGGATATGCTGCGAGGGAACACACTCTATGCATTTCTGGATGACATGGTTTGCGTGTAGCTCAAGAGCGTACTGCGCGGCTTCTCCGCCAAATTCATTGGCCATCTTTATCTGCTGGTCGAGGTCCGCTACTTCAAAAGCCTAAAATGATGATAAAAAAAATCAGTAATAATCACAAAACTTATCGACACTATATGTACTACTAATAAGGAACAAAAGTCTAAGTGTTTGATTACTCTTTGGACTTAAAGCTTTTGTAAAACATTTTTTTGTAGCAGAAGCTATCTAAATATAAGCCACAATTCTGATAAATGAAGAGCTTAGTTCCTTTACAATATTCCAGATTAATTGAACAAAAAGTAAGGCGATTTTCTAACATGAATGCAATAAAATGTGTTGCGTCTTGGGTGTACCTTCTGCATGACGCGAGAACCATTCTTGTCATGGCTTATGCACAGTACATGCCCAGTCAGACGGCCAATGAATTTCCTTTTGCACACCTGTGGTCCATGCTCTAGGAGCTGATGTAAAATAAAATAAAAAGGTTAGTATTCAAGCAGATGTCTTAATTATTGGTTTAAAGATGATTCGGGATATGTAAAAAGACACACATATGTACAGGTATTGGACAAACCTTCTGGACCGCGTAATTCCCGAAAACGTCAACGCTCAGGGAGCGAGCATGAGGAATCAGTTCGTCATAGACCATGACGATCTCCTCCGGCGTTGCTGTCTCCAACGCGTCCTGGATGAAATGGCTCCCTTGGAAAGTACCACTGCATGCAAAATTAAAGGAATGAATGGTTCATTGCTTAAGCGTCACAACAGGTTAGGCTACTTCCAATGGGGAGTTTCATTTCATTGTTTCATGTCATAAAATGCAAATGAAACACCCCTCTCCAATGCATAGTTTCATTTTGTTGTTTCATAAACTTGTCATAGCATTTAATTGTTGCTCAAATGAAATGAAACCCCTATCATCAATGCAAGTTTCATGCCATTTCATATTTTGGAAACTGTGCAGTGCATTGGAAACAGTGTATACCCAGTTTCATCTAAATGAAACTGGTTTTCTCTCTCTCTTCATTATTAACCTGCCACATCACTAAAATTGCTGACATGGCACATCATTTATTGAAAATGAAACTCCCATTGGGAGTGCATGGATTCAAATAAGTCACAAGTAGATGCTGCGCTGAAGTCTAGAAAAGATAGTGTTATCCTCTCACCATAAACCCTTCATTTGACCCTTCATGCAAATGATCGTGCCTGAGCTGTCCACCGTAGAGATCGTCCTCTGTGGTACACCATCTGAACGAGAAGCCCTCCGTGGTTGCTGAGTAACTACATTTGTTGAACTTTCTCCAGACAACATCGAAATAATATCACGGGCGTAATGATGCTTCAGAGCATTTGGAGATTGCTGCAGGAGTTCCAGCGGAGTTATCTGGTCTGGGTCTTTTAGAGCACAAAGGTATGCATGTTGAGTTGCCATTATATCGTGAAAATCTTCTTGGCTTCCCTCCACTGGTCCAGGAGCACAAGAAGGAATATAGGAAGACTGATTTCCACCATGATTCGTAAGTGAACCTTGGCGGGCTTGCTGCACCTTTTCTGGAGCACTTGGAAACCATAAGGCCGAGCCACAAGCAGAAACATGCACATTATTTTCATGAGTACCCATTTGTATCTGAACATTCAATCCAACATCACCACTATTTGCATTGATGCCCTGTAAGTTAACAGTTTGTGAACAACACGATTTGAAGCCTTCAACGAACGCAAATACTCAAAGAAAAAAAAATAGGTTCAAATTATACCTGTCCCTCTGGCAGAGCTAGGCAAGTGGGTATTTTCATGGCATGAATAGGGAAGTGTGCTTGAGATGTTGAAGGAGCCTTCGGAAGACCGACAGTCAACAGTTCACTTCTTTGATTACCCTAAACAAAATTATTTTCAGTAACATAATGAAATATCAAAATGGTGCCAGATAAAACTAAGGGCTCCTTTGGAATGTAGGAATTTCACAGGAATCGCACAGGAATTTCACAGGAAACAGTTCAATTTCACAGGAAAAACGCAGGAAAGGAAAAATTTTCCTCCAATCCAAACGAGCCCTAATAGCAGAGTCAAACAGTCACTGACTAGAAATCAAAGCAAGATACTATGGTAATAACAACAATAACGACAATTATCAAATGCAAATCTGGACAATATGTTACAAGAAGAATAAAATGTGTGTGTTACAAGCACATTTTAGCAACCTACAGTACTCACTTCTCAATGGATCTTATGTGTATTAAATCAAGATAGACAAACTGTTCCAAATACACTTGCTCTACATGATATTCTAGAATGTCCATTTATAACATGCTTTAAAATCACAGTATATCATCGCATATAAGGATGAAATATAGCGTGTAACATATCATAGCATTGGAAAATCACAGTATATCATCGCATATAAGGATGATATAAATCTGTATCAAAAATAGTTTTTCTTCTTTTTAGAGACAACATATTGGTTCACATGTCTAACTATCCATACTAATGGCGGTCAAGTATCAACTAGCAAGAATCCATTTTTTTCCCTTAAAACATACATGTGCTAAAATCTAGATCAGATTATGAAAATAAAAGGTTTACTTATCAAAAGGGGTGACTGATCCGTGGAGAAGATATCAACCATGTTATGGTGGGTTTGTCCAGGTTCTGGGAACAGACGGTACGAAGACTCGCCGACGATGCGATAAGCAGCCTCATCATCCTCCAACTTCCATACACCCTTCATCTTCTTTTTTTTCTAGAACGTGCATTGCACGTATTTCATTAAGAAGAAGAGAGTTTTACAACATTACTCGCGACCCAACACGCCAAACTTAGTACAGACACCAAGTGGCGACACACACCGAGACCTAAAGGGACTACTCGCGGCACGAAAGACGACCGCCGACCAACACAAAGAAAAGAAAAGCACACACAACCCACAACGATGATAGAAGGGAACCCACTATCCTACTAGTCCTGCAGCCGAAGACCTGAGAAGATATCTTGGTGTCGGTGTTGCGTGGGCAACTCCTGACCGCAAGACTAGCACTTCGATGACGTCCAGCTGGCCTTCCCATGTTCTCATGCCTCTTCTTTGCTCTCCGCGACCACGAAACATGTCTCCCAGCGACCAACTTTCCGCCATTATGCTTCTTCTCATGCTTCTTATTTGCTCTACGCGACCAAGAAACACGTCTTCCAGCGACCAACTTTCCACCATTGTGAGCCACGACCAACAATCCGTTGTAAGCACACAATGCCTTGATGCGAGCAACCGCTGTGACGCACCGGGCCTTGGGCTTGACACCGGCAGCCATGGGTGCTTCATGTATGGCTGCAAGACTTAAATCCAACGGCTGACTCTCCGTTGCAGTAGGCTTCAAACAAGCGACAGCTGCCGTCGGCGAGTGAACAGGTTGCACGACCATTGCCGCCACAGAATGAGTTGAGACTTCGAGCTCCAAGGAGGAGATTTTGGCCCCCAAGAACTTCCGGAGCGACCTCTCGGCGGAAGAAAGCACCCGCTTTTCTTCAGCCATGTCTAGGCGACCAACGACATCCACAGCGATTGCCAACTGTTCCTCGAGCGAAGGAAAGCTGTGCAATGGGGAAGAAGAGCAGCCCACTGTCTTCTCCCTCGTGGACGACTCCCTACAAGGCAGCGACCCAACAACAGCGGCAACGACGGCCATGGGTGGAGGAGACTGAATCTGGTTGAAGAGGGGGGCTCCACGCCCGACACCCCATCCAGGGCACCCACAGGATTCAACCACCATGGCAGGAGGCGACGGCAACACGGCCACCGTTGCGGCATCGCCTGGTCCGGAGGAGGCGCGGAGTTGCGGCAACTCAGCACCACCACACACGAGGTCCCCTCCAGGGAGCCTGTTGGATCCAGCCGCCAGATCAGGAGCCGATGACCCCCCACTTGCGGCGACGACCCGGCCACCGGCTCCATCTACCAGCAAGACCATAGGAGACGGCGACGACCATGGCAGGTTGGAGCCGGCGGCGAGAGAGGAATGGGGAGGGAACGGGGAGAGACCTCGAGGAGCGACGACCTTCGGAGGGGCCAAGGCAGTCACCGGCCCGTGCATCGCCCGTGGATCTGGGTGCATCATGAGCCCGCCCCCAACCTTGCACGACCTTGGCACGGCGACGCCGTCGACCACTGCGACCTTGGCCGGCGACGGAGCATGTGGTGCATGGTTCTCGGGCACTAGGCCGGAGCCCCTTGCAGTTTTGGCGACCGGATGAAGAGGGGCAAATTGCCAAGATGAAGAGGAGCGGAGCCCCTTCATCTTCTCATCTCCGCTCCTCTTTGACGACCCACTTTCACCTGCATGCACCATCAGCTCTCGATCTACAGTGTCCTGATGAATGTTTGTTTAGCCCATCCACAAATCAGTCTATGAATCACTCATAATACTATTTTTAAATGTACATATATAAGAATCGTATGGAACAGAAATATTCATGTGAAACAATACATGGAGATCAAGATAGTCGGCCAGGATTGTTTTTGTCCTGATAGCCAAATTTTCGATCAGGATTCCTCCACCTGTTAGGCAGCAAGCGCATACCATCTCTAAGGCAGATAGATCGACTAATAATAAGTAAAACAATATGTACACGTCCCCACAGGCTGAATCTGGACCAATATTCAACATCATGTATCTGCATGTGTGGCAAAAGATACACAGAAAGCAGGATCGAGATGATTCAGCCGGCTGCGACCTACCAAGCACGAAGCCGATGATTCCACCGGCTGCGACCTATCATGTTCATGCTAGTACGTAAAGCATCACGATGTAAGAAGCTAGGAAGGAGAAGTTAAATCTAGAGATCTAGCAGGGAAGATGCTCAAATAGAAACTAAGAAGTAAAACAAATACGCCTGCTCTGACAGGTCCAATCCGGACCGAAATTCAACATCATGTAGGAAATACATACACAATCGATGGAGAGGGGCGATTCGTCCGGGATCTCAGCAGCTCCAAGGGGAAAGAGGCCGACCAGCCGAGAGGGGAACTGAGAGAGAGGCGCATGCAGTGGCACACGGGAAGATTTGCTACAGGGATGTAGAGAAGAGAGTGCCTTGGCTACTCATTTATTATAGCTAATTAATTAGTAACTAGCAGGGAGGGATGGTTTTGTAGAAAAGAGGAAAGGAAAGCAGCAGTAGTAACTGAATGCATTGCTAAAAGACACACTAGTACAGAGGGCAATGAGTCAGCAAAGTCAGACCGGCGTTCAGCCGAGAACCCGCCATCAGTTTCACGACGACGACGACCACGAATCGGAGGTGTTTCTGTTGGGGGAAACGACGGCGGATGGAGGCGAGTGATGAGTGACCGGACGAGGCTTGGTGAGAGAAACGTGATGCGCGGCTCATGCTTCTCTTCTGGCCGTCGACGACGATTTGGAACACGTCGAGGCGGGAGGGATGCGTCAAGCGTTCAGAAATTGCTTCCAAGTCGACAGTGCCCGCGAGCAGTTAACCCAATACGGAAGCGCACAGCCCACTGCAAGCTCACAGCCCACCTCGTCAGCACCTGCAAGAAGGAAAGCTTGTAGGCCCAATAGATGTGAGATCGGCCTTTTTTAAAAAATACCATTTAACATTTTTTTAAGTATCGGTTCAACGTTCTTAGAGTTCTGATTCAACATTTTTTAATATACTATTTCAACTTTTTTTTCAATACAAAAATAGCGGCTAGGTGGAAATTATATTCCTCCGCTCCCTTGCTAACTAGTCGGCTTCATTCACCTCGCCCGCCCTCCTTCCCTATCTCTAGCAAGCTCCCTGATGTCAGATCCGACGATCGCCACCCGCTCCCTTGCTAACTAAGCTCACCCTTACTCTGTCTATCATCGGCGGACACCACTGAGGTCGCACTGCATCGCCCGTCACCGGGGCTCCCTGCCCCCATGCTTTTATATTCAATGGGAGGAGGACAAATTTCACGGATACAAACCCTCGCAGCTAAGGGGTTCTCTGGTTGACGGTGAAGCTCACCGGAGAGAACTGTCATGGCGTGCACTTGAGCTTGGGAAGGAGGGGGGAAGAAGACGACCACGTCCGTCCGTTCGATGGTTGTGGAGCATCTTAAAACGACCTACGAGTTGGAAACCGTAGATCGCCCTATGTACAGGGATTCCGCATCAAGGAACATATTGCATTTACACAGAGCCCGGGGCCCAAAATCATTTTGTGTTTCACGGGATGGCCAGCTTGCACATGAATGATAAGGCGGAGGCCCATCTCCTCGAAACCAAAAAGAAAAAAAAAAGAGGAAACTTGAAAGAAACTAAATGACCAACTAGGCCCGGCCCAGTGACCGATATGCCCCAGAAAACAAAGCCCACCAACACCAAGTCGGCATCATCAGTCCTTCCAGCGGACGAGCATGGAGACGCATCGTCGCATGATGTAGAGGCGCGCCTTCTGCTCCCTGGCCGCCGTCGCCAGCTTCCCTGACACCGACCGCCGCAGACTTCTCTTGCCACCTCGCCGCCGGGAGCAGAAGCAGCCTCCCTCCTCTTCTGCGGCTTTCCCAGCTTCAAAATCATCTTGTCCTCGTCCACATGATTGCCGCCGCCGAACATCTTTGCCAATCTTCTTCTTCTTCACACACGCATACACAGAGCAGGATTAATGTAGTTTGTGTTGTTGTGGGAGAGCTAGTAACGCGGTCGTAATTGTTACATCGAGTAGCTAGCAATGACCTCTCTATTTATATAGAGTCCTGGCCAGCTACCTGATACAGCTTGCTGTTAGTTGCTTTATTATAGACTAATTATACTTAAAAATGGTTTTGATGGGGCATCCATGTCTCCCCAATCTGGGTCATACATGCTAAAATACTTTATTCCTTAATTTGGTGATTGACGCACCACGTAGCTATTAATTAGCTGGCTTAGGACACTGTAGGAGCACATGACGGCTGCAATGGATACATGAATATGCTCAATCACTCTTGGATCGATCGAGCTGCCCTTTTCCTTGGATCTTGTATGGAGCGCGTAGTCGTTGCTTCTTACCATCGATCCGAGCCGGGGTACATTGAACAATGCATGCAGGAATCTATATCGACCCATGGTTAAGCCTTTTAGTTAGATCCATGTACACCGTTTTGATGATCACGCCAGCTCCAATGTCAACTAAAGTCCAACGTAATTCGATTCATGTGCGGCCAACAACCTTAAAACAAAAGACCACATGCACAACAGCCGCGCTAATTATCAGTCAGGAAGAAAACCCGCATATATATCCTCCGAGACAAAATGAAAATCCTACTAACTAATTATTAGTAGTGCACAGTGTTAAAAACACATGGCATGCACTTAATTTCTTTTGATCTAATACTTAGATGAATTTGCAAATATTCAATTCAAACAAAGAGTCGTGTGTATATGCGTACCTTAATCCAATGAGCTAAGCTGCCTGCCATGTGTTGCAGGTTAGGAATACCTTAATGCATATCCGCGTGATGCTGACTGTGGTTTTAGGGGGGAAAAAACAATAAGGGGAAATTGCGTTTTTACCATCATTCTGAGGGCTAATTGCATTTTTAACCCCGAATCTGCGATTTTGCATTTTTACCATCACTTTTTCAAACCGAACCGGCCGTTTACCATCGGTTTCACTCCACCGTGAGATGAAAGGATTTTACCAATTAAAAAAAATTAAAAAAAACAGAGATCGACCAAACTACCCCCACCTCCACGAATCCTTCTCACCTGACCTCCACAAATCGTTTTGTGCCTTTCTTCCTCCTTCACGCGTGAGTACAGGAAAAAAACTCAACCTCAAACCTAACCCTAGCTAGCAAGGATCCGGCGGCGGCTGGACGCGGCTCCGCGGTGGCGGCTGGACGCGGCTCCGCAGCGGCCGCGGGTGCTCTGCGTGGCGCGGGCCTGGGACGCGGGCGCGACGCAGCCTCTACGCAGGCGCGGCTCGGGCCACGGACGCGGGCCAGAGTCGCGGGCCAGGGACCGGGCGCGGCGAGGACTGGCGCAAGGACGGTGTGCGACGCGGATGCACGACGCTGGCGCAGCGGCATGGAGGCGAGCCAATCTGCAGCGATTGGGTAAGGTTCTTCCTGTCTGTCTGTGAAATTGAATAGATTTCCTTGTTGCAACGGACAATGCAGTAGTGCGTACATTGCTACGGAATACTGCAGCTAGTTGATTTGAAGTGTTATGGATATGTGGATGTGGACATATATAATCTATTCTATATTGTTTTATGTCAAAATATGTATTGGGCATGTGTCATTATGGTGAAATGCTGTCAGAATTCTGTCAAAGTTTGTGTCAAATTGCTGTCCAAATATGTCCAAATTTTGTCAAAGTTTAAATTTCGTGGAAATATATCTAAATATGTTTATATTTTGTCAAATTCTATTATATATGAGTTCATGTCAAAAGTGATGGTAAAATCACAAGAGGACAATATGGTCTTTTCCTTCACCACTTAACACCGTCAAATGGCAGTTAACAGACTGATGGTAGAATCTTAGTTCAGTTCAAAAAAGTGATGGTAAAAACACAAAATCGCAGATTCGAAGGTAAAATCACAATGGCACAACAAAGTGATGGTAGAAACACAATTGCCCCAAACAATAACGAGCGGTATGCAGAGCTAAATCCAATTTCAAGATTCTGCAAAGCACCGACAACTCTTGTACACAAATCAAATATATGTGCCGGTTTGACTAGTCCAAAGCATCATCTGATTAAAGGATCATTCATCAGATGCATTGTTGACAGAGTTGAACTAATTTCCATGCATGCTCTGGGCAGAGGTACACTGAACATATACTGCCTGCCGGGATTCTGGCTCTAGGGAGCATGCAGCCAACACACAGTTAACTAAACTTTATGCTACGATCGATGTACTAGCAACTGACCAGAAGAAGATGATGGTAACCAAGGTTGTACTGCTGTCTTTGATGGCCACTTTCTTCGTCCAGACTTTTTTTTTTTACTTAGTTATGGTTTTCCATGCAAATTTGCAATACTAATAGCGGAGGGAGCCAATGTACGTGCTAGCAACAGACATACAGCCGAAAGGTAGGGGACAATGGGCATAGGAAATTTGTAAACCACGAGGACATAGGAAAACTCTGCAGAAAGCGTACTACGAGTGACTCTCTGTGTTGGTGGCTCATTGAATTTTGACTGATACACATATGCATTTTTAATCCACATGTTATCATGCATTAGCATGTGGGTTCGTTGGAGGCACTGTGACGGCCATGTGATCCTAGCTAGCAAAAGGTGATAACTTAGATTACGTCGAAAGCGCAACTTGTTTGCCATATAAACAAGCTGTCTTTGATCGACAACTTTTAGTTAAGTGTGTATTTAGTTACGCTAAACGTCGACAGTCCGTAGCAAACGAAAAACGATGTGAGTTGGCTTATATTGTGCATGGGAGGGAGATGACAAATTTAAAGGTTACCAACTGTCATCTTGTCCATTTCCATAGTCCAAACTCATCAATTTGCATCACATGCATAACTACCACTAAGAAGATATTAGTATTTTTTTTTTCCTCTCAGAACAGATCATTAGCCCTCTCTTTATTAATTATTATATAAGAGGGATTTTTGAAAGGGGTATAAGAATAATATTTTCTCTTTTTGAACGAGGAAAGTAGTTACCGCACAAACCATGTATTTTTTCTCTTTTTGGACGACGGTTCAAACATATTTAAAAAATGATTCATATTTTGCAGGCAGAAGAGAGCAGTAACAAAGTAGTTTGTACAGAAATACTTTGAGGAGAAAGTAGTAGTAACAGAAGAGCGCGCAGTATTCATGGATGGCGTGCAACCCAGGTGGAACTGGCGTAGAGGATGCGTCCCTTCCATCCCTGCAGCAGCCAGTGTCGATCCTCGTCGAGGACAAAATCCCTGTGGTACCGCTGCTTCTTCACCATGTCCCTGACGGCGGCGACGTCGTCCGGGTCGAGCGGCAGCTGCGTGAGGCCGGCCCGTTGCATCCTGAGCTGCCACTGCCTGTAGGACTCGAACCGGTCGGTGCGGTCCCGTCCCTCGCAGGCGACGATGTTGAGTGCAAACGGCGCGAGGACGTCGCGCTCGAGGACGCGGCGGTGTGGGCTAGTTCTGGGCATGGTGGCGTCGAGCACGTCGAAGATGGCGGAGTAGTAGAAGAGCGACTCCCTGAAGCGTGACAGGAACGAGGCGCCGTAGAAGCCGTTGACGACGGCGTGGGTGAAGACGGCGGGGCGCATGCCGGCGGATGGCGGCGAGGACCACGTCGCGCGGGCTCGGCCTGTCCACCACCACGCTGTCGTCCACCAGCGCCTCCAATCTGAACACGCTGTTCACCGCCACCACAGTTTCCTCC
Organism: Eragrostis curvula; assembly: GCA_007726485.1. NCBI lineage: Eukaryota > Viridiplantae > Streptophyta > Magnoliopsida > Poales > Poaceae > Eragrostis > Eragrostis curvula. The sequence goes on along the minus strand of CM017440.1, from coordinate 453,915 downwards.
GGATCGTCGTCGATGTCGATCTCGAGACGGACGGCGTCCCAGTTGGCGGCGGCGATGGCGTGGAACTTGAAGGACGGCACGCCGAGCTCGCGGGCGCAGGCGGTGAGCTGTCGTCCCGTCTCCTCGATGTAGCGGGCCGGACGGAACCCGGGCTGCGGGAGGTCGATGCCGGTGATGGTGACCGCCGGTGGGCCGCCGTCCCTGGCGGCGAGCATCCTTAGCAGGCCGGCCCACTGGAACCCGAAGCTGACGCCGTAGTCCACGATGTGCAGCCGGCGTTTTCCCTCCGCGGCGCGGCAGATGGTCATGTTTGCAAACATGTAGGCCACCTTCTTGAAGCAGCACGTGGCCGCGAACAGCCGGTACGCCTCCAGGAACTTCACCGCCGACCCCGGATCCGAAGAAGCCATCATGGTTGCTGCTGCTGGCCACCGCCGTTTTTGAATTGAAACAACCGCCGACGCGGCCGAGCCGGCCAGCCGCGCCTCGAGCGCCGCCGCGAAGCAGTGCGCGAGGCGCTGCGTGGCGTCGCCGGTGGGGAAGGCGTGGTGGGTGATGTGCGCCAGCAGCTCGCGCGCGCCGCGCCGGTCGTCGTCCTTCACCTTCTCGGCGCACCGGATCAGCAGGGTGCGCAGGTCAACCACCTGCAGCACCTTGCTACGACTCGGCCGACGCACACATCTAAATCCATCACCATCCTTCATGGCGGCGCGCAGGTCCTCCATCTCCTCCCTCGACACCTCGCAATCGTTCAGCATCATCCTCTTCACCATCTCCTGCAAGCCCACCTCCTCCTCCTCCGGCACGGCCGTCGCCATGACCTTGCTTGCTCTGCTGCTCGTCTCCATCAGCTCATTCCCGCCCTTTCTACTTCTCTGGATCAGCCGTACGCCGTCCACGTCTCCACTTGGGATGTTGTCAGTTGAAGGCAACAACTTGCGGGCCTCCACCGTGCCCATCAGGAATGACATGTTCACCATGTCGCTCCAGCTCTTGTCTACCGAGGAACAAGATGAAGAGGCCCCCATGATGCGGGCCAAGGACTCTTGTGCTTCCATAAGGGCGGGTTGCTCGAACCTGTCGTCGTCCTCCTCCTCTTCCTCTTCCATGAGCACGCGCGAGATGTACTCCATGGATGGCTCCACGCGCCCCATCTCACCTCATCCTCCTGCAGGGTGTACGACCAGGGGTACTTTGTGCACATATCAAAAGTAATATCCATCTTGGTCTTGTCCTTTGTCCAGCCAATCCATGCGACCACCAAGATGAGACAACCTCACCGTTGCTGCCTGTCGGAATCACCAAAGCTTGCTCCTGTCAATGCGTCGTCACCACACATGAACAAAACAAAGCAAGGGAGGTCTCGACAAAGACGGAGATAATTAAGGAGGTGCTACGTACTATACCATTCCTCGATCTTGTTCCCATCAAAAGCAGCAATCATCTTGTAGCAACGATTGTTCGAAAAAAAACTTGTAGCAACGACACTTCCCAAGATCCTGTCTGCCTGCACCCATCATTTTAGGGGCCCTGCCAAGTGCAATTTTCTTCTTCTTTTCGACAATACCAAGCCATTTCAACAACTTGAGGTTATACATATTCAACATAATGAAATCAGTACAAATACGAATAGCACTTGGTACAAAAAATAAGAAGAAGAAAACATGCACAGAGTAAAAACTGATTAGTCTCTGATGATGGTGTAGTGTAGAGTTGTGCCACTGACGTGCAGCAATTAACCTCTTCCAACTCAATACATGCACAGAGTAAAATTTATTTGACTGTTGCAAAGAAGTCGTCTCTGAATTATATTCATGAACAATAACTTCTCAGGCAGCTAGTGGAGAGCAGTAGTAGCATTCACTTTCCAGAACCTAATGCCTACATTTTTACTTGATCCGAGTTCAAGGCCAAAACTGAACACTCGCTGTCTCACATGACCAACTGGCCGCTGAAACATCTAATTTACAGCACAAAAGATATTGCCAAACTGAATAATGCATGTTCCTCTTAATCTAGGTTGCTTTGTTTGACCAAAACCATACCAAGCTATCCACTGACAATTGGGAAATTGTAGAGGTCGCAAAAAAAAAAAAAAAAAAATGAAAAGTGGCACTGCCAGTTTTCTACTGCAAGTCCCGACTATAGATGTAACAATTTTAATTGTTTCAGCAGCAGCTGCACCGGCATCAGTCGGTGCGCAGTCCAAGAAACAATGTACATGGGATACTACTTCTAGGGAGCTATTGAAGACCATGGTATCGTTAAGCAGCAAAACTTTTAGCTTCAGTCAGAAATGGGGCCTTCTGCTACCCATGTCGAGTGGGCGAAGAGAATGCGCCCCATCCACCCTTGCAGCAGCCATTGGCCATCCTCGCAGACCATAAAGTCCTTGTGGTGCTTCTTGACCTTGTCCTTAAGTACCTTAACAATGTCTGGTTTCAGTGGAAGCTGCTTCAAGCCCGCCCGCTGGTTTCTCAACTGCCACTGTCTATACTTCTCAGGGCGGTCCACCAGGTCTGCACCCTCGCACGCGATAATATTCAGTACATGGCGACCAAGCCAACCCTGCTCCAGCACCAGACGCGATTCACTCTCCCGTGGCATTGTCGCATCAAACATGTCAAACAGTGCTGTGTAATAGAACAACGCCTCCCGAAACCGTGTCAAGAAGGAACTACCATATGAGCGATTCACGATGCTCTGTATGAATACATCCGGTCTCATTTTCCTTATATTATTGAGGACAGTATCTCTGGGGCTTGGGTTATCAAAGGATAAGCTCTCGTCCATCAAGGACCTGAAACTAAATAGGTCATTCACGATGAGCACCTCATCCCCTTCTCTGTTCAAGTCCTTGATGGAAACTTTCTCCCAGTCTGATGCGATGGAATGGAACTTGAATGGCAAGCCAACCTCACTGGCACACTTGCTGAGCCAGCGTTCCTGCTCCTCAATCTTCTGAGTTGGACAGAACAGGTGCTGAGAGCAGGCTATGGCAGTGATCTTCAACTCTGGTTGACCACCATTCCTCTCAGCAGCCAGCCAGCGGATCAAGCCGGCCCACTGGAACCCGTAATTCATACCGTAATCCACAATGTGAAGCCTTCTCTTTCCCTTAATGGCATCCATAACTGTCATAATGAAAAACGTGATGGCGATCTTGTTGAAGCAACAGGCTGCCTTGAACATCTTGTAGGCTTTGAGAAATTCTACGACCGAGGGGCGTTCTGCCATATACAACTTCCAGAGCTGGTTTCCCGTGCCCGCTAATCGCGCTTCCAGGCCCTTGGCGAAACTTTGAGCTAGCCGCTGCCTGGAATCCCCGGTTGCTGAAGCGTGCTGCTTGATCTGCTTCAGTAGCTCGATTGCAATCATATGATTGTTCGCAGCCACCGCCTGCGCACACTGGATCAGTAACGTGGGTAGGTCCACCACATCCCTTACTGCCTTGCTACCACCCCTCGTTTTGCTCTTCTTCCCCTCATCGTTCAAAGCGATGCGCAGATTCTCCATCTCCTTGATACATGTCTCATGCCCACGTAACATCAGTTCGTCAAGGATCTCATGGGCGCCAATCTCTTCCGGCTCTTCAGTCATCATCACCATAGCTTTGCTGGTCCTTCTTACCTCCTCCTCTAGACAATCATCTCTATCATATCTCTTCTTATTCCTACTTTCCCTGAATATTTCATTCACTAAATCATCCCTTCCGAATATGTTGTCTCTAGGCAAGAACCTGATGGCCTCTTCCGCGCTCTTTAAGAATGCCCCCACCACATCAGCACCGTTGCAGAATGGCGAGCTAAGGGAGCTTTGATCACCACTACCACCCAACAACAAATCCTTATGACCCTTCGTGTTACCCCTGTAGTCATTGCTGGCGACAAATGGAGAGGAGAGGATTTGGGCGAAGGGCTGCTGAGCTTGGAGTAGTGCAGGGTGATCAGAACACTGGTACAAAAGTTTTCCGTCAGTGTCATCCTCCATGAGCATATGCAAGATGGAGGGTTGGCACCGTGTCATCACGGGAGAGTGGGCCCTCACTGTTACCATCGGGAGTTGGAGGGAGGTCAAGGAATACAGATGGGGATGGTGGTGCTGGCTCCATGAGACCCTCCACAAAGAATTCCTCAGGTGTGATTGCCATGTGTTACGGTAAAGTGGTAGAGATTTGGCGCTCTAGCTTTTGGTTATATCATCACGGGGGAACAAACCTTGTGTTTGTGCGCTAGTGCTAGATGATTCCAATGAGTTGTGATTAGGGGTGCAAGCGTTTGATGATCCCAAAGCTGCTAGCAAGCTACAATTCCAATGTTGTTTGTTAACAAACAAGACAGCTTTGCTGCTGCACGAGGCAAAGATAGGTAACATATTGTTTTTTAACAGTCCAATGAAAATGATTAAATGACAAAGCAAGAGCCAAGAAACCAAAGAAGGTACTGTTATGGGGACAAACTATTGAACCCAAATAACCATGCTAGTAAAAAAGTGCACGAATAAGATATTGTAATAACTAAATAATATCCAAATGAAAATGCAATTTTATAGCCTTAAACCCACAAGAAAACCAATTTAATAAAAATAGATATTCCCTCACTGAACGATGTAGTTTCTTCCTGATCTAGTTGCTTTCGTTTGACCAAAACCATACCAGGATGTCCACTACCAATTGGGAAATTATAAAGGTCACAAATAAATGGAAAGTGGCACTGCCAGTTTCCTACTCTAAGTACTGAACACAAGATATATGTGTAGATGTAACAACATTAAACTGTTTCACCAGCGGCTGCACCGGCTTCAGTCGGTACGGTCCAAGAAACAATATACATGGGATAGTACTGCTAGCGAGCTGATAAAGACCATGGTACCATTCAGTGGCAAAACTTTTAGCTTATTCATTCAGAAATGGGATCTTCTGCTACCCATGCTGAGTGGGCAAAGAGAATGCGTCCCATCCACCCTTGCAGCAGCCATTGGCCATCCTCGCAGACCAGAAAATCCTTGTGGTGCTTCTTGACGTTGTTCTTAAGTACCTCAACAATGTCTGGTTTCAGTGGCAGCTGCTTCAAGCCCGCCCGCTGGTTTCTCACCTGCCACTGTCTATACTTCTCAGGGCGGTCCACCAGGTCTGCACCCTCGCACGCAATAATGTTCAGTACATGACGACCAAACCAGGTCTGCTCCAGCACCAGCCGAGATTCACTCTCCCGTGGCATGGTCACATCAAGCATGTTAAACAGTGCTGTGTAATAGAACAGCGCTTCCCGGAACCGTGACAAAAAGGAACTACCGTATGTGCAATTCACAATGCTCTGTATGAATACATCCGGCCTCATTTTCCTTATATTATTCAGGACTGTATCTCTGGGGCTTGGGTTATCAAAGGATAAGGTCTCATCCATCAAGGACCTGAAACTAAATAGGTCATTCACGATGAGCACCTCATCCCCGTCTCTGTTCAAGTCCTCGATGGAAACTTTCTCCCAGTCTGTTGCGATGGAATGGAACTTGAATGGCAAGCCAAACTCACTGGCACACTTGCTGAGCCAGCGTCCCTGCTCCTCAATCTTCTGAGCTGGACAGAACAGGTTCTGAGAGCAGGCTATGGCAGTGATCTTCAACTCTGGTTGACCACCATTTCTCTGAGCCAAGCAGCGGATCAAGCCGGCCCATTGGAACCCATAATTCATACCATAATCCACAATGTGCAGCCTCCTCTTTCCCACAATGGCATCCATTATTGTCATGATAGAAAACATGAGGGCGATCTTGTTGAAGCAGCAGGCCGCCATGAACATCTTGTAGGCCTTGAGAAATTCTACAACTGAGGGGCGTTCTGCCATATGCAAGTTCCAGAGCTTGTTACCCGTGCCCACTAATCGTGCTTCCAGGCCCTTGGCAAAACATTGAGCTAGCCGCTGCCTGGCATCACCGGTTGTTGAAGCGTTCTGCTTGATCTGCTTCAGCAGCTCGATAGCGATCATATGATTGTTTGCAGCCACCGCCTGCGCACAATGTATCAATAACGTGGGTAGGTCCACCACATCCCTTTCTGTCTTGCTACCACCCCTCGTTTTGCTCTTCTTGCCCTCATTGTTCAAAGCGATCTGCAGCTTTTCCATCTCCTTGATACATGTCTCATACCCGCGTAACATCATTTCTTCAAGGATCTCATGGACGCCAATCTCTTCTGGCTCTTCAATCATCATCACCATAGTTTTTCTGGTCCTTCGTTCCTCTTCCTCTAGATAATCGTCTCTGTTATATCTCTTATTGATCGCATTACGACTCCTACTTTCCCCATTAACCAAATAATCCCTTCTGATGCTGTTGACTCTAGGCAAGAACCTGATGGCCTCTTCCACGCCCTTTAAGAAAGCCCCTGCTACATCCACACCCTTGGAGAATGGCGAGCTGAGTGTGCTTTGATCACCACTACCAACTGGCAACAAATCCTTACTCCCCTCCATATTACCCCTGTTGTGATTGCTGGTGGAAAATGAAGGAGATGACAGGATTTGGACAAAGGGCTGCTGAGCTTGGAGTAGTGCAGGGTGATTAGAGCACTGGTACAACAGTTCACCACCAAGTTCATCCTCCATAAACATGTTCAAGATGGAGGGGGGCACCATGTCATCAGGGGAGAGTGGGCCCCCACTGTTACCATCGGGAGTCGGGGGGAGGTCAAGAAATACAGATGGGGATGGTGGTGCCTGTTAGATGTATATGTATTCTTGTAGTTTCCCCATTGTATAAGGGGTTTTGTGCATATTTGCCTACACCTGTACATGTATATATTTGGGCCTATTGCCCCCATAATGAATACAAGTGCTATTCATAACATGGTATTAGAGCCAATTAGGTTTTCTTTTTCCACGCACGGTGCACTTGCGTGCTGTTTCTTCAATCGATCTTCGTTTTGATCGATTGATTCTGCTCCCTGGTGAATTGGATCTTCGTCGAGCTGCGCTGCCTTCTTCTCTGGACGCGTGCTCGTCGATTCGTCGTCCTCCAGTCGCCGCCGACGCCGTCTCATCTTGACGTGCTCTGTTTTCAATCCGCCGCCGCCTCATTGGGTTGCCGCCGTTCTTCTTCACGGGACGCGCTTCAGTCTTCTCCAATCGACGATTCATCACCTTCAGTCGTCACAGTCGCCGCTGCTGTCGCCGGATCAACCGGATTTCTTCGCCGTCGCCGGCTTCGACGCGTTCTGCCGCCGCTGAAGACGAAGGCTCGATTTGATTTCGAGCCGTGTCTGCTCGGCTCGGCTTGTTCAGTCGGCTCGGCTCGGCTTGTTACGTCGGCTCGGCTCGGCTTGTTACGTCGGCTCGGCTCGGCGGCTCGGCTTCTTACGTCGGCTCGGTTCGGCGGCTCGGCTCAGCCTTTGGTCGGCTTGGCTCGTCTCCCAGGTCGGCTCGGCTCGTCTCGGTAAAAAAAAAAAAAAAAAAAAAAAAAAAAAAAAAAGAGGACTGCTGTTCTGTTCTGTTGGTTCATCGTGACTTCTGTTGTCGCGCTCATCTGCCAGGAACATTTTAGCAGGGTACTCGGGAAAAAAAAAAAAAAAAAAAAAAAAAAAGTTGCTGCTTGCGCCGCTTCTCTCCAGCGCTCTCGCCGTCGCCCGCCGCTGCCTCCTTTGCGCTCTCGCCGTCGACATGGCTCCTTCGCCTACATCTGGAGGTGTTCCTGTTCTTCGCTGCCCGGTGCTTTTCAATGGCACCAACTATCGTGACTGGGTTCCTCGTCTTCGGATTCATATGCGTGGTCTGCGTCTTTGGGAGTTTCTTACTGGCGAGCTGCCTTGTCCACCTCGCCCTATTGCTCCTGCGTCGCCTGTGCTTCCAGTGAAGCCTACTATATCTGAGACAGCTACTTCTGATGAGATAAAGGAGTTCGACAAGTCACTTGCTGATTATGATGCTAGAGTTGAGCAGTTGCAGACTGATTATGATGATTTGATGTCCTCTTATGAGTCACAGTTTGCCACATACAGAGTCTGGATTGATGAGGATGCTAGAGCTGCTTCTATTCTTGTTGCTAGCATGGAGGATCGGTTTTCTGCTGATATTGTTGTGTTTGACTTTGCACATCAGATGTGGGCTTTTCTTCGCGAGCGCTATGAGCCTACTGGACAGTCCACTTTTCTTGCTGCCGTACGTGAGGAGCAGCTTGTCCGACAGGGTGATGGCACAGTTGATGATTTCTATGGTCAGATATCTGCTATTTGGCGTCAGATTGACACTCTTGGTCCTCAGTTGTCTCCCAGCACTTGTCAGTCCTGCCAGAGTCAGAAGAAGTTTCTGGAGATTCGTCGCACTTATGACTTCTTGACGCGGCTTCGTGATGAGTTTGAGCCACGCCGTGCTCAGTTGCTTGCTCGTCACCCTTGTGTTACTCTCATGGAGGCTCTTGCTGAGGTTCGTAATGAGGAGACTCGTCTTCGTGCTGCTGGTCTGTTACAGTACTCTTCAGTGTTGGCTGCTCGCTCTTCGCCGTCGGCTCCTCGTTCTCCTTTGTCTCCAGCTGCTACTCCTCCTGTGGTGCCTTCCTCCATGGCGCCTTCTTCTGGGAGTCGGCCTAGTGCTCTTCAGTGTGATCATTGTGGTAAAGAGGGTCATGTGGAGGCTTATTGTTTCAAGAAGAGGAAGGAACAGCGGGCTCGTTCTCGTCGGTTTTCACAGGGTGCTGCTAGCCCTAGTACTGGAGGTTCTCAGAGGGGTTCTACTGGTTCAGACACACAGGAGATCATCAGGCTGCTCGGTCGCCTCGTCGCCTCTCCGTCACCAGGAGCTGCTGGTTCTGTGACTCAGCCCTCTGCACCGACTGGTACTGCTGCTGCTTCTCAGTCTTCCCTTGCGGGATCTCGCTCTCCTACTCCAGGTACTTGTCCGTGGGTTCTTGATTCTGGTGCTTCTTTTCATATGACTCCATATCGCTCCTGTCTTTCTTCTATGGTTTCTTCGCCTAGTTCTCATTTTGTTCATACAGCTGATGGATCTCCTCTTTCTGTTGTTGGGAAGGGCACTCTTTTATCTGACTCTTTTTCCGTTCCTGATGTCTCTTGTGTTCCTGATTTGACCATGCAGCTTATGTCAGCCGGCCAAATTACTGATTATGATTGTCGTGTGATTCTTGATCCTGATTTTTGTTATGTTCAGGATCGTTGCACGGGTCAGGTGATTGGCACTGGCCCCCGGCGCCGTGATTCACAGCGTCTTTGGGAGCTTGACTGGCTACATCTTCCTTCCGCTGCGTCTGCCGGTCTTGTTGGCTCCGCCTTTGCTGCTTCGTCGACCTCGTCTTTTACTCAGTGGCATCATCGCTTGGGTCATATCTGTGGCTCTCGATTGTCGGCTTTGATTCGTCGTGGTCTTTTAGGGTCTGTTTCAGGTCATGAGTCTTTAGCTCAGTGTCAGGGATGTAGGTTAGGCAAGCAGATACAGCTTCCCTACCATTCTAGTGAGTCAGTGTCACAGCGTCCTTTTGATCTTGTTCATTCAGATGTATGGGGTCCTGCTCCCTTTGTTTCTACAGGGGGACAACGATATTATATAATTTTTATAGATGATTTTTCTCGCCACACATGGATTTATTTTATGAAACATCGTAGTGAGGTTTTATCCATCTATAAGACTTTTACTGCTATGATTCGTGCTCATTTTGACACTTCTATTCGTGTCTTTCGTGCCGACTCCGCAGGAGAGTATATTTCTGGAGCTCTTCGTCAGGTTCTTTCTGAGCAAGGCACCCTTGCTCAGTTTTCCTGTCCTGGTGCTCATGCCCAGAATGGTGTTGCTGAGCGCAAGCATCGTCATCTTCTTGAGACTGCTCGTGCTCTTATGATTGCTTCTTCTGTTCCTCCTCATTTTTGGGCTGAGGCTGTTTCTACTGCCAACTTTTTGGTTAATATTCAGCCTTCGTCAGCTATTCATGGAGGGATTCCTTATGAGCGTCTTTGCGGCAAGTTACCTGATTATTCCAGCCTTCGTCTTTTTGGTTGTGTATGCTATGTGCTTCTTGCACCTCGCGAGCGCACTAAGCTGACCGCTCAGTCCGTTGAGTGTGTTTTTCTAGGCTATAGTGCTGAGCATAAGGGATATCGGTGTTGGGATCCTGTTGGTCGACGGATGCGGATTTCTCGAGATGTTGTTTTTGACGAGTCACGTCCTTACTATCCTCGTCCATCTTCAGACACCTCTTCTGCATCTTTAGTTGATCCACTTTCTTTCTTGACTTTGCCTGATGTCTCTATTGTCAGTCCTCGTCTGGTGCCTCCTCCGCAGGTACCCTCTCCTTTTGTGCCTTCTTCATTGGCACCGACACCTTCCCCTGTGGTGTCTTCTTCACCCGTGCCTTCTGGACAGTCTTCTACGGGTCCTTCTTTTATGGGCCCTGACTATTCTTTGAAGCCACCGGTGACGCAGGTCTATACTCGACGTGCTCCGGCATTCTCTGATGTGTCATCTTCTTCTGATGAGCCTTCTACTCCCGATAGGCCATCTTCTATGCTTGACGCTTCTTCCTCAGAGGATCTTTCTCCCGAGCAGCTTATCAGACGTGGTGCTCGTATTCGTCAGCGTCCTGATTTTTTCTCTCCTTCTGCCTATTCTACTACGGTTCTTTCTGAACCTACCTCTTATCGTGATGCTATTCTTTATCAGGAATGGCAGCATGCTATGGCAGAGGAGATTGCTGCTCTTGAGCGTACAGGCACGTGGGATCTTGTTCCTCTTCCTGCACGTGTTCGCCCTATTACCTGTAAGTGGGTCTATAAGGTTAAGACCCGCTCTGATGGTTCTCTTGAGCGCTATAAGGCTCGTCTTGTGGCTCGCGGTTTTCAGCAGGAGCATGGCCGTGACTATGATGAGACCTTTGCGCCTGTTGCTCATATGACCACTGTTCGCACTCTTCTTGCTGTGACCTCTGTTCGTGAGTGGTCCATCTCTCAGCTTGATGTCAAGAATGCCTTTCTTAATGGTGAGTTGCATGAGGAGGTGTATATGCGTCCTCCACCTGGGTATTCTGTTCCTGAGGGCATGGTGTGTCGTCTTCGTCGCTCACTTTATGGTCTTAAGCAGGCTCCTCGTGCTTGGTTTCAGCGCTTTGCCTCTGTGGTCACTGCCGCTGGCTTTTCTGCCAGTAATCATGATCCTGCGTTATTTGTCCATATTTCTCCTCGTGGTCGGACTCTTCTTCTTCTTTATGTTGATGATATGATCATTACAGGAGATGATTCGGAGTATATAGCCTTTGTTAAGGCGCGTCTCAGTGAGCAGTTTTTGATGTCTGATCTTGGTCCTCTTCGTTACTTTCTTGGGATTGAGATTTCTTCTACACCTGAGGGGTTTTATCTATCCCAAGAAAAGTACATTCATGACCTTCTTGATCGTGCTTCTCTCACTGATCGTCGGACTGTTGAGACTCCTATGGAGCTCAATGTTCATCTTCGCGTCACTGATGGTGAGCCTCTCACTGATCCTACTCGATATCGTCATATTGTGGGGAGTCTCGTTTATCTTGGTGTTACTCGTCCTGATATCTCGCATTCTGTGCATATCCTTAGTCAGTTTGTTTCAGCTCCTACCCAGCTCCACTATACTCACTTGCTTCGTGTCCTGCGTTATCTTCGTGGGACTATATCTCGTCGCTTGTTTTTTCCACGCTCCAGCTCTTTACAGCTTCAGGCATATTGTGATGCTACCTGGGCTAGTGATTCCTCTGATCGTCGATCTCTTTCTGCTTTTTGTGTGTTTCTTGGTGGTTCTCTCATTGCTTGGAAGACTAAGAAGCAGACAGCAGTTTCTCGTTCGAGTGCAGAGGCTGAGTTGCGTGCTATGGCTCTTGTGACAGCAGAGGTTACTTGGTTGCGGTGGTTGCTTGAGGATTTTGGTGTTTCTGGTTCTACGCCGACTCCTCTTTTATCTGACAGTACAGGTGCTATCAGTATGGCTCGTGATCCGGTGAAGCATGAGCTCAGTAAGCATGTTGGTGTTGATGCTTTTTATACACGAGCGCAGGTACAGGATGGTATTGTTGCTCCTCAGTATGTGCCTTCAGAGATTCAGTTGGCTGATTTATTTACAAAGGCACAAACTGGTGCTCGACACAGGTTCTATCTCTCCAAACTCAGTGTTATTGATCCACCCTGAGTTTGAGGGGGGGTGTTAGATGTATATGTATTCTTGTAGTTTCCCCATTGTATAAGGGGTTTTGTGCATATTTGCCTACACCTGTACATGTATATATTTGGGCCTATTACCCCCATAATGAATACAAGTGCTATTCATAACAGTGCCGGCTCCATGAGACCCTCCACAAAGAACTCCTCAGGCGTGGTGGCCATGTTATGGTACAATGTTAGGGATTTGGTGCTCAAGCTTTTGGTTATATCATCATGAGGGAACAAAACCATGGAAATGTTTATGCTAGTGCTAGATGTTTCCAATGAGTTTCTGATCCAGAGTACAAGTGTTTGATGATCACAATGTTGCTTGGACAGCTGAGACGAAGACTGGCTAAGATTCCAATGTTGTTTGGTTGATAAAGAAGCCAGCTTTGCTGCTGCACAAGGCAAACCTAGCTAACATTTTTTTTACTATTAAATGAAACGGAGTAGTAAATGACAAAGGGAAAGCCAAGACGGTACTGTTATGGGGGAAAAACTATTGAATAAGCTTTACACAAAAAGTTTTTGCCATCTGTACAGAAACAGGTGAATAAGATATTGTAGTTACCCAAAGAGCTATGCCAGTGAAAAAGTGCACGAACAAGAAATTGTAATTGCCTAATTAATATGCCAATGAAAATGCAATTTTAACATTTTATAGCTTAATTACCTCAAGAAAAACAATGAATGTGCGCTTTAGTATGTAATCACCGCAGCCTAAATGAATCCTTTGATACCTTCTAAGTTCAGTGCGATGATCCATTTTTCCCTTGCATGGCTCAAAAATCCAGTAGCACCCTGAACCTGCCAATAGATATAATACTCAACACTATGAATCCTTGGCCTGAAATAAAAGTGGAGAAACAGTACTATGCACGAAATATAAAAAAGTGTCATTGGAAACTTTTATTCTGAATATAAACAAGTTTCATTGGAAACTTTATTCTGAATATAAACAAGTTTCATTGGAAACTTTTATTCTGAACACTACAAGGTGATATTAAAAATATCAAAAAGATCTTCCCAGGCCAGCCTGTTGGCCTCTTTAGCTATGAGTGTGTTACTTCTCCTGATGGCCAATCTTAGCCTCTGCTAACATTGGTGCTTGTACAAGACTATGTTTTTTTCTCTCCTACTGAATGCATGGGCAGAGCACCTGCCGTTTTCTCGTCAAAAAAGAAAAAATCAAAAGATTGCAGAACCGTCAAAAGATTGTTGTACAAAGAATGGCAGCTGCAAATTGATTTATCAGGCAACTACAAAGATCATTAGGGAGAGATTCGCATTCTTCTTATCTTTTGGTTTTCAGTTCCAGTCTTCTAGTCCATTGGCCTACCCAGCTTCCAACTCACCTATGATAGCTTACAATACACACCTAAATCTCTAACTATACCATGTAAGATTAGCCATATATCTGTTAATGTCTCAAAGTCAGAAAACTAACAGCCAGAGCAAGAATCATCTGCGACCCATGTGGAGTGGGCTAAAAGGATACGACCCTTCCACCCCTGCAGCAGCCATTGTTGTTCCTCCTCAATGATAAAATTCTTGTGGTAGTGATTCTTGACTGTGTCTGTTGCCATCTTAAGAATCTCTCTATTCAATGGCAGTTGCCTCAGACCTGCCCGCTGGTTCCTGACCTGCCACTTTTTATATGTCTCACCACGCTCCACCCGGTCCTCACCCTCGCAGGCAATAACATTTAGTGCAACCCAGCCAAAGATGTCCCGCTCGATCACCAACCGCAGTTGGCTCTCCTGCGGCATGGTTGCGTCAAGCATGTCAAACAGCGCAGATTGGTCAAAGAGGGCCTCCCGGAACCGCGACAGGAAGGTGGTGCCGTATGAACCATTGACAATACCTTGTATGAACACGTCAGGCTTCATCTTGGTGATGTTGTTGAGGACAACGTCCCTGGGGCTTGTGTTGTCCATGACGATACTCTCATCCATCAAGGTCCTAAAATTGAACACGTCATTTACGACGAGCGCCTCATCAGGTTCCACGTTCAGGTTCTCGGCGCGGACTGTCTCCCATGGTGCTAACACAGCTTGGAACTTGAATGGCACACCAAACTCGCGGGCACAGTTGCTCAGCCGATGACGCATCTCCGCCATGTGATTTGCTGGGCGAAATCCGGGCTGTGGAAGGTCAATGCTGGTGATCCTCACCTGCGGTGGCCCACCGTCCCTAGCCCCAAGCAAGCGGAGCAGCTCTGGCCACTGGAAACCGTAATGGAGGCCATAATCCACGATGTGCAACTTACTCCTCCCCATGGCGGCGCCGAAGATGGTCTTGTTGGCGAACGCGAACGCCACCATCCTGAAGCAGCAGGTTGACATGAACAGCTTGTAGGCCTCGAGGAACTCCACAACCGAGGTGCGGTTCATGCTGAGCGACCTGTACACCTGTCTCCCAGTGCCTGCCAGCCGCGCCTCCAGCCCCTGTGCGAACCAGTAGGCCATCCGCTGTGTGGCGTCTCCAGTAGGCGAGGCGTGCTCCTTGATCTGTTTCAGAAGCAAGTCTGCACTGGTGCGATCATCTGTCACCGCCTTGGCGCAGTGAATCAGCAGAGTGTGCAGGTCAACCACCTTTGTGCAACGCCGTTCCCACCGTGCCCTGTTCTTCTTCCTCGTCTTCTTCTTGTCCATGTCGATGCACAGGCCGTCAACGCCCTTGGAACAGACATCGTAGCCCCTAAGCATCATTTCGTCGAACAGGTCGCGGGCGCTGGCTTCCTCCAGCTCGGCCGTGGGCAGCTTGCTCGTCCTGCCGACTTGAGCCTCCATCTCCTCGTGGCCGGCGCCGTGCCTGTCTCTGCGGACCTTGTCGCCGAATTTCTCCTTGGGTTGGCCACAGCTCACCAACTTGCAATCGGTGTCTGCGGGCAAGAACTTGCTGGCCTCTTCCACGCCCTTGAAGAACACAGCGGTGAACATGTCCGGGTTGTCGATGGTGTCCTTAGGTAATGCGGCGGCGGCGGCGGCATGGTCCGACAAGGATGCGGAGGAGAGGATCTGGGCGAAGGTCTGCTGCGCGTGGAGGAGCGCGGGGTGGTCCGGGTGTTCGTCGTGGACGTCCTCCTCCTCCTCCATCAGAAGACAAATGCGGGCGATGTAGGAGGAGGTGGCCGCGCGGGCGCCCACGTCGGCCGCCGTGGCGACGTCGGGGAAGACGAAAGGGGAAGCCATCGCTTGCCTCTCTCTCTCTCTCTCTCTCCTTCAGTCGAGTACTTGTGGCTATCGAGCCGTAGCTGCAGTGGCGGCAACGCACTTATATACAGATTGAAAAGTCGAGGGAAACATCGTGGAGTTCAAATCGAGGTTCGAAATTCCAATTCCAATCCAAACCAGATAGAATCAAACCACGGCAACAACGAAATCCTGTCACAGCCAATGCAAGCCCTTATGCGCTTCTTGTTTCAATTTTCTTTCTGAGATGTACGAAACTTTCTTGTTTCGTCTCCAATGCACCTTAACAAAGTTTTCTTTTTGTTTGTCAACTTTGACCTTTTTTTTCAAAATTGCTGTCATTACCTTACCACTGCTGCATCGTTTTACTCCCCTCCCGTGTTTCTACCCTGCTCTGCACGAACCAGGCCGGAAATCGATCCATTGTTGGGTACTGAAGTTCAGTCAATGCTCAAAATTTGCACAGTTCAAGCGCAAACTACTAGAATGAGCACAGTTTCAGCAACGGATCCACAAAAAAAAATGAACAGGAAAAAAAAGAAAGGAATACAGCAAATGTGCAAGCAGACCTCAGATTCTCAGATATCATCATTCACCATCCCAATCCGCACTGACACTATCTCAAGTTGTATTGTCAGAGCCAACTTACTGTTAACTAACTTCTAGTCTGCAAATGCAACAAGATCCCTTTTCAGATATCACCATTGCTAGTATTCGACTGAACTAGTGTCACCATTGACTGTACAGGCTTTCAAACTTACAAGTCTATGTGAGTGTGTGACTCACAATTAGTGCAAACTTCATATCATCCTTCGTAGAGCAGTTCGTAGTCACCGAACTTCTCCGAAATTTCAGAAGTATCGTCCATCTTGAATACGGTAAAAACTTATTCTGGATGTGCTCACCATATCTGAACAGAGGGCTAGAAAAATTCAGGATTTTAGGCCAGGTTCGTGCCTGATAAAATAACACTAGTGAGAAACTAAACACAAAAATTGCATATAAATCGGTAGTCCAAAAACAGAATAGAAAGAAAGGCAGATGTCATCGGTGACTCTGAGCGTGCAGATTTAAAGCCTCACACATCTGGATACCGCAGAAGCAACGAAAGAGACAAACAATTGATTGTGCAAATACCAAAGTCGAAATCAGCAACTGGGCATGATAATGCATATATCAAATCATTCAAAGGATGAGCTCGCAGGCGACATAATGTATGAAAGTCAAATTGCCAGATGATCTCACAGTAACAACAACTCGTTCCTCACTATTTGCGAAGCCGACAACATCACAGAACATTTGATTTTGGAATTTTACATGCTACGAAGCTCCAACAGCGCTACAGATTTCTAGCTTAACAGCTCACATCAGGATTAACCATCATACGGCGTGTACTATCAGACTATTACCTTAGATGCAAAACATCTCATTAAACTCTGGGGCATGGTAATGATAGCTAGACGCCTACCTTATGCTACAAAGAAGTTCACCGAACCAAAGCTATTGTTCACAGCTTCGTAGTAGAAAACTAACAAACTAACAGGATTATAGATTTCAGCTTAGGATTCATAGTAATGAATATCAGAAGCATCTGAGGCCGAGAGAAGAATTTACAATCCCGAGCTGGCATCATCAGCTGCAACCCATGTCGACAGGGCATAGAGTACACGCCCCTTCCACCTGTGCAGCAACCATCGTTGATCTTCATCAACGACAAAATCTTTGTGGTAGTTGTTCTTAACCTTGTCCAGCACCACCTTGGCAACCTCTGGACTCAGCGGCAGCTGCCTCAGCCCTGCCCGGTGGTTCCGCGCCTGCCATTGCTTGTAAGTCTCAGGGCGCTCCACCCTGTCCATGCCCTCGCATGCAATGACATTAAGGGCAGCCTGTCCATAGATATCCCTCTCGACAAGCATCCTCTCTTCGCTGTCGCGAGGGACAGTGGCGTCCAGCAGGTCAAATTGAGCAGAGAAAAAGAAGAGCAACTCCCGGAACCGCGTCGGGAAGTATGTTGTGCCGTACCCACCATTCATAACACCATGAATGAACACGTCTGGCCTCATCTTTTGAATGTTGTGAAGGACCTGATCCCTGGGGCTCAGTTGACCGGGGGCGGCACTTTCATCCATCAAGTGCCTGAAATGGCACAGACTACTCACAACAAGCACCTCAGCTGGATCAATGTGCAGGTCCTCTGGGCGGATGGTCTCCCGCTTTGCTGCAATTCCACGGAACCTGAACGGCACACCAAACTCTCGTGCACATTTGCTGAGCCGGCGGCCTGTCTCCTCAATCTGATATGCAGGACGGAACCCAGGTTGAGGAAGGTCAATGCCGGTGATTCTGACCTCTGGTGGTCCACCTTCCCTGGCTGCCAGCCCACGCAGCAAGCCTGGCCACTGGAAGCCATAGTTGAGGCCATAATCCACAATGTGCAATCGGGTTTTGCCCGCCACGACATCATGGATGGTCTTGTTGGAGAAGGTGAAGGCCACCTTCTTGCAGCAACAAGCCGCCATGAACAGCTTGTAGGCCTTGAGGAAGTCCACGACAGAGGTGCGCCTCACCATGAGAGACTGGTACAACTGGCTCCCTGTGCCTGCCAGCCGCGCCTCCAGCCCCTCGGCGAAGCAATACGCCAGCCTTTGCACGCCGTCACCACTTGGGGAGGCGTGCTGCTTGATCTTCCTCAGCAGCTCGTGCGCGCTCCGGCGGTCATCAGTGGCCACCACCTGCGCGCAGTGGAGCAGCAGCGTTTGCAGGTCCACCACATCATCGCTCCCACTTGTCTGCCGTCTCCGACGCGCCTTCTTCCCGCTCCCCTTCGCACTTTCCGTGGAGATGCTCAGGTGCTGCACCCCCTTCATGCAGATGTCCTGTTCGTGGAGCATCATTTCGTCGAACATCTGGTGTGCGGCAGCGTCCGCTGCCTCCGTCATGATCAGCTTGCTGGCCCTGTGCTCCTTCACATCCAGGTCGTCAATGCCTCCATGCTTGTTCTTGCGGCCCCTGCCATGGCCGAACATTCCATCCACTTGCGCCTCCTCCATGGTGAAGTCGTGGTCCAGCTTGTTGGTTGGCAAGAACTTGTTGGCCTCCTCCATGCCCTTGAGAAATGCCGAGGTGAACATATCCCGGTCGTTGGCAGGGAAGAAGGGCTTGACAAACCCAGAGCGGGCCATGCCGGAGTGGTCAGAGTCAGAGCTGACCCCGCCTCCAGCAAAGGTACTGTCAGTGTCGGGAGAGTCAGGGCTCGCACTGCTGCAGTTGCTGGTAGTGATGGCATCGGAGAGGATCTGGGCGAAGGGCAGCTGCGCCTGGAGGAGAACAGGGTGATCAGGGTACTGGTAGAAGAAGTTGTTCTCGCCGATGTCCTCCTCCATGAGCAGGCGGGAGACATAGGGCAGCACCATGTCGTCGAACGCGGCAGGGTCGTCGCCATCAACGCCAGGCGTCGGTGGAAGGTCCAGGAAGACCGAGGGAGAGGGTGGCTCGGGATCAATGAAGAGGAACTCCTCCGGGATGGCGGCCATGGCTGGTAAGCTGGTAGCTGGAATGGCACTATGTTACAGCAGAAAAAAAGTGGTGCTCACTGAACTTTTAGATGGTGATGCCTAAAGCTTCCATCTATAATATATGCAGCATCTGATCATGGAAATGGAAACGAAGCTTCTAGGTAGGGGCTGGGGCTGCTGTAGAAGCTGGAAAGGTACGATGTTGGAGACAAGATCAGAAAGCAACTGGGGGAAAGGAGGAGGAAGAAAGGCAGGCAGCACAATAGTCAAACAAAACAAAAAAATGGCTCCCTCGTCCCTACTGCCCACCATTATTATAGTGGTAGCCCCAGGATGGTAGTGCATCATTAATATAGTGGATTTGTGGTACTAATCTTGTTCCAACTTCTCTAAGCAAACATGATGAATTAAAAATGCAAGAGTCTGACGGACACTTTTCAACAACCCTGAGTCATGATGGTACTAGCGAAGGACCATCTCCTTGGTTTTTACTTGAATTTACTGTCAAGGGCCTAGCGCTGGATTTCAGAAGAATTAAGCCGCCATGTACCGTGTGATACAAAACACAGTAGATTCAACTAAAATTCAAAGAAAAAAAATGGAATTTAACTGAGGGAACAGAGCAGGTACACCTACCTAATCTGGCAAATCTTGTTGTCTTGTTGGCAAATTCAAAGACAATGACTATCATCGGTCCGGCAAGAAGCTGCCTGGATGGTCGCTTCACTTGAGCCTGAGAAATTGGTTCACAAGAATTCATACTGCAGCAATATACCCTCTTCTTTGGAGTGCAATCCTGAAATACTGTATAAATTTATCTTAGAAGCAGGTACAAAAAAAGACAGATACTATCGAAGTTGCATAAAGCATAAACAGCACGCTATTCCCTACTACTGTCATGCCCAATATAAATTTTAGTACAACACCTAATCTATCTTGGCAGTACTTTAGAACATGAAGGAAAAATACAGGGAGAGAAATGGGTAACGAATGCATCTTACCTGTGAACCATTACTGCCAGTACTTCATTGCATGGAACATTGAGCAGATGTAATCCATCAACTAGTACCAAATACCAAAAACACCACTTAACCTTGAACCCTGACATGTCTTTTAGTTGCCTTATGTGAATGAAAAATAAATAATTATGATCGAAAGAAATCCCCTGGAGAGACTGAAAAAATAGTGCTCTGAATTTTAAATAAAAATTAAAATAATGCGCAATCCGCGTAATTTGAAACCTGAAAGAAGTTGGGTGGAATGCAGATTGATAATATAATATCTTTAATTTATCTAAACGATAGCAACTAAAGAAGGGATAATATAGTTACACTTGTATAACTAGTGAAACTTATTGCTCAGGAAAGTTCCTAAAATACAGAACTTCACAGTACAGATGCTTCTGACAAATTGCTTTTCACCTACAGAATAAACTGCAGTCATGTTCTAGCAAAAAATGCCTCCATCAATATACCCAATAAGATCCTATGCATATATCTTAGCAGCAACAAGACCACATAATCAGGCATTCAATTTTAAAGACACTATGATGTCTCCACTTAAAGACACTGCAGTCAGAATTCAAATACATTGGGACTACAGCCTGGAGTTCTTCCAAATGATGATGCAGGCCAAAGCAGACAACTAGGGGGGCTTCTTCATGGAAATCTTCATTATAGCAGCATGGCACATATGGAAGCAAAGAAACAACAAAATCCTCATTGGATTTCTGGCCTCGCCATTTCCTGGATGAGGCTGACCTACAAGCTCACAGAATGTCGGTAGAAAAAAAGAAGGCTTTCTTAAACAAAATCAACTTGTACAGATAGTTCTTAGTCTTTTTGCTCTTTGTTTACCCAATTGGGTGTGAGCTTCAGCTCTCAGTTTGTACAGTTCGGTTTCGCTTTTACATATAAATAATAAGTACCACAGCAGGGGCTTCCCTTGCTGTATTCCCCTAAAAAAAATGTAACCTCTTGACCAGGCCAGATGAAGGCAGCAGAACCACAACTACTTGAGAGTTTATGTTGCTCAATGGTAACACAGAAACAAATACAAGACCTATCTACCATCATTGGCATCCACATATATCAAGAATGGATGAACAAAAAGCAACTATAAATCTGAGATAGATTCATTTGAAACAAATGTTGACATGGCATATAGTATGCGCCCCTTCCACCCCTGCAGGAACCAATTGTGATCCACGTCGATGACAAAGTCCTTGTGATAATGGTTCTTGACCTTCTCCCTCAGGATCTTAACAATATCAGGATATAAAGGCAATTGCCTAAGTCCTGCCCGGTGGTTTCGCACCTGCCATTGCTTATATGTCTCAGGGCGCTCCGCCCTGTCTAAGCCCTCACAGGCAATAACATTCATGGCATACCGTCCAATGATTTCACGCTCAACCAGCAAGCGTTGTTCATTGTCCCGTGGCACCGTAGCATCTAGCATGTCAAACATCGCCGAGTAATAGAACAGTGCCTCCCGGAACCGTGTTACAAAGAATGGCGCACCATATGAGCCATTCACAACACAGAGGATAAACACATCCGGACGCATCTTCTGGATGTTATTGAGGACCACATCCCTGGGGCTTGGGCTATGTATGTAGACGCCCTCATCCATCAAGTTTCCAAACTGCATAATACTATTGATGATGAGTACCTCATCAGGGTCAATGTCCAGATCAGCCACACTGATAGCGTCCCACTTTGTCGCAATTCCATGGAATTTGAATGGCACGCCGAATTGATGGGCGCAGTTGCTGAGACGGCGCCCCGTCTCCTTAACTCGACTAGCCGGGCGGAAACCAGGCTGGGGAAGATCAATGCCGGTGATTCTGACCTCCGGTGAACCACCCTCCCAAGTAGAAAAATGGGCCAGCAAACTTATCCACTGGAAACCGTATTGCACCCCATAATCCACAATGTGAACCTTTTTCCTCCCTGCAATGGCCTTGCAGATGGTCATGTTGGAGAATCTGAATGCAGTCATTTCAAAGCAGCAGGCTGCCAGGTACAATTGGCAGGCTTTGAGAAACTCCACGACTGAGGTGTGCTTTGTCATGAGCGACTTGTACACCTGGCTCCCCGTGCCTGCAAGACGTGCCTCCAGTCCAACAGCAAAATAATGTGCCAACCTTTGGTTTGCATCTCCCCTTGGCGAGGAATGCTGCTTGATTTGCACAAGCAGTTCGGTCGCACTCCGGCGGTCATTCATGGACACGGCCTGCGCACAATGGATAAGCAATGTGCGCATGTCCACTGCCTCATATGAGCTCTGCCTCACATTCCCCTTCCTACCATTCTTCTCAGCCTCATCGCCCATAGTGATGCTCAGGCTCTTCATTTTCTCAAGACACATGGCGTACCCATTGATAATCATTTTGTCGACCATGTCGCCAGTTTCCTCTGGCTCTGGCACCATCATCTTGTTGTTCTTTCCCATTTCAGCCTCCAAGTCATCCCAATTACGCCGGTTCTTACGGCACCTGCCATAAATACTTCCTTGGAACTTTAACAGTTTGTCCGCCACCTCATCCTCCTTCAACTGACCGGCAGCAATGCCTTGAAACAGATTGCTGTCTCTAGGCCGGTGCTCCATGGAGGTGGATTCAGGGTCCATGAGGAGGATGTTGTTGGCGGGTAAGAACTTCTTGGCCTCTTCCATGCCCAAGAGAAATGCCTGGTTGAGCATGTCCATGTTCACCAGGTTCTGGCCACTGAAGAAGGCAGAGGTCACCGCACCATGCATTCCGTCTCCAGCACTGGCAGCCGAGTTGGTGATCACAGCATCGGTCTCCTTCCCAGCTCCATCCAAGAACCCTGAACTCTGTATCCCCATGATGCCTTCTTTAAATAATGTGGTGATCTCGTCCGCATTCTCATGGATGCCGCCTCGTCTGTTGGCATCACCGGCTATGAAGCCGTTGAATCCGACTCCGGTGTCGGGGTATGGCGTGGTCAGGAGCAGCTGGGATAGCTCAACTGGGTTGTAGGGCCAAGTGGCATTGGAGAATGTGGGGGCGTCACAGGAGGACGGCGAGAGGGTGAAGACGCCGCTCCCGTCGGTGTTGGTGATGGCAGAACTGGAGCTGGCAGAGGTGGTGGTTTCGTCGGAGAGGATCTGGGCGTAGGTCTGCTGGGTCTGGAGTAGCGCGGGATGCTCAGGGTAGTGGTAAAAGAACTCGTCTTCTATGTCCTCCTCCATGAGCATCCGCGAGATGAAGGGGAGCACCAGGTCGTCAGAGGAGGCCAGGTCCTCACCAGCGCTATCAGGGCTGGGCGTCGGCGGGAGGTTGAGGAAGATGGAGGGCGAGAAGGGCTCAGCGAGGAAGGCCCCCTGCCCCTGGAACTCTGGCGCGGTGTCCATTGCCAACCGGCAATAAAAATGGAGGCTTTGTGCTGGGCGACCAGTACAATTGTTGCGTGCTGCTGATGTTTTGAAGAGAAGGCATGGAAGGAAGGAGAGGGTGGGTCAAAACCAAAGAAAATTTAAAAGCCTAGGGGAAGCAGGGAAGGTTCCGAGAAGGCCCCCAGGGTCTCTTCTGTTATTATACAAAAGCAGATGCTGGTGACCAAGTCAAAGGTCTGGACTTCTTCCATGTGGAAACTTTTTGAATATTATTCCATGTGCAAATGAATGAGGTCCACCATTGCGCTGGAAATAAACTAACGGGTAAAAAGAGACCATAGGATACCGGTCTCTGTCATGGCCCAAATTTAGTACACCTTGTACTGCAGCTATCCTTATTTCCTTAGAAGCCTTTAACAAGATTGAAAATTTAAAAGTCTGCATCAAACACATGGTGCATAGAAACATAGTAACATGCATGTGTCCAAAAAGTAAAATAACTACCTTTCAGCTAATAGTCTACACAATAGACATATAATACACTACACCTCATATATGTATTAGCTCCACATAAATAACCTCTGACTTCATTGTAGATGCAGCTTAAAAGCCATATAATATATTATTAATGGATATACAGGGCGAAAGATTATTGTACCTGATCAATGTATGTAAGCATGAAATTATCAAGGAAAAATCCACATGTCATCAAATGCTTATCCTTACTCCAAAATGAACTCATGAAAATTCAATTGGTTCTTCATACCTGAAAAGTATTATACTTATAAATCCGACTAGAAACACATAGTGTGAGCATGGTCCATCCTAAAATAAAACATTCTCGGTCTGAGACAGGGTGTTGACAAAGAAATTACATGAATGAAAAGCCATAGGAAATGAAATGACTAAGGCGTGCTAGAATCATTTGAACTGTGAACAGAAGGTTATTCACTGCAAAGTATGATGCCCCTAAACCTCTTAACTTCTGATAGGAATCCTGACAGGTTAAGTAATTGTCCTACAGTTAACTAACAGGCAGCTAATTCACAGATATGCAACTCTGAACCTTTATCTGTAATCATTAGTAGCTCAAGAACAAGGTGTTAAAAAAATCAATATCATGGTGATGACGTTATGCTAAAGGATGATTGCAAACTTACAGTGACCACAATGTATCCACCTTTGTTCAGACTTCAGAGACCAATATCATAGAAATGAATGACAGAAGCCAGCCTCCATCAACTGTCTCCAAATTGCAGGAAAATGTCATTTAATCTTGAATCTTGTTACCTCTTTCTGTTGTGGTGATTTGAATGAAAGAAATTAGAAAATATTCCACAGAATCCACATATGAAATTTGTAGCATGGGAGAAACATGGAGAATAATATAGTATAATATTCTTAATTTTGTATTTCAAACAATCACCAAAAAGACTGAGAATGCAGGAATCAATACTCTGAACAGATGTTCACTCTTTCCACATAAGAGCCTATGCCGCTCTAAGCAGCAAAAAGACCAACTAAATAAATATATAATTTTACATCCCAAGCTTACGAATTTCATCTCTAGTCTAGACCATCCTGAAATAAAGTTTGTTGGACCACAGCTGTTGGGTAGTACATACACAGTTCCTAGAAACAAAGAAACATGTGTATTTGCCACTATCAATATCTCAGTTGCAGCAAAGAAAACAACTAAAACTCTGAGGTAGTATCATCTGCAACCCACGTCGACATGGCATAGAGTATGCGGCCCTTCCACCCTTCCAGGAGCCACTGATGATCCACATCAATAACAAAGTCCGTACGGAACTGCTCCTTCGCCTTATCCCTCATAAGCTTAACAACACCTGAATCCAGCGGCAGCTGCATCAATCCTGCCCTGTGGTTCCTCACCTGCCATTGCTTATATGTCTCAGGGCGTTCCACCCTGTCTGAGCCCTCGCAGGCGATTAAATTCATGATACATCTCCCAAACAGGTCCCGTTCAACAAGCAAGCGCTGGTCATTGTCCCGTGGCGCTATGGCATCCAGCATGTCAAATATTGACGAGTAATAGAACAGTGCCTCTCGGAACCGTGTTACAAAGAATGGCGCGCTATGTGAGCCATTCATGACAAAGAGAATGAACACATCTGGCCGCATCTTTCTAATATTGTTGAGGACAACATCCCTGGGATTTGGGCTATCGATGTCAACGCCCTCATCCATCAAGCATCCAAAATGAACGATACTATTCACGATAAGTACCTCATCGGGATCAATGTTCAGATCATCAACACAAACCGTCTCCCACTTTGATGCAATGCTGTGGAACTTGAATGGCATGCTGAATTGACGGGCAAAATTGCTGAGCCTGCGCCCAGTTTCCTCAATTCTAGCGGCTGGATGGAAGCCAGGCTGGGGGAGATCAATGCCGGTGATCCTCACTTCTGGTGCCCCACCCTTCCGAGCAGCCAAAAGGCGGAGCAAATTTGGCCACTGAAGCCCATAACCCACGCCGTAATCCACAATGTGCACCTTTTTCCTCCCAGCAATGGCATTGCAGATGGTTGTGTTGGCGAATGTGAAAGCCATCCAGCAAGATGCCAGGTATAGCTCGTGGGCTTTGAGGAACTCCACGAGTGAGCTACGCTTTGCCATGAGTGACTTGTACACCTGGCTCCCCATGCCAGCCAACCGCGCCTCCAATCCCTCGGCAAAACAATGGGCCACCCTTTGTGTGGCATCTCCCCTCGGCGATGCGTACTGTTTGATCTGCATAAGCAGTTCCATCGCACTCCGGTGGCTGTCCATGGCCACAGCCTGCGCACAGTTGATGAGCAAGGAGCACAAATCCACTGCCTTGTTGGTGCTATGTGCCGATCTGTTCTTCTTCTCAGCCTCGCGATCCACGATGAATCGGAGGGGATCTGGGCGGCGAGGTGGTCGGGGTACTGGTGGAAGAAGCTGCCGTCGATGCCCTCATCCTCCGCGAGCACGCGCGAGATGAATGGGAGAAGCGGGTCGTCGGAGGATGCCGGGTCCTCGGCGCCGTCGGGGCGCGGCGTCGGTGGGAGGTCGAGGAAGACATTAGGGGAGAAGGGCTCCGGGACGGCGAGGAAGGCCCCCTGGCCCAGGAACTCCTCCGGCGTGGCGGCCATGGCCGGCGGCGGCGAGAAAGGAAAGGTCGGAGCTTTCCTTTGCTTTAGTGGCGGTTGTGCTGGGTGGGCGGAGACATAGAGTGGAGTGGGCGGATGGGGCAAGGAGGAAGGGGAGAGCTTCGTGGAAGGCGACGATATTGAATGGGGAATTCATCTTCTCTCGCTGCTTTGGTGTCGCCATCCTCTGGCTGAGTGAGATGTCACTCGCGTTCACCCATGGCGGCGGCGAAAACGAGACAAGCCAAGGAGGGAAGGTTCGGAGAAGGGAAGGCGACCTGATGCAACTGCGACGGCGGTGGAGGACTTTTGTCTTCTCGCAGGGGATAGAGGAGGCCAGGAAGACCCAAATTTTATTTCTTTTATTTTTTTATTAAAAAACGATACAGAAAACTTAAAGAAAATCAAAGATACACATGCGAATGGATGTAAGTCATACAAGCACAAGCAGACATGTAATGCGCCTGATTTATTATGCTAAATTGTGGTCTACTGGCTTCTGGCATTGCTGCATATGCACATGGATGAACAATCGAGTTTTTCTCCCCTGTTTCACACATGAACTCTTGAACAAAATTGTTTGTTGGCGCTACAAATCAGAAAAGTAAACAAATGAACACAACATACAAACACATAGTGTAAAGATTATTACAACAAAAACTTGGCCTAGATATTAGAGGGAATTTTCATTTATTAATTATGTTCAAAGAATAGAGACAGGTTGCTTTTGCAAGAAGAAAAGCAGAGAAAAAGAAATGCTAGTTCAAGAGAATTCTAGTTTGTTCAATGCTATTGTGTTGATATTAAACATTCAAATTGCATAGTCGATTTTAGATTCCTAGCAGGTTCAGATTTCTACTTATATGCACTTTTCCAAATGCGGACCTTCATTTGTTATTCTGCCCAAGTCAGTAACTCAATATCAGCAGCGAAATGGTCTGATAATGTATCATTGCAGACAGAGTTCGTAACATGTTCGCCCTGGCTCAGAGCCACCGTAACTGTAACTTCATATTATGTGGTATCATCGAGCAGATGTCAGCCAACTTATCTGAATGATCAACTCAAAAAAAAATGTCTGAATGACAAAAAATATTCAAAGCATTCGATAGACTGATTTAACTGACTGCGAAAAATTCTGAAACCTGTGAAGCAAAGCATAAAATTACTCATATACTTCACTACACCAAAATACTTGACAAGACAGATACCTTAACGCATAATGAAGCTCTAAAATAGTGAAGCATCATGAAGCTCTAAAACCCAAATACTTCACAACACAGATACCTTAACGCATAAAACTACTCATATACTTCACTACGCCAAAATACTTCACAAGACAGATACCTCAACGCATGAAAAGTCAAACTTGTAATAATCCACAAGCGGATCGTCAGCAACAGGGTTCTTAGTTTTGGGGCACACAGCACAGCTCTGCAACAACACATCTATAAATATGTCCAAAGCTTATGTAGCTCTAAGTATCTGCCATTTTCCACCAGCACTCAAACCCTCTACCAGAGAAACATATCTGCAGGACCATAGTTCCTGTGGTAAAATTCAAACGCAGGCCACAAGGGAAATGCCAACAAACTGACGCTACAACAGAAACAGATTTTCACAAATACACCTTTAATAACACATGAAAATTTAAACATGTAATATTCTATAAAATCGATTGTCAGCTACAGTGTTCTTTTCTTTTTTTGGTGGTACAAATTGAAGCTCTGCAATATCCATATGTAAAGCCTACGTAGCTCTAAGCATCTGCTTATTTCGACATTATAAGTTTCAGCACAAAAACCCTCCAGACAGGGAAGTCCATTCAACTAGGACTGCTGGTCCACAGTTTCTATGGTAAAATTAAATATACAGACTCCATCGAACATCAGTATTATCTATAGCTGGATTCTAGACTTGGACAAAAGCTAAGCAGCTAAGATATGGAATTATTGTCCTCCGCAACCCATGCCGACATGGCATAGAGCACCCGGCCCTTCCATCCCTGCAGCAACCATCGGTGATCCTCATCAAGGAGGAAGTCCTTGTGGTAATAGTTCCTGACCTTACCCCTCACAATATTAACGACCTCTGGACTCAATGGCAGTTGCCTCAGTCCAGCCCTGTTGTTCCGCACCTGCCATTGCTTATATGTTTCAGGGCGGTACACCCGGTCTGCACCCTCACAAGCGATAACATTAAGGGCTGACCGCCCTATAAGATCCCCCTCGATCAGCAGCCGGTCATCATTGTCCCGAGGGATCGTCGCATCGAGCATGTCAAAATGAGCCGAGAAAAAAAACAGTGCCTCCCGGAACCTTGTCAGAAAGAATGGTGCACCAAATGTGCCATTGACCACACAATGGATGAACACATTGGGCCGCATGTTCCTGATGTTGTTGAGGACCATATCTCTAGGGCTTGGGCTGTCCACCAGAACACTTTCATCCATCAACTTGTCGAAAAAACACTCACAATTGACAACAAGCACCTCATCTGGATCGATGTTGAGGTCCTGAGCCGTGACCGTCTCCCACTTTGCTGCAATAGCATGGAACTTGAATGGAACGCGAAACTGGCGAGCACAGTTGCTGAGGCGTTCACCTGTTTTCTCAAGCTGGTAGGCTGGGCGGAACCCAGGCTGCGGTAGGTCAATGCCTGTAAACCTCACCTCTGGTGGTCCGCCTTCCCTACCTGCCAAGAAATGGAGCAAAGTGGGCCACTGGAATCCATGTTCCACACCGTATTCTACAATGTGCAATTTGCTCCTCCCTGCCACAGCACCCAAAATGGTCTTGCTGGAGAAGGTGTGTTGCGCCTTCTTGAAGCAGCTGGCTGCCATGAACAGCTTGTAAGCCTTGAGGAAGTCCACAACTGAGGTGCGCTTTGACACGAGCGACTGGTACACCAGGCTCCCTGTGCCTGCAAGCCGCGCCTCGAGCGCCTCTGCGAAGCAGTGCGCCAGCCTCTGTGTGGCGTCACCTCTCAGCGAGGAGTGTTGCTTGATCTGCCTCAGCATCTCGTTGGCACTTCGAAGATCACCGGTGGCGACTGCCTGCGCACAATGGATGAGCATGGTGCGCAGGTCAACAACCTCATCGGCACGCTGCCTCCCTCGCGCCCCCTTCCCGCTGCCCCTCCTGTTGGTTTTCTCAGACTCGCTGTCCATGGCGACACGCAAGTCCTCCATGCGCTTCACGAATTCCTCATAGCTGCAGGACATTATTTCACGGTACATCTCCTGGGCACCAGTTTCCTCCTGTTCCTGCATCATCTGCTTGCTGCTTCTGCCTGTCTCTGCCTCCAAGTCCTCGTCGTGGTGCCGGTTCTTGCGCCCCCTGCTGCTTTCTCTGAACATTGGACTGATTTCTCTGAACATTGTTGGCATTCCATCGGCCACCGTTTCCTCCTGCTTCACTTGGCGGATCGTGAGGTCACCCTTTGGCTTGCTGTCTGCGGAGAGGAGGCGTTCCCCAGTAGTGGTGGTGGCCTCGAGGTCGATGAAGAAGGCGTTGTTGGCTGGCAAGAACTTCTTGGCCTCTTCCATGCCCTGGGCGAATGCCCTGTTGAGCATGTCCATGTTGACCCCTTTGTGGCCACCGAAGAATGCCGAGGCCAAAGCGCCGTGGTCCTCATCGACAGATGGCAAGGTTGTGATGTTTGCCTTTGTGTCGTCGTCCTCCTCTTTGGAGCCATCCATGTACCCCGAGCTCTGGACGGCCTCGCCGCCGCCACCACGCTCGCCACGACCGTCGCTGCCATCATTGTTGACGGGCAAGGTGCTCTGCTGGAATCCCGGGGTGGCGCCGTCTTGCGCCGGGAGTAAGACGGCGCTGAGATCGTCGGGGCCGAAGTCGTCGAGCCCCACCCCCATGTCGGTGTACGGCGGGGAGCGGAGCAGCTGCGCGAGCTCGACGGGGTCGTAGGGCCATGTGGGTTCGGCGGACGCGGCGGCGTCGGAGGAGCAGGACGGCGAGAGGGTGGTGGCGGCGGAGTCGGAGGAGGTGGTGGTGGCGCCGGAGTCGGAGAGGATCTGGGCGTAGGGCTGCTGCGCGTTGAGGAGCGCGGGGTGGTCGGGGTACTGGTAGAAGAACTTGTTGTCGATGTCCTCCTCCATGAGCATGTGCGAGATGAAGGGGAGGACGAGGTCGTTGTCGTCGGAGGAGGCCGGGCCGTCGCCGCCGCCGTCGGGGCGCGGCGTTGGCGGCAGGTCGAGGAAGACGGAGGGGGAGAAGGGCTCCGGGACGGCGAAGAAGGCCCCCTGGCCCAGGAACTCCTCCGGCGTGGCGGCCATGGCTGGCGGCGGCGCGAGAGAGGAAAGGTCGGAGCTTTTTGCTTTAGCGGCGGCGGTCGTGCTGGGTGGGCGGGGACATGGAAGGGAATGGAGTGGGCGGGTGGGTGAAAAATCTGAGCTACCCGCTGATTTGAAGCAGGCGGAGGAGCAGGCTGGGGAGGGAGAGGAAATGGGGAAGCTTCCGGGAAGGCGACGGCGGCGACGACCAGGTCGTGCCTGCGTGATACAGTTGTCGTCAGTGGATGGGGGAAACAGAGGAGAGAGGGACTCTGCTGCAATGCAATTGGATGGAATTCCTCTTCTCTCTCTCCTCCTCCTCCTCCTCCTCTTTGATGTCTCCGTCGTCTGTGTGGGATGGCCGCCGCGTGGCCTGGAGGTGAGATGTCATCCATGGAGCCTCCAAGGTTGACCAACAGGGCCCGTGTGTTTCAATTTTATTTTTATTTTTTGAAGGAAATACGCCCGCAGTGGGCTATAATATCTCCATTACTCTGGAAAGATCCATACATTTTGCACAAAGGCCCATACAGTAGTTAGAGATTTCATCAAGACCTTTAGGCATACAAAAGAGGACACAAAAAGATTACAAATTTTAATTAGGCCCTCAAAATGGAGAATCCTCCGACGACGACGAACCAGGTGCCATTGTCGCCGCGAAGAGCTCCAAAGCAAGGAGCAGCGATGATGTCGAGGCTGAAGCCACTGCGCGCAAATCGGAAGAAGCACCTCCATCCATGCTCGAACCAAGCGATGTGAACAGAAACAAGCTGCCAAACCATCGCAGCACAGATGAGCAGAAAGCCTCTTCAAGCAGGCTGTTTGGCATGTCGATGGTCCGTCCAGCAGCCGCCACAGCTCCTGCAACAGAGGAAGGAGTCGAAGCCGTAGATCTTGATTGAGCTTCACCGAGCTTGACTGCAAAGGAGAACTCCAATCCTCTTTGAGGATCAGCAGAACTACGCGATCGACCCAAATCAAAGAGTCCCAGTGCCCAACCGAAAGCTACAGAGCAGAGCAACAACAGACACCACTACTCTAAGGATCTAAAACCAGAGCATTCGAAAGGGGAAGAAATACACCCGCTGGGGAGGAAGCCAACGGAGAAGATACAAGGCATCACGCCTACCACTACAAGGGAAAACAAGAAAGGAAGAAACCGTATCGGCGCCGGGAACGAACAACACCGGAACCGGCGAGGCCTCCACCAAAAGCTAATACTACCAACTAGAACTAAAAAAACAACGGCAGGCGCCTCGTGAAGCCAGATAACACGACAGGCTCCGGACAGAAAGCATCACACACTTTTGGCTTACTTGACCGAAACAATTCGAGCAACTTGTATTGTAAGCAAGGGACGATTTATTCCCTGTACTCTTTGTTGGTAGTTATACGTTAATCGGCTTCGCAGGACTTTTTTACCTCTTGCTGCGGTTGCTTCATTAGAAGCAACTATTGTTCTGCTTAATTCGAATGGACACATGTACTGTATTGCGATACAGGGTACGGATGATTGAGCCAGTGAGGCAACGCCATGGATCTGAGATGAGAGCGAGAAGTATGATGTCATGCATGACACAATCTTTCTGGTGCCAGCGATTGCTTAAGTCAAAGGCCACAGCTTATTGGTGGGTTAGTGATGGACGGACGAGTTAAGCTTTTGCTTGCAGCACAAGACGGGAGGAAGAAATCCATGGGCCATTGATTCATCACCAAGGCGAGGGAAGAGAAGAAGAGGTCGTCGTCCAGGGATGTCAAGCCCTGCCCAGGATTGCGACTTTGGATGCCGCACGACACGAGACGAGCGTCGACGTCCCATGGTTCAGTCAGCGCGCAACCATCCACGTCACAGTCCGATGGTTGCTTTGTTGACTGCTCAATCGTCGCAACCTTCGGTTCCTCTCTGTTTTTTTTTTTCATTCAGTGGAAAATATGACTTCACCTGGATCCATATGAAACATTTTTCTAATTTTTGGAATGCAAGCTGCGAGCTTATAGATAAAACTAAATTTTCATTTTGCACTTGCCGCCCACAGTGTAAACTACTCCACCGTCTTTTCTATCCTCTCATCCACGAGAAACAAAGAGCGTGCCCTAAAAAAAAAAAAGAGCGCAGCATCAGGTGATACGCCACCACATGGCAAATACACACTGGATCAAGGATATATTAACATACTAGATATGCTTAGCCCGATTTATTTATTTCCTAGGTTGCAGGACATTGTCGTGAGGTCGGTAAGCACTAGTAAAGTACAGAGATCAAGGATAGCGACGTTCATTGTGCAGTCAATGGATCACGTGCTTGAATAGCTACGTTTATACATACAAAAATGATGTATCTATCCGTTACGGTCCCCATCATTCGTCAACGTCACCCTTGCAATTTTCAGTCAAAGTACCAAACGATCGGATCAGCTCTGCATGGTGCTGATGATCCTGTGATCGAGTTTTTTTTTTTCTTTTTTCTTTAAGTAAATTTTACAAAACCACAACTATTTGGTCCTTGTTGCAAGGAACCGTAACTTTTGCAACCAGTTTCACAGAACTACAACTATTTATGTCACTTATTGCACAAAACCACAACTTTTAGTTTGGTCCCACATGTCTGCCATACAAAAGTGCATAGGGTCAATAGAGAATGACAAGTGGGTTTAAGACCAAAACTTGTGGTTTTATGCAACAAGTAGTGCAAATAGTTGTGGTTTTGTGAAATTGGTTTTAAAAGTTGTGGTTTTTTGCAACAAGGAACCCAATAGTTGTGGTTTTATAAAATTAACTCTTTTTCTTTTGAGTGAAATGCACCGGAGGTCCACGAACTTGTCAAGCTGTGTTAAATAGGTCCACGAACTCTCAAACTGGAGATCAAGGCCTCTAAACTTGTCAAGTGGTGCACTGCAGGTCCAGCATCCTGCGTGGCTCACAATTAGATTAGGCGGGAGTTTTGGCGCCATAGAGAGTTGTAACATTTTGCACTTGAACCCCTGAAACATGACGCCATCACATCTTTTCCTCCCTCTCGGTCTGACCCAATCCCAGTCTGTTGCACTGCCGGTTCTTGTGATACGTCTCAGATCGACGCCACCGCCGATTCTTGAGACATTTCAGATTAACACACGAAACAGATCAAGATGTAAAGGAAATAGAGTAGTTCAAGACATGTTATTTCAAGCAATAAAAAGGCAAACAGACCATCAGGTCATCAGTGATTTGAAGCCATAAATCTAAACTGAAAACACATGCAGTCAGCATGACATCTGATTCGTTGCAGTCACTTTACATATATAGCTGCAATATCACTTAAACTATTACATGTAAAGCACCCAGAATAGTTTGTTGCTGTAAAAGGGCCTAAAATATTCCACCAAAAGAGCAAAAGGACTTCACAAAATTCGAAATTCACAAAATGCTGAAATCTGGGACAAGATCTTGATCATTTGTTGCGCTTTTTAGTCTCCCTAGGCTTCTTTCCTGAATGATTCGCAGCCTTGCGCTTGTTCATGATAAATTTGCCCGCCTTGGTTGCAGTGATTGGTGGCACTGGCCTTGCTGCAGGTTGATTGGACATGATGAACAAAGAATCAGGCAAGGGCTCAACTTGCACTTCCAACTTGCTGCATTGTGATGCCTGCAAGAAAATCAAATGAATGATAGTGAAAAAAATGAGATAAATGGGAAGGAAATAGGTTGCTGGTAGGTGTTCTTACCTCAACCTCCAACTGGGACAACATTGTGTGGGTTACTTGTGATGTTGTTGGCTCACTTGCAGTCTGAAACACTTGGAAACACTTGGAATTCCTGAGCGACCTCCCAAAGTGGGCTGTGGACCTGCAGTGCACCACTTGACAAGTTTAGAGGCTCTGATCTCCAATTTGAGAGTTCGTGGACCTATTTCACACAGCTTGACAAGTTCGTGAACTTCCGGTGCATTTCACTCTTTTCTTTTTTTAGGAAGAGCATGGGATCGAGTTGAAGGTTCATCTAAAAGACATAATAAAGAGAATTTCTATATGAAACGTGTTGGACTAGTGCATCTGTTTGGGCAAATAAGGGTGCATAGTTATATAAAAAATGGTGACAATCTGCCAGTTGCATAGGTATATAAAAAATTAGGCTCTTGAATGTGTTCGTTTCCACCTCTTTAAATTTTAGATCTCTAAAATAAAAGAAAATCTTGTCATTTAAGAGCACTAAATAAAATTTAATGACAAAACTTTTTTGACAGATGAATGCTCATTTCGAGACGAATCTAATGAGTCTCATTAAGCTATGTTTTGCTACAATCATGCTACAGTAACCATTATCTAATCACGGCTTAATTACTCTCATTAGATTCGTTTCGCGAATTAGACCCAGGATTCTGCAGTTTGTTTTGTAATTAAATTTTATTTAATATTTTTAAATAACAAGATTCTTTTTAATGTGACTCCTCTAAAATTTAGACCTCTGGAAACGAACACCCATCTCAGCATGGATGCATTTACACCCAGTACGCTGAGAGCCACTGTTTGTGAGTGGGAGTGATGCTCATAAAATATACTGATGACTTGATTAAAGGAAAATAGTATGGTAAGACTGACTTCAACAATACAAGCCATTTTTGACATGCAAATCGAACTTTGCCTGGCCTGAACAGTCCTTTGGATTCTCTTCTCTAGACATCATCTCCAACAGACGATTGCATTTCAAGGTTTCACCGCCGCACAACACTGCTCGCCCACACTGCAACACTGCTCGCCCACACTGCAACACTGCTTGCCCACACCGCGCCGCGCCGGGCGCCGCATCCCGCAAGCCCCGCCGCGCCGCGTCCCGTACCCAGCGCGCCGCGCTCGTCCGCCGCGCTCCCCGTCGCGCCGTGGCCCCCGCGCGCCGCGCTTCCTCGCCGTGCCCCGCTCGCGCCGCGGTCCGCGTGCCCTGCTCGCCCGCCGCGCACCCCGCCGCGCCGTGCCCCCGCGCGCTCGCCCGCCATGCCCCGCTCACGCCGTGCGCCGTGCCCCGTGCCCCGCTCGCGCCGCGCCCCGCACCCCGCGCGGCCTGCTCGCTCACAGCGCGCCGCACGACCTGCGTGCCACCGCGCCGCGCTCGCCCTGCAACCTAGCGACCACCAAAATGGATTCATTAGCATGTCTACAAGGTCCATGTATGATCAATTTCTTCAATTTCATCGTTTGTGTGGCCAATTTTACGAATTTGTGCCTATTGGTGCAACGAGAAAAATGAGTGTTGGGGAAGAAGGAGCTTCCGTGCTCCTACCACCGCGCTGCGAGCTGCAGCCTCCGCGCTCCTTCCACGCGACCTGCTGCCTCTGCGCCTCCCTTCCCCGGCGCCTGCTGCCGCAGCTGCTTCTCCGCCGCAACGCGCGCCGAGTTGCGGCAGAGGCGGGACGAGCGCAGCGACGTCTTCTTGCGGACGAGAGCGACGGCGTCGGACGGGGACGCGACCGCACGGTGTGGGAGCGGGGGACGAGCGGGCCGAGCAAGAGTTCACGCCTCCTCCGCGTCCATCGAAATCCATAGCAGGAGAGAGAAGGTCTACTTTTAGCTTGCCTCTCTCCTCGCAAGGCAAGTTGTCTCCTCCTTTGCATGGTCTGTTGGAGGAGAAACCGGCCATGCACAGTGCAGATTATCATCCATATATGGCTTTGCCTCCTGCTGTTGGAGTCAGCCTAACGAGAAGTGTTGTTTTCTTAGCAACTGTGATGTAATCCAGCATTTCTTTATGAATAAAGTTTGCTAGGTTTGAATGGACTACTCCTCCATAATTTCAGAAAAAAATCTAAATGGTTAATTTTGATAGGGATGTTTATTACATTGGTTATAATTTTTGTGTTGTTGCATATTAATATATCTTTTAATTGGTGAAAATAACATATGTAATAGTCTAATAGATTGGGTCCACATCGTATTGCAAACATCCTTAGATGTAAATGCTTGGATACAACCATTTGCTTGGTTGAAATATAAGTCTCTTATGTTTTTGTTTCTGTTTTTTTGGTTGAAATATAAATGTAGGAGAAAAACTTCTCTCTGCCTCTCCGCTTCTGAAATTTAAAAGGACGTCAAAATCGACGCAAACGCGCAAAGTACTGGGCCGAGTATACGAAGCTCGTGACATCTTTTGGCCCGGCCTGACGATGAATGGGCCTAATCTATGAGAAGGGCCGTCCTCTCGTTTTGGAGGAAACAAGGCCTAATCAAATATCTGTCACGTTCTTCTTTTCTTTTTTTGGCGAAGGAATATATCTGTCACGTTCAGTCACCACGTAACTTGGGTTATGCCTTTTTTTTTTTCTTTCCTTAACTGGGGAAGATTTCAGTCACGTATGCGTCGCTTGGGATGGCAAGCAGAAGAGAAGAGAAGAGAGCAGACGGCTCCTTGATGATCATGATCGAAGGCAGGCAGGTCATATCAGGAACGAGCAAAAAAAATATCAGGAACGAGCAAGACAAATACTCAGCTATGGACTCTTGGGTTGCACATTGCATTGGATGGGCAACCTGCTGGTAGTAGCACGTCGTTACTGCCAGTGTTGTTTGTTTGCCGAAAAGGAAAGAGCATAAGCAATGAATTCTGTGTGGAGAAGGATCGAATATGCCACATGGATGAGGTAGTAATAGATAGCAACGGGATCGTTGGGAGCTAGGTGGCGAGGCCGGCCGGCCGGCAGCAAGCATGGTATAGGATGGAGACAGGCAGATGCGTTCATTGAGCACATGAGGATGGAGGCATTTTCTTTTTACTCCTTTTTTTTTTCCTTTTTCTTTTCGTTGATGATGAAAATCGAGTCACATTCCAATTCTAGTAGTTTATAAAAGATAACGAATCAATGGTGTCCGGTTGCTGCAGGGTGACCACAGCAGCCTGAATCACCGGTTCGTTCTGCAGTTGAGACGGACCAATTCATGGTTTTGAGAAGAGCAGGTGGTAGGCAGTGGGTGGTTGAGGGTTGGCCAACTTCAACCTCTTGTATACAAGGAGGAAGCTCAATAGTGTTGTACTTGGAGGAGGAAGACGACCACGCGCTAACGTACTGAGGGAACCAAACGGCGGGACTCTGCTTCCTTCCCTTGGCAACCACCTGCTCTGCTCAACTCTGCTACACGCCTTCTTCTCCTCCTCTGTTTCTCTTGCTCTGCTCTGCTCTGCTCCTCCAAACTGAAACCCAAACCAGAGCACACCGCCCTCTACGTAAAGGAAACCGCCATCAGAATCAAACTTTCCCTTTACATATTCCTCTCCTTCCTCCTCACGCCCATCAAATCGCCCAGATTTTCCCCATTCTTCTTCCACCTTCACACCTTCTATCTATCTATCTAGACCGCCAGATAATCATCGTCGTCAATCCGAGATCACAAACGAAACGATGATGAAGCCTTTGCCCGGCGAGGGCGACGTGGAGGTGCTCGTGGAGCGCCCCTACTCCCACGAGCGATCCCCTTCTTCCACCAGCAGCACAAGGCACACCAGGCCCACCAGGCCGCCGCCGCAGCTGAGAGCCCGCCCCTACTACCGCCGCTGGTCGCCGTGGATCGTCTCCATCGCCGCCGTCGCCTGCATCGCCGTCTTCCTCGTCACCATGTACGTCAACGACTGCCCCCGCCGCAGCGCCACCGGATGCGCCGCCGGCTTCCTCGGCCGCTTCGCCTTCCAGCCGCTCAAGGAGAATCCGCTCCTCGGGCCCTCCTCCGCCACGTACGTTAGCTTCCTTGCTTGCCGTCACAAACTTCCCTTCCATTCTCTCTTTTCAATCGGCAATTGACTTCGTTCTAGGCTCTTGCTGCATCATCACTTTTCCACTTAAGTGATTGTCTGCTGATTCACATTTTTTGCATATCATTAGTCTTAACATTTTGCCTAGGCACTGCTGATAGATTGTAGGAGCATTACACTTCTTGTTAACTGCACAACACTTCCCCATTCCTTATCAATGGGTACTAGAAAACTTCAGTATGATCCTGTGTATATAATACAAGAGTTGTATTAATAGGTACTAGATAGAAAATTAAGTACAATTCATTTTGTATAATTTAGGAGTATCTTCTTTCAAACAATGAGCTTTGCTTCATTTGGTATCCAAATAAAAAATTGTTACAACATTATGTTCATGACCACGGTTGTTTTACTTCTGACTAAATGGAGAGTTCTCCCTCCCAAGTCAAGTGTGAACTCTCGTGCATTCCTTCCCTCTTGAATCTTGATTGAGTTGGTACAAAATTGACTTGGTGCTGCATCGTTAGCTGAAATGGACAGTTTAAAAACGTAATCATACGAGCAAGCCATTGCTTTGACAACTTAACACGTAGTACCTCCCTGTGATGTGTGCTGGTCACAAAAATCTTTGGGCCTGGTGTCAGTTGATTTATATTAGATCACTCTCATTGTTGATCCGGTCCCTTCTCCCTACGTACTCATGGTGGGAGTTAGTAAAGACACAAGGCACATTCAACTTTTCTAGTCTATTGTCTAGTCTACACGCGTTGATGTTGCCACACAGTGTGACTTCTGTAAAGAAACTTAAAAATATAGTTGTTGTAAAGTCAAAGAAAGGCACGTGCATATGCATCCTGAAAATGAGAATTGCGTTCTCAATTTTTTTTTGGTTTATTTCAGTACCAGAACACTTGTCCCATATGGCCTTGTTTGGACCTCAACTGTTTCCGGAGCCTAAAAACTGTTCTGTCTATTTCAAACGACAGGTTAGTCAAGATGGGAGCTCTAGACGTGTCCAGAGTTGTACATGGTCGCCAGGGGTGGCGTCTCATTACCTGTATGTGGCTTCATGCTGGAGTTGTCCATTTACTGATCAACATGCTGTGCCTCATATTTATTGGGATACGACTTGAACAAGAATTTGGGTTTGGTAAGTCAAAGCACACTTCCATCGAACACTGATACGATTTCATCCCATGTGCTAGTGCAAGTAATGAAAGAACAGAGTTTCAATGCTTCTATGAGTAATAATTGAATCATTTTATATGCAGTGAGGATTGGTCTGGTTTATCTCATCTCC
Source organism: Eragrostis curvula (assembly GCA_007726485.1). Taxonomy (NCBI): domain Eukaryota; kingdom Viridiplantae; phylum Streptophyta; class Magnoliopsida; order Poales; family Poaceae; genus Eragrostis; species Eragrostis curvula. The sequence continues at coordinate 414,243 of CM017440.1, read as the reverse complement.
GGTTTCGGTGGGAGCTTGATGTCTGCTCTCTTCCTACAATCTAATATTTCTGTTGGTGCTTCTGGTGCTTTGTTTGGATTGATCGGATCTATGCTTTCCGAACTCATAACAAACTGGTCACTCTATGCAAATAAGGTAATGCATCTCCATATCCTTCATTCTCCTCCATCATAAAAGAATTGCTTAATAATTAGGTATATATCCTTCTTCTTTTTCAGGTGGCAGCACTGTTAACTCTGATATTTGTAATTGTGTTGAATTTGGCTCTTGGGATACTTCCCAGAGTCGATAACTTTGCGCACATTGGGGGCCTCATATCCGGCTTCCTCCTGGGCTTTGTTTTCTTCATTCGCCCACAGTTTGCGTGGCTCAACCAGAGAAGAGAACCAGCTGCTGGGCAACAAACTTCTCCCGTGAAACGCAAGCACAAGACGTATCAGTATGTATTGTGGCTGGTTGCTGCAGTTTTGCTCATTGTTGGGTATGTCTACCACTTGTTCTTCAGGCAATAATAATGGATTGTAATTTATTCCATTTCCCCCACCACCTGACGACTGATGATTCCTCCCCATCTGAAATCTGCAGATTCACCGTGGCCATTGTTCTTCTTTTCCGAGGATACAATGCAAATGAGCACTGCTCGTGGTGTCATTATCTCAGCTGTGTTCCTACAAAACATTGGAAATGCAACTCATCAGCCACTACCTGCTCGGTAAGCCAATACAAATCTTGAAATATTTAAGCATGCTTAGGAAGTTCTTTTGGTTTTCTAAAAATTCGTTCACCTGGCGTGGCAGACAATCCAACAAGGGAATACCTTGAACGTCACATGTGACCGCACGGGCTTCCACAAGACCTACCCCATTGCAAATGCCACGCAGGATAGAGCCAACGAGCTCTGCACTCAGCTTTGCAGTTAGCAGGATCCCGCTAGTTCTTCCTTGTATTGTATTTGTTATTCTTTTCTCTTTTTTTTTTGCGAGTGTATCATATTTGTTATTCGTCGTGTACATGGGTAGATTCATGTTCACTGAGTGAGAATATATACAGGCATTAAACATCTTCGAGATAGAGTGTCCATTTAACAGAACTAGCAGGTGGCCCGCGCAATTTGCGCGGCTAGATAGGTTATACATTTTAATTGATCTTTCTTTTTACTAACTCCAGCGGACAAAGTGCCAACCTGATCTTTAATTATGTGCAACTGAATTGTTTGACTATACATCATTTTCATAGGTTCACAGACGTATCATATTGTTTGAAATTCTGGATTTTCCTGACATAATAAATCATCTGTGTAGACTTGTTCAACTGATCTTATGAAGATTTATGCCATTTTTGTGACTTGCGCGATTCAAGCTCGGGTCTCCATTTTCGCTCCCATGGCGATGACCTTTTTACGGCCTTGTTGTGAAACGTCCAGATCATGATCTTGAGCTGCCAAGCTGATCCATCTATACTTTTATTTAGCTTATCAAATCAGACATACACATTTTCACCTTTTAATTTCGAATTTTTCTGTTCACAAATTGTAGTCCGCATGGACTCTTTGGATTCCAATCTAAAATCTAGACTCCGATTCGTTTTTCACGTACGTGATTAGTTTTTTCAATGTGGGAAGAGGAAAAAGAGAATCGGAGGAAGAGTTGGTGGTAGAGTTTTTTTTATCAATCGGACATACTCATTTTACTCCTTCTTACAATTGTAATTGTCATGGACTCTTTGGTTAATCTAGACCGTCAAATGTTCATAAAATCCAATGGCTCATAGCAAGATGGCCCGTGCATATTGCGCGGCTAGAGTTGTTACTTTAGTTTATGGTTCGTTGAGAATTTATCAGTTTACATAATTTTGTTTGACTTTTTGTGCTAGTGCTATTTAATTTTTTTTTGGAATTGTTTATTTAATAGAAGTATCTGAAATGACAACATGAGACACTTCCATATGTTCAAAAAAATAATGCACCGCACTTACCAAATTTCTTCTGCAAATACTCGTCACATTTTCAATCTCAGTGAAAATTTCCTGAAAACACCTTCTAGTAGCGCATGACATATCATTATAAACCATATGTAGCATATGCCAATTGGTCAGAACTACCAAGCATTTGAAAACTAAGAGATTAGATAGGTGGTGTTTATATCAAATCGATGATAAATTGATCAATTCAAAGGATGACCAGGTAATAACTTACTGGCTGATGTTCACCAAGAGTGAAGTTGGCTTCATCTCTATGCATGAAAATATATATTGCATGCACGTTTAGCTTAAGAGAGGCATCATGTTATTTTTAAACTTCCGTTTCCATGCTCCAAAATCTAATCCCAGCAAACAATGTACCTTTTGGCTGGCATGTGTCCTTTTTTTTTTTTTTGTCTCTCCACATGCCTTTAATCTCTCGGGCTATTGCAGAAAAAGCATCATTAGTGTACTGGTTGAAATCATTGTTAATTCTCCATGAATAACGTGACCTGCAGCGCACCGGCCTGGCAATCGAGCGTGCTTCTTTGGAGCATGTATTAGCATCCCAAACTATGAAACTTGTGTTCAAAAATCATTTTAGGTCGTCACTTTTAGCCGGGAGATCCATCAGACCTTGTTTGTGCTTCAGGCGAAACTATCAAACTGAAACATGATTGTTCAGTTTACACTCAACAAAATCTGATGATATTCAACTGGTGACCCTGCACCACTCCTCAATGTTGTACGTCAATATTACTCGAGATTTGGGGCAGGCCGTGTGTGCATCCATAACACCATGCAAGAATCCAAGGGATCCAAAGCTTTGATCAAAAGAAAATAAAAACGATAAACACCATCACACATTCATGGGTTGTGCTCTGCGAGCTTGCATCGACGTGTCTTGATCAGCTCTAAACAATCTTCCGCACCCTCCGATGCCGCTCGAAGCCAATTCTTGTGCTGCCCAATCCATGGTCCCGTCGAGAACGCGGTTGAGCCTGTACTCGAAACCTTTCGCAGCCACGATAAGAGCACGCTTTGTCACCAGTAGCGCTTGTCGTGAAGGAAGCTTCGCAACCATTTCACTGTCCCGTCAGGGACGCGGTAGACGCCTGTACTCAAAACCTTCCGTAGCCGCGATCAGAGCGCGTTGTGTCACCAGTAGCGCTGGCAATGAAGGGAGCTCCGCAGTCGTTGTTCCCGTAAAATTACTCCGGTGTGTTTCTCCTCTTTGTCAAATCTTTGATGTAGAGAAAAATATGCGTGAATCAATCTAGGAATTAAGAGTCACCTGCCCTTCTTCTGCTACGAAACTTCTCTTTTTCTGTTGGGAACATTGCGATAGGAGGTAGCATTGATTCCTAATGCGGATTGAATCTGGACTCTTTGTTTAATCTTAACCGTTGTTGTATGTTCATTAAATCCAACGGTTCATATCTTCTCTTTTTATCCGATTAACGTGGGAATTTCGTGGCCTTAAAAGCGAACGTGGTGGCTCCTTTTTCTCTTCAAATACTAAGATAATAGATAGATAGATATATATGAATTTATGCGGTGCCATTTCATGGGTGATTTTTTTCCCGGTTACAAGTAAGCACGGATGACGTTGGTTTATTTACCATGCGATCATCGAGGCTACATCTACCACGGCAAAACTTTAATTTTTTTTGTCACGGCTTCAACTTGTCTAAACAAAAAGAAAATAAAAGTTCAGATTCCACATCCCTCAACTATACCCGGAGTCCCCCCTCTTCTCCCTTAATTGGATTGTCTCGACTGGCTGTTTTGTACACAGTGGAGAAGCTAGACCAAATTGGTGGGGGGTGCATCACTATGGGTATATAAACTAGTGAAAATGCACGTGCGCCACGCACGGGTCCGCTCAAATGACATCACTTGGCAGGACTTTATCATAATAAAAATAATATGATGTACCGTGTACGTATCATAAAAAAAAAACACTTCTGACGCTAATTGACACGACAAGCTCAAGAATCTGATAAAATAACAATATTAACACGACAAGTTCAAGAATCTGATAAAATAACGATATTGTTTGAATTTAAAGACGCTAATTGACTTTGAGACATAAAAGACATGACGTGGCGCATAGTTATTATTCATTGTCGGTAACGATAGCGATCATATTTATTTGGGAGTCTTCATTTTCATGCAACCTTAAAGCACATTCATATCTCTCAGGTGGTCACGGCCAAGCTGACGTGCTTAATTAGGCGCATTTGTTAGATGCGTTTAAAATCCTACAATTTAATGAAAAAACAATCAACGCAAATTCAGTTGTAGGTTACAAAAAATAAAATGGACCAGAACACAAAGTTGCTATATTACCTCCCATTGCCTCAGCTTCTGGCCTGTCAGGCTCAAAAATAATTTTGCTATATCGAGTAGTGATAGAACACCTGCATTTAAATAATTTGAGGATATGAGAGGTAAGCAGGAAATGGTGAGAAAATATTGCGTTCATTTCAAAAATATGTGTTCATTCGATGCCTCTTCTTGTGTTCATTTGCACATGGAGTGCAGCAATGGTGTTAAAATATTGTGCCGTGGGTCGCCATTCTCTAGCGTGGCGCAAAATATGTGGACTGCGGATATGGATGACGAGAATCTGCATACTGCGCATCAAATAATCACATTATATTTAACGAGAAAGGCGTGCATGTATTTTAAATAATTTCATACACAACGTACCACGTGTTCATTATGGCGACATGCCCCCTTGGTCGTCTCCAGGCACGTTTTGTGTCATGGACATCAGATATATAGACAACCACGTCAATAACATCTGTAGGAAAAGTTACGGCATATGTTAGAGAAGCAATACCCAGTTTTATTACTAAACTAACAAAGGTGGCAAGCATACCAGTCAAGTTTTTATCTGCCCCAAAATGCTTGACTTGATGAAATGAGCTGAATGTTCGTGGGAACACAGGATATATTATCGGTCTTCTAGAGTTAGAAGCCCTGCTTTCAAAAGTAATGCTTGCAAAGAATTCGGCGCCATATACATGAAACACATTGAGAAAGTTTAAATCATATCTGTATCCAACAACGACATCAATGAAATTATAGGGATATTCTTCAACGATTGTTCGAGCCAGATCCAAACAAGTCTTGCCAAATGCCAATGCCTCCATCCTAGTTCCCTGCAACAAAAAACTCATCCCACATTATATTTGACGCCACTGAACCTCTATGCATCGAAAGAGGTGATGCAAATAATTGTACAGTAAATTATCTAATGCACCTAAATTGAGATGATATTACCTCCTCATCGACCAATATAAGTCTTATGTAATTTCCATCCTTGTGCAAGCTTATATTTGCTTTAAAGTATAATTTTGCACTGAAACTACATCTGCTGGTGATGAGATTCAGGTTAATATCACGGAAAAGTATCATTCTGCAAAGGAGAAACACGTGGACGTGAGCACCGGTGTGCAGGGTTCATCAACATGCAAACATAGGCAAAAAATTCTAATACATAGAGTTAAATTGAAATTCTAATTAAAGATGCACATGCATAAATTAATTTTTTTACATGGACGTGATGAAAGGTGCTCCTCCATCCAAATGTATTTTACTTGGCAAGATCACAAGAATTATGTGCGAAGAATCACGCTCCTCCATTGAATTATTATCAATCATATAGCACCCGTGGCATTAGAGCCAACAATGTGCTATTTGTACCACGACTATGATCACAAAGTTATAAAAAAATGGTGGCTATTTGTACCGCAACTATGATCACTATATGTAGATTGCTAACTGACACGACAAATGGCGGAAAAACTGCCACGACCAAATTGTATTACTCTTTGTTCATTTTAGAATGTTTGTACACGGACGGACTGCCTGCCACACTGTCTTCATCTAATGGGATGGAACTCTACCAGTAGCAGGCTGTCCATAACCAAACCGAATACATCTGACGTTTTCTTCACAATCTACAGGAGCAAAGTGCAATATTTCTGCATATCTTCTCAAGCTTCTTCTCAGGATGGTCAAACGCAGCCTTTTCTGTCTGCAAACATGCAACAGATCATGACTTAGTCCTGCGCAATCAGACAATGAAATCAATTGAAATGAAACAAAATGGTTTAGGATAGCACAACATGCCTCTTTGTGGTTGCCCTGGGTCTCCTCAAAGAAATCCTTAGCATACTCAATGTCGTCAGGGATCAAAATACTGTCGAACAAAGTTTGACTTAACCTGAAAAATAATGGTGTGATTTAGGAAATAAGAATAAACTCCTAGTGAACTTGTTCCTTTAAGCAACGCCAAGGAAAAAGAATAAAGAAAACTTTGCAAATTTCCCCACAACAAAAATGAAAAGAACCCAACTCATTATTATAGGAATACTACAATGGATTGTCAACAAAAACTTTGCAAATTTCCCCACAACAAAAATGAAAAGAACCCAACTCATTATTATAGGAATACTACAATGGATTGTCAACATGAAAAGAAGAGGGGACGTATAATCTTGAGACAAGTTCAAAAATTACCTCTGTTTTCACACTGATGCAGCTGGACATATTATCTCCTTCCTTGCATCTTCATGCATTACCTTCAATACTTGCAGAGTGACGAAGGATACCACATTAGCAGTACAGTCAAGTAATACGATTTTGGTGACTATCAGAGTGCTCTCCGGCTCTCCGTCGATCAATTCGATCTGTTGCCAATCCGGAAAGATTGTTGCCGACCTAACAATATTGCGCCCCTGGTAGGGGAGGGTACACGTCGCCGTGACTCACTGCTTCTCATCCGACGAGCACCGTCCCCTGCAACCTGGAGCAACACAAACCGTCAATGATTCATTAGCGCCCATGTTACATCATGGCAATCATGGAACCCCCAAGATTAAGATTGAGATAAATTAACCTGGCCACAGACAACGATCATCAACGATTCAAGACGGTTCCAGCAACAGGTTTGGCAAGATCACCAAGCTCGGTGTTCTTTGCACGGCTAAAGTGCGACACACCTACCCTGGAAATCAATCACACAATTAACCATCGTGGGTGATCCCATCAGCGTCGTCTCTTCCTTGCTTCAAAATTGCTACAGGGAAGGAGGAAGGGAAGAAAAGAAACAATTCTGAGACAGAAAGAAAAGGAAGGAAACAAATCAGGAATTAATAGGATTCATTCAGCACTACCGTGCGAGAGGAATTAAAGGAAGGAAACAAATCACAAAATATGGAAACCACGTTGGGTAACATTGGTAACTGGTCAACGTGTTTGAGAATCATGGGAGAGGGTTTGCGGGAGGGTGGAAAACTTCCCAGGTACCATTTGTTCGCGCGGATCGGCTGCCTTAAAAGCGATTCACGGCAGCGGGGCACTGTTTGAACAGTGAAATGAGTCTGGTGCTACAGTGATTTTTACAGTAAATACTGTAGCAACAGTGTCTGATCGCTGTACCTATCGACCTCGACCGTTGAACTTCGATCCGACGGCTCAAGTCGTTTAAAGTCACACTTAAGGCAGGGCGCTCATACTTCAGGCGATCCTCTTCCCCTTTGTTTTAGAAACCTTCCTAATTCTATTAGAAAGAAAAAACTTTCACGTATAATGGTGTCATTAGGAAGAAGAAACCTTCCTAATCAGTCTATCACGTACAAAGGGAAAGAACTTTATTGCCGGAATAATGGGATGTGGGTTGAAGGCCGCGGGTGGTGGGATTGCGTGGGTAACAAAAATATTACGATCTCTTGACTAATTGTACTGAGCGTGATGCAATGTCCCATGGTTTGTCCCCCCTTCCGCGGACCCGGGCCCATTATGGTAGGATCTGATAGTAGATCAAAAGACTTTAGTTTTGATCAATGGTTAATATACAGGTGGGGTAGATTCTAGCAGGTCAAAACTATTTTTGTCTCAACTGGTTCTTTAAGGGTTTATTATATATAGTAAAAATGCACATGCGCCACGCACGTGTCCAAAAATTGAATCATCTGACAGGGTCATGAGAGTTATGAGCAACTTTACTACACATTCATTTATTAATTTTAAAAATCAATTAATTTGAAAAAAAAATCATGCAAAACAAAAATAATTGCACCTTACTCAATCTACCACATGGATGATAAGACATCAAACTAAAATCACATTTATTTTGTGTCATCTATGGCTCTATAGACGTACTTGAGTCTTTGGGGACCCGATTCAACAAATGTTTCTCCAATTATATGATGATTTATCTATAAAGACTAAGAATTGCATTAGACATTCATTATAAAAGAATAGGAAATTCACGAACACTAACGTGATATCATCCATTTAATCTTTTCTTTTTTTAGGACATTCCAAAGTAATTAGAAATTCATAACACAATTCATTTTATTTCTTAAACCATCGAGAATTATCTTTCGTATTATGTGAATATTATTTAGAAATCGGTGGATTCGTAACACTATATTTAGCCTGAACCTAACACTCACCGTGCATAGAAGATGCCAAAATATGGTCTCAACAATTCCAGACGGCTCAACGGCGGAGGGAGCATGTCGCTCTTACCCATCACTTGATGTTACAACAATAAGAACAACCATATGTGACCATCCTTTAATATACTAACACATCCCATGATGCAGAAATGACTGTTTCCTTGGTTTGGTCCAGGGTTCACCTGTCCATAGAAATAGTAATAAATCAGGTGAAAACATATAAAAAGATAATAGAAAAAAATTTGTAAGACGAGGTTTCGACCTCGCCATCTGACTGATGAAAACCAAAAAAACATTACCTAAATAAAACTACAATATATAAGACAATCTAGCTATATGAGCCTAGGAAAAACAGGGCGTGGAAACCATGTACTATTTTATTTTTTAAATACAATCAATCTGCGGACCTTTTTACTTCAAAAATCATGGACATTGATTTATTTATCAGTATATCACTGATCCTGTAAGCAATCCTTGACCAAGTGCCGAACAACAATAGCTTTAAAACTGAAGCCAAGTAATGAACAATGCCCTCTGATGAAATCTACTCCAAACGTTGTACTAATAGTTTGTTCATTTTTTGAATTTCAAAATAGAATCAGGTCAACAGAGTTGTGGAAAAATTCAGAAGTACTAACCAAAGCATGCATGGTGTTCCATCAAAAGCTTGATAAGCAACCCGTGTCGCATCTTTCACATCTAGTTGCAGTGAGAATTCAATGTCAGCGGAATCTACAACAAAATGGTGGGCAAAGAATGGTTCATATATGCCTTTTCTAGCACGACTCAACAACAAAAGAGCTCCAGACATGCTCATCTTACCTCACCTTTTCCCTAAACTCTACTCGCATTTGGGCTACTCCTCAGATAGACCCCAGGTATCAGAACACCACTTGGATGCCAGGCACCACAGCACGCCAGGCTTTTCTTCTGCACGGCAAACATTTTGAAATAGTGAGGTTACATCAAATCACATAATTAACAGTGCTTGGTGACTGAAGTCATGATAACTGGGGAATTTCATGGGTGAACAGAAATTACGATAGATCTCTGTAATCGTCAAAGATGCCATGCTACTCCGCTACTGAATCTGAAAGATTGTTCTTCCCATCCTCCTCTATCTCAGTTGAATTTGCCGAGGGTGAGGCACGAACAGAGGCCTAGCACGTCACTGACACGCACAACACGAACGGATCCATGGATGATGATTTCTCCTTCGATCGAGAGGCTGGTCACAGCTAGCTATGACGATCTGCACATCTTCCTCACGTTACAAAGGTGACTGCAATTAAATAACAGGATGGAGACAATGCAAGTATCTAATTTTAATGTGCAATTTAATTGCAAGGAATATTTTAGGTATTGGTTTCCAAACCATAACAGGGTTACTATAAATCCAATAAATAAATGGATGACAATTTTGTTTCTTGTAAATTCAAGAACTTGATATATAGTACTATGGATATAGAAGTTCTAAAATCAATATGGAAGCACCACCATAAAGGTAATTTAGAATGGTATGCTTCTACGATGACACAAACAAGATTGATTATTCATGTCTACAGTAATGTGAATGAGAAGATGAAAACATACTGCACTGAAAAAGCTCTACCTCTATAAACTCACATGAATATTCATTCAGCATTCATTCATGTGCAGAGTAAACTAATCCAGCATGATAGAAGCGTCTTTCCATCCAAAACTATAGTGAACGTTCAGGTGAAGTCTAAAGCCTTCGAGTGCCAGTATGTATATCCAACCTGACATGCAAAATAAAAATTAGATACCACGGTCCCTGAATCTGATATTGCTATTTAGCATTGCATCAAAATTGTGCTGTGCGTGTACAGTTCAGCAGCTATAAACCATGCATATAACAGTTCAAGAACCATTTATCTGTGTCATAAATAAAAACATGTAGTGAGAAAGATCGTGCTTGATGCCTATGTACCACAGTCGTCGAGAGTAAAACTACGACACATGATGTACAAAGGAGAAGGTCACAACAATGAACCGCATAGAAATGCACCGCTAAACGGATGAACCGAAGGCCCCTGGACAACACATCTGAAAATTGATACGAAAATCACAAGAAAATGCACTCGCTGTCTCGGGGCACAGGACATCAATTAGTTGCAAAATCCAGTGCCATGCCAATTTGGAACCTTGATTTGTGGCCTCATAAAAAATGCAAAAAAATGAAAAGGACTCCACTGTCTTATCCTAGGCAAGAAAAATGAATCGGCTGAGTTGGGACTATTCAGAATGAGCCAATTTCAGAAGTAATTTGCTAGAGTTTTATCGCAAACAGTTCCATTGTCATGTACAGGAGCATACAACACCTCCACCTTGTTGATCGAGACTCTGAACGATTCGTAATCCAGCAGCATACGAGCGGAGGAAGTCGAGGAGGGAAAAGGAAGGAGAGGGTTACCTTAGCAGGGGTCGTCCCTTGCTTCAACTCTGTCGATTGATGAGGACATTGGATCATGGCTGAGAACCAAGGATCCGTCGCTGATGTCACGGATCTCGGTGGCGGAGGCGGATCTGGCATTGAAGCTGTTGAAGACGACGACAGTGGCGGAATCGGCATTGGGGTCGTTGCGGCGGCGGTGCGCCCTGGAGTATCTGCGCGAGGACGCCGAAACGTGCCACCCTTCGCGGGTCGTGGCGACGTGGATTGAGAGGGCTTAGATCTACCTCTGGAACAACCCACCTCCGCCTCCGGCGTCCTGAGATCCTCGGTGGCGAGGATGGGGGGCTCGTTCGCCAGGGAGCTCGATCGCTGGGGATGGATTCCTTGCTCCTTCTCGCCCCTGCATTGCCTCCCCCAAAGCTCCGCACGAGCAATCTTTTCATGGAAACAAATTGACGGGGCACAGGGTGAGGTGCGAAGCCTCTGGGTCCTTGACCATGGCGGCTGCTTTGGCCTGGGATGAAGGCGGCAACGATTGCGGCGGCTGCTCTGGCGACAAAGGCTGCAGAAATCAAATACGAATTAATCGAAGATTGGTTAGGGACGATGGTGGCCAATAGCAATGGACGAATCGAGATCATGTTGTGGACAGGGCTCACCTGCTAATCTCCCATGGCGGCGACCGCAATCTTGCGGAGGAAGTCACCGTAGTTCGAGCCTTTCTTCCCAGATCGCCGGGCGCGTCGACGATGACGGCACTCGCCGTCCCTGCACCAACGCCGATTAGAATCAGGGAACAATACTCCCGTTCCTTTGATCGTCACCTGCCACAATCAGGAAGAGAACTTTCCAAAGAATGTATTGTTCTGGGATGGAATTTTGGAAACCAATAAAAAGAAAGCATTTCTCAATTCGGTTTGTAAGGAAAGCATTGATTTTTGAACGTAATGAAAGGAGGTGGGAGGTGGGGGTGCGGGTGGAGGTACGGTGGGTGTAAAAAAAATTACAATCGTCATACAAAAATGAACTAATTTGGACATTTGTCCACCTCCACTGTCCACCCTTCCGCGGGCCCGGGCCCAGCATGGCAGGATCCGATGGTAGATATTAAGGTGACCTTTTAGATCAAGGGTTAATTTTCACTTGGGTACAATTTGGCAGGTGAAAACTGTATTTTTCTAAACTGGTTCTTTAAGGGTTTAGATAGGAGTAAAAAATATTTTACATGGTGAATATTTAAGTGTTACAAGGTAAAATTCATTTTAGTGTGGGTGCATGTGCATCCACAGCCTACAACGTGGCTTCGCCACTGTTTGTACATGTTGTAATTCCTACTTTAGTAATGGATCTCATATGTTATATGCCACTTCATCATCTTCTTCCTCTTTTCTCTCTTTTTCACTCCTCTCCTCATTTTCTCTTCCTAACTAAGCTACTACCCGTCATGGACGTTGCCCTCCTCCGCCCACCTCGCTGTTTGCCCACACCGCACCACTACTCAAATCTAGATCCACCTCCTCTGATGAGGACATCCCAGCCAATCAAGTAAACTATGACTTAAGTTGTGCAAACCACGAGCTTGGCCAAGAACCAATTGATGTAAACAAAGAAAATAAGCACATGATCATTCGGCCAAGCTATGAACCAGCTGTACAAAGTCAAGCACCAGCTACACCGATACAAGGACCAACTACACATGTTTGTGTAGAGAAATTGCAGCAAGAGGTGAACTCTATCCTTACTCAATTTAATTCATATATAAATAAGAGTTTTATGCTACCTAAATATTTTAGGTATGTCTTGCTAAGGTGTACATAAAAAGAAAGTGTTTTTGGGTCAAAGGAGACGAGTTGCACCAAGGAGAAGATGGTTTACATGGAAGCTGAACCAGCACACTCTCTCCTGTCACAAGACCAAAGTTCCAAGAGTCACGCGCATCAACTGGTACATGATCGATATGAATGATGCATATGGATGGAAAGATAATCAAGTCTACTTTCACCTCCAACAAACGGCTCGTCATTTCGACTTCCCATTAAAGAGTAATGGTCATTTTACTAAAGACTGCCAGGAAGCCTGAAGGTCACGCGAAGCCTCTCGGGAGCTGCAGTTTTCACACCTTTCATCTTTTTTTCTTCATGAATAAGTTACATTTCGTCCACACCCAGCTAGGAGGGTTGTTCCTAGTATAAATACCCCATGTATCTATGCCAAACTCAGATTATGATGAATTAAGGAATCCATCACATGGTGTTGCAGCCAAGAGCTGAGTGACTTACCCCAAATTTCTTACGAGTTCTTCATAGACTTGTGAGAGACCGATTCACGGGCATACGTGAAGGTTCCTCTGGATCCCCCTGATTTGTGCTCTACGGTTTCCAGTTAGGCTGCACCGTATTGTATGGATTAGTCCCGGTTTGTGGTTCTGCGGTCGTTTGGAGATCGAGTCGAAGTCTATCAAGGTTTCGGTGCCTCTCTCCCCGTCGCTTGGTCGCAACCTACCTTGGCCAGGTATAAAGCTAGTTATCCCCGCTACAATTTCAGCAAGTTATTCTTTGTCGTACCTACTGCCGTGAAGATCGGGCCAACCCACGGGTTATCCCCTATCATCCTCCCTCCCTGCCATGGCTGCGCTCTACACCCATCGCCACCCACTCCACTAGCGCTATGGTCGTCATGTTCGTCCTCTTCCAGAGGAGCCCGCTCGCCTGGAGGATGTTCGCGGCCTAGAGTGCGGCAACCTGTGATTCCTCTTGGTGCTACGCGGCCCGCCATCGCCAGCAGTGGGCGGAAATTGACGGGGGCACCGACTGGAGGTGCTCCTCCGACAACTTTAGTGGATCTCTTAAAGCTGGATCTCATTAAATAAAAATGACATCGCAAAAACACAACGCTCCTTTCCTAGGTGGATCATTTGTTTGGAAGCTTTTCATACCTACAAATTCTTAAAGCTGGAGCTGTGCACTAAAAAAGAGCTTAATTGAATGACTATTTTATTTTAGACTAAAATTTCAAATTCATCATGGTCTTTTTTTTTGTGAGAAGATTCATCATGGTCTTGGAGTAGGAAAGTAGAAGAATCTGAGAAGTTAGCTCGGGCCGGGCCTGAAACATACCGAGGTATCCGTAAACGGAGCCCGTTACAAAATGTGCAGGTCCGAAATTGTAAGCCAACGCGGGATCCCCCGAGTCCCTTTCGTTCGAAAGATCCAGCGCTACGGCCCAAATAAAATCCTTACCCCTTTCCTCGGCACGAGACACTCCCGTCCTCTCCTCGCTTGCCCTAATTCCGTCCGCATCTCCGGCGGCGAGGCGCGGTGCGGCGGCGCCGGCTCACCCTAGGTAACACCCCCTCTTTCTCTCCTTCCGCGCATCGTTTCCTTACTCCTTGCGGTGATTGAGCGAACTGCGTGTGCAGGCACCGAGATCCATGGGGAGGTACAGCCCCGCTTACCATAGCCCCCCTAGGAGGGGATACGGCGGCAGGGGAAGGAGCCCACCGCCGAGGAGAGGATACGGCGGCGGTGGCGGCGGCGGTGGTGGCGGCGGTGGCCGCGGAGGACGTGGTGGTGACCAAGGTTCTGTAAGCCTGCTGGTTCGCAACATCCCGCTCAGATGCAGGTATCGAAGAAATTGCTTCACCCCTCTCTGACTGTTTATCCATCTCTCTCATTGGTTGTTCCTTATTGTTTCCTCACTCACAAATCTGCAGGCCTGAGGATCTCCGTGTCCCGTTCGAAAGATTTGGTCCTGTTCGGGATGTTTACCTGCCAAGAGACTATTACACTGGGTAAGTGTACATTAAAAGAAAAAATGAATCCACCCCTAGGAGGCTGTACTTGGCGTGGTTTACTAGTCTGCCTGGATCCAAATGTTTTGCCCAGGTTGTTGATTTATTCACATTCAGAGGCTCATAGCCCTTCAAATGCTCCATGGGGTCCCAGTCTAGCGATGGGCAGTTTGTTGTAGCTTCATAAATTCTCTTGCATAAAAGTACACCTTCTCTATTTTTGTTGCACTTGTTCCAAATCCTTAAGTATCATAGGATAATTAAACCTTGTCATCTAAGCCTAGTAACTCCTTCCAGTCTTGAAAATTTCAGAAAGTTAGCATCGCGTAGACGAGGGCATCTTCACATTGTATTATACTATGGGTTTCTTCTGGTTCAAATCACCCATTTCAAATTTCTCAGGACTGTATTTTGTTGAAGTAAATACAAGCCCTGAACTTGAAGAGCTCTTTAACAGTCCTAACTGTTCATTTGCTTGGTGAGATAGAGTACCGTGCGATTGAAGTTCTTTTATGAAGGCAAGATTTGATTTGTTGACAAAATTAATTTCTCGAAGAGAAGAGGGTCTTACTATATCTTCCTTGGGAAGATATAATGAAGAGAAGTTGGTTTCAAGTACTTTCATGACTTTTCAAACATGTCAAGAACTTGAAGCGAATCATTTTATCAAGATGTATACAAGAAATTTGGATACTAAGACGAGCCTGCGCTCCTAACCGCTATTTGAGAGGCTTGCTACCAATTGGTGAACATGTTAGTAAGTTGTTAGCTGCGCTTCATGGTGAATTATAGAGGGCTCACTGAAATATGAAACTGCGGTGGTAACTCATCGGGCACATACTGCTTATAGTCAATGCCCTCTTTGTTGACCATGTGATTCACACTTTACTTATCCAATCTTTAATTGTTTGTTTATAGGGAGCCAAGAGGGTTTGGATTTGTGGAGTTTGTTGATGCTTATGATGCTTCCGAGGCGCAATATCACATGAACCGTCAGATGTTTGCTGGACGTGAGCTCACTGTTGTTCTTGCTGCGGATACAAGGAAAAGGCCTGAAGATATGCGTAGACGAACTAAACCGAGGTATGTCATGCCCGTTGCTGTTCCAAAGCTTTTTATTTTGTTTCAGTTGAGTTGACTTTGAGTGATTGCTCTGCAGAGGTTACTCTGATTATGATGGGCGTCGTTCTTCTCGCCATGGTAATACGATCTATGTCCAACTGTTATTGTTTTACCTACTTTGGAACTGCACAGCTGAATCCTGCTAGGATCTTGCTGTTCCTTTTCAATAGTTTCATCATGTCCTGGCACTTCTGGTTAACGTCTTATAATGCTGCACTTGTACCATATTGTTTAAAATGTGAATAAATTGTTGCAATGTTCACTAGTTGCTATCTTCCCTGCAGGACGGTCTCGTTCTCGTTCATACTCTCGTTCCCGCTCTCCACGTCCCCGTGGCCGTGCTAGATCACGGTATGTCAGCTTCTTTCTGAAGTACGTATTCAACCATGATGCACTGTGATGCAATATGATTCATAAAAGTTGTCTTGCCTACACTGTAGGTCATACTCTCCTGCCCCAAGGAGGCGGGATGACTACTCTGCTTCCCCACGTGCAAAGGAAGAGAACCGAAGGTCGCCTAGACCGGCTAAAGAGCACGATGGGGATAAGAAGCGGAGGTCGTATACTCCTGACGACAAAAATGATGGGCGTGGTGCAGCTAATGGTCATGATGAGTAAGTTTTCACTGTTTACCTGCTGTGTCATTGAGCATTTTTGCCATGTGTTGAACACAACCAAGTGTAGGGCTGTTGCTTTAATCTTTGTTTGATGTTTCTACACACATACCTGTTAAACTGCATATAGTGGTCACTTTTAGTTTAATAACAATGCATTGAGCCTAGGGCCCATGTGAAGTCAACTCTGTGTAGTAAGGTTTGTGTTGGAACCTCCATGACTGTTGGTTTGTGTTGGAACCTCCATGACTGTTGAAGGGGGTAAAAGAAAAATGCAGTATTGTTGTGTGTTTGATTTAGATGCATTTACAAAAGTTTTTTTTTTCGCATTAATAAGGTTTGTGTTGGAACCTCCATGACTGTTGGTTTGTTTGTATCCCACCAGATTGTGTAGATTTATTGTGATTAGCAACTTTAGATGATATAATGCTGACAAGGGGATCATACATAGCATATACTTTTCAGTTGTCTATCTAAGGGGGTAAATGAGAAATGCAGTATTGATGTGTGTTTACAAGTTTGGTTGCATTAGTATTTGGGTGGTTGCACCTCTATGCGATAATAACAGTTGATTTTGACAGGCGTTCACCACCACCTGAGGACGAGGAACGTGGCCGGCGCCGCAGGTCACCCTCGGATTCGCCTCCAGGATCGCGCTCAAGGTCGGCATCTCCAGCGCGCAGCAGCTGATGATGAGCACATGCGTTGTTTGTGCTATTCTGGTGGTTGAGTGTAGTAGCCTATGTGTTCTATTTTGATGGATGGGATCCAGGCTCAGCTGGCTCTCCCTATCTTCTGTATAAGAGATTGTTATCGAGGGACAAGTTCTGTGTTGTTGTGAGTTTTTGAGTTGTAGCAGTAACTTGATGGTCTATTTTTATGCATGAATTGGAAGAACCTAGTTTATGTATGCTCTACCTGCGTTGTGGATGGTTTTGGTAGTGGATGGAGATGGATATATGTTTTGGTTTCCGGTGGATGGTGATGTGTGTCTGATACAGTATGCTGGACTGGTGGCGTGTGAAGGGATGATTGTTTTGCCGAAGGAAGCAGGCAAGGAGCGGCATTGCGACACGCAAAGCCAGCCCAGCCCGCCGCGTAGCTAGTTGGATTCCATTCCATTCTTTGCTGCACGCGCGGGCCCATCTCATTCGATTCATGGACGGCAGCAGGCCGAAGCAAAGCATCCTATCCTAGTCCTGCCCGTCGTCCTCTATTCTCATGCTCGTGCTGAATTCTAAAAGCGAAAAAAAAACCCTGCTCGTGCTGATGTCAAAGCGACTTTTTTTATTAGGGAATGCCATTCGGCGCACTTTATTGATACTCAAACATAGTTACATCGTTTGTTAAAAGTCCTATAATGAAGCTAGGGGGATCATCTTGTTGAATCTGTAATTGGACTAGGTGCAGAGATAGCGGATCCTAGCATCTGTCTAGGCATAAGCAAAGATTTAGATCTGGGAAAAAGGGGAAAGGGATAGTCACCTTCGTGTGTAGCTGGAGCTGGTGTAGTGGCCATGGCGACGACGGGCTGGTACGGCGTGATGACGACGGGCGGCGGCGATGAGGTGATGACGAGCGTCGACGTCGTGGCGGAGGTCCGGGACCGGGTGAGGTGGCGGTGTCCCTCGGGCCGGTAGCGGCACTGGCCCGGGACGCCGGGTCCGATCTCCGGTCACCACGTCTTGACGGCGGTGGGTCTTCCCGTCACTGCCTGCGCTGGCACTAGATCGGCTAGGGTTTGTAGGTGGGAGTGCGGCGGCGCGACGAACCTCGTGTCACGTGCCCCGGTCCCCACCTCTGTCTTTATAGCGCAGGGTGACAGGGGCCCACCAACCAAAGGCTGGGTTGGGCGCCCCCGATCAGGGCGCGATCAAGGGCCCGAGGCCGTTGGGCCTGCGGGAGGCAGAGATCAATTCCAACAATCTCCCCCTTGATCTCATCTTTTACCTTTTCTTTTCTTTTCTGTTTCACTTGTCTCATCACAGATTAATGCATAGAGCATGTCTCATCGTCACGGTCATATCCTGCCGATAGAATCAACAGCTACAATACACTCCTCCATTCTGAAACAGTCTTTTATTCTTTATGGGCCTCTTTAGTCCAGAGATCATAGGCTGTCCCTTAACCCCATGCCGGCTACGTGTTCCTTGAACACGTTGGGTGGTAAGCCTTTCGTTAGCGGATCCGCGAGCATCTCTTCTGATCGTATATGCTCGAGTCTTATACTTTGATCTTGGACTCTATCTTTCACAACATAATACTTTATGTCAATGTGCTTGGTAGCGGCACTTGACCTGTTGTTGTGTGCATACGAGACTGCGGGTTCATTGTCGCAGTACATCTTTTGTGGTCTTGAGATGTCGTCAACCACTCTTAAACCGGGTATAAGTTTCTTTAGCCAATTCACCTGTCCTACGGCCTCAAAACAAGCAATAAACTCTGCGTGCATTGTGGACGCTGCAGTGATACTTTGCTTGCAACTTTTCCATGATATGGCCCCTCCCGCGAGAGTGAACACATATCCCGACGTCGATTTTCTGTTATCTCCTGCAAAATCAGCATCTGCATATGCCGTGATTTGCAGAGAATCTGTTCTTCTGTATGTCAACATGAGGCCTTTTGTTCCTTGCAAATAGCGCAGAATTTTCTTTACCAACTTCCAATGTTCTGGTCCTGGATTACTCTGGAATCTACCAAGCAACCCGGTAACAAAAGCAATGTCAGGGCGTGTGCACACTTGTGCAAACTGTAAGCTTCCGACAGCTGAAGCATATGGTACCGATTTCATTTGATCTTTTTCATATTGATTCTTTGGACATTGAAAGTCCCCATATCTATCGCCCTTGACTATAGGAGCAGGTGAAGCACTGCATTTGTGCATATTGTATTTCTTCAGGACCTTTTCTATGTATGTCTTTTGTGATAGTCCCAATACCCCCTTGGATCTGTCTCGGTGAATTTCAATTCCTAAAACGAATTTCGCTTCGCCAAGATCTTTCATTTCGAATTGTGAGGACAAGAATTTCTTTGTTTCTAATAGTAGACTGACGTCACTGCTCGCAAGCAGGATATCATCCACATACAGGATTAGGAAGATATACTTTCCATTCTTGAACTTTGCATAAACGCAATCGTCCTCCACATTCTGTTCAAACCCGAAACTTTTAATCGTACTGTCGAACTTCAAGAACCACATTCTTGAAGCTTGCTTTAACCCATAAATCGATTTCTTTAGGCGGCATCCCATCTTTTCCTTTCCTTCCACAACAAAACCTTT
The DNA here is from genome assembly GCA_007726485.1 of Eragrostis curvula. Taxonomy (NCBI): domain Eukaryota; kingdom Viridiplantae; phylum Streptophyta; class Magnoliopsida; order Poales; family Poaceae; genus Eragrostis; species Eragrostis curvula. The sequence goes on along the minus strand of CM017440.1, from coordinate 394,583 downwards.
TGGTTGTGCCATGTAAAATTCTTTATCTACATCCCCATTTAGGAACGCCGTCTTTACATCCATTTGATGTAATTCTAGATCAAAATGAGCCACAAGGGCCATAATGACTCTGAAGGAATCTTTACATGAGACTGGAGAAAAGGTCTCATGATAATCAATTCCCTCTTTTTGCGTATAGCCTTTTGCCACAAGTCGCGCTTTGAACTTTTCTATATTCCCTTGTGAGTCATATTTGGTTTTGTAGACCCATTTACAGCCTACTGGTTTGACTCCTTCAGGAATTTCTACTAAGTCCCAAACATCGTTGGTACTCATCGATCTCATTTCATCTTCCATGGCTGCCAACCACTTAGACGAATGCTCGCTTCTCATGGCTTCTTCAAATGAGGTAGGGTCATCCTCCATTTGATATTCTTGACAACTCTCAGTGTTATATACTTCATAATCACTGGAAATAGCCGACCTCCTTGCTCTTTGAGACCTTCTAGGGGCCTCTACATTTTGCTCATTTTCTATCGGAGGTTGTACCTCTACATCTGGAGCATTTTCTATTGGAGGTTGTAGCGGCTCCCCTTGTCCTGCAGCAACGGGCTCTATAGGATCCTGAGGGACAGGTTCCACATTTTCATTCGTTGTTGCCACAGGAGGAACTACCACAGGGGTTGACATCACAGTGTCTTGCACTGTCGGTGCAGCCACAACGGGCAGTGAGAAGAAATGTTCTTGAATCACTGGATTGGGCGCATACACCCGCTTCTCCTCAAGATCAATCTCTCGAACTGCCACGCTCCCCCGAACCATTTGTTCTTCTAGGAAGGCAGCGTGTCTTGTTTCTATAAACTTTGTATATCTATCTGGACAGTAGAATCGATATCCTTTTGACTTTTCTGGATAGCCAATAAAATGGCAAGTCTCTGTTTTGGGATCTAACTTCCCAATATTCGGGTTGAATATTTTCGCCTCAGCAGTTCTCCCCCAGACCCGTAGGAGTGCTAATGAGGGCACTCTTACTGTCCACAACTCATACGGTGTTTTGGGCACCGATTTACTGGGTACTCTGTTGAGAATATGAATGGCGGTTTTTAACGCCTCCATCCACAAACTCACTGGCAGTGTCGAATAACTGATCATAATGCGCACCATATCCATTAGGGTACGGTTGCGTCTTTCTGCCACTCCATTCTGCTGAGGCTCGCCCGGCATTGAATACTGGGCTACTATGCCTTGTTCCTGTAGGAACCTTGCAAAAGGTCCTGGAACTTGGCCATATGGGGTATGCCGACCGTAGTATTCCCCTCCACGATCGGATCTTACTACTTTTATCTTTATACTGTGCTGATTTTCGACTTCAGCCTTGAATATCTTGAATTTATCTAACGCTTCTGATCTTTCTTTGATAGGATAAATATATCCATAGCGGGAATAATCATCTGTGAAGGTTATGAATGAATCATAGCCATCTATACTCTTTACTGAAAATGGACCACAGATGTCGGTGTGAATTATGTCTAAAACACCCGTGCTCCTAACAGCTCCTTTCTTTATTTTCTTTACATATTTTCCTTTTATGCAATCAATGCATTGTTCTAAGTCTGAAAATTCTAGCGCGGGAAGAATATCATTTTTAACGAGTCTTTCTATTCTCCCCCTCGAAATGTGGCCCAAGCGACAATGCCACAATTTCGACGATTCGTTATCTTTTCTCTTTCGCTTTCTATTATTATCTGTTGATGAGGATATGGTTGCATTCACATCACATACGGAATTCACACTTTCACGCAGCGATAACAAATAAAGATCATTTCTCTTAAAAGCAATAGTAGCAACTCTATTATTAATCTCTATTACACATCTTGAATTACCAAAATGACAATCAAATCCATCATCATCTAGACGAGACACACTTATTAAGTTTCTCTGCAAAGTCGGTACATAAAAAACATCTCTAAGAAATAAATCAAAGCCGGTGTCAAGCTCTAAGAGAAGATCTCCAACTGCTTCGACATCTGCCTCGACTCCGTTGGCGACTTTAATTTGTCTTTCGCTTCTTTGAGTGGCTCTCGTCGAACGGAATCCCTGTAAAGAGTTTGCAACATGAATAGTTGCTCCTGAGTCAATCCACCAAGTAGATTTCGAATAATCTATATACAGGGATTCATTTACAAATGAAATAATATTCTCACCTCTCTTTTCCATGATCATCTTTAAGTACTTGGGACAATCTTTCTTATAGTGTCCCATACCCAAGCAATGCATGCATTGGTCTTTTCCCACAGTAAATTGTCCTTCTTTAGGTCTATGCTGCTGGGAGGACTGTCCATAGAAAGGCTGAGGACCTCTTGCCTGAAACTGCTGAGGGCCTTTTGCCTGAAACTGCTGAGGACCTTTTCCCTTAGAGGAGGAGGAGGAAGGATTCCCATTCTTGTTCTTCACATAGTTAATGGAATTCGGGGGCAATCTTTCCTCTTCTGGCACACACATTGCAATGGCCTTCTCTATGTCCCATTTCTCTGGGGACATGTTGTAGCCAACAATGAAGGTGTCAAAGGTCTTTGGCAACGAAGCAAAAACCAAATGGACGATGTGATCATCCTTGAAAGCAAGGCCCATTGGTTTAAGCTTGTTGTTTATACTGACCATGCGATGTATGTGCTCTCTTATCCCACGACCTGTGTACCTCTCTGTGACCAGCTGTTTTATCAACTGGGTAGCATATGTCTTTGAAGAGCCAGTCTTCTCAAGGTACTCAACAACAGTAGGACAATCTGTAATTGACCCCATGATGGAGGCCTCTATAGTGTTCTTTACCACTGCCAAACACTTCTTGTTGGCAGGGAACCAAGCAGCATACTCAACATCATAGCTGTCTTTGCTTGCCTTGTAGGCAAGCTCTCTAGCTGACCAATCAGCATCTGTCTCATTCTCTCCTCTTTCTGGCCGCTCAGGAATTGCTGGAACTGGTGCAGACAGCACCCAGTCAAGGCCAGCAAGAGTGAAGAAGAGGTCTAGCTTCTTGTTCCATTCTCCATAATTATCTCCTTTAAGCACTGGGATATCATTGATGGTCATCATCATAGATAGCCCTCCTGAAAAAATCCAAAACGAGTGAGAACATTTAAATATGATAACTTGTAGTACTTTTTGCATTAAAATCTTCATCACCGTTGGGCAGAAAAAGAAATAATGCATGAAAAAACCTCTATAAAGTCATAATATTGCTATAATCAACGTTGGTCAGAAAATAACAACACTACAACTGAATCTGAAATAAATCTATGACTTGAAATTTAAATTCTCCCGTTGGTTCGAATTTAAAAACAAGACAACATTTAATTAAATATCTTTATCTATGCAGCGGAAGCAATAACAATCTGTAGTAAAAACTTAAACAGAAGCAAAAAATCAATTTTTCTAGTCTCTGGAAAAATTATCTCGTTGGTTCAAATTTAAACAGAGGCAAAATCTATGAAAATCCATTCAAATTCGCTTCTGGAAAAAGTTTAAACTAAATCTGAGACAATTCTGTTCTGTTTTCAATTTCGGCCCAAAAACCGACTGTTCTGAATGCAGCCCAGCCCGCAAAAGCGTCCCATACCGCGCTTGCGTGGGCCTCTACGGCCCGGCCCAGCTGCGCTGAATTTCACTGGAAAAAGGAAAAAGAAAAACCGGCGCAGCCCACGTGAAAGAGCTTCTTATTGGGCCGGCCCGGCCTGGCGACGGGTTGTCTCACCCCCGCCTCCATCTGGACCGTCCGTCGCGATCGACGGTGGAGACGCCCCGAGCAGCGAATAAAAGCGCGAAAAACTCGGAGAACCCGTAACCCTAATTCATTTTCATCCTCTCTCGCCTCCTTTCCTCTTCGCGCAGTGCGGTGGCGACCCGGCGGCGACCGGAGGAGACAAGGCGGCGCCGCCGCAGACCCCCTCGCTGGCGCGCGCGTCCACCCGAGGGTGAGCGCGCCGCCGTCGAGCGGCTCTGTGGCGGTGCTCAAGCGCGCGGCTCGAGTTCTTCTCCCCGCACGGTGGCGGAGATCTGTCCCGCACGGCGGCGGTGCTTTGTTCCGCACAGCGGCGGTGCTCTGTCCCGCACGGCGGCAGGAGGTGACGGCGACGGGGAGGAAAAACAGGTAAATCCGACTGCGCCGTCTCTTTTCTAGGGTTAGGGTTTATGATCTTAATTCGAAAAAACAAAAACATCATCTCCTTCTAAGCTCTGCGATCCGATCTAAAACACACACTAGCCTAGGCTCTTGATACCAATGTTGAATCTGTAATTGGACTAGGTGCAGAGATAGCGGATCCTAGCATCTGTCTAGGCATAAGCAAAGATTTAGATCTGGGAAAAAGGGGAAAGGGATAGTCACCTTCGTGTGTAGCTGGAGCTGGTGTAGTGGCCATGGCGACGACGGGCTGGTACGGCGTGATGACGACGGGCGGCGGCGATGAGGTGATGACGGGCGTCGACGTCGTGGCGGAGGTCCGGGACCGGGTGAGGTGGCGGTGTCCCTCGGGCCGGTAGCGGCACTGGCCCGGGACGCCGGGTCCGATCTCCGGCCACAACGTCTTGACGGCGGTGGGTCTTCCCGTCACTGCCTGCGCTGGCACTAGATCGGCTAGGGTTTGTAGGTGGGAGTGCGGCGGCGCGACGAACCTCGTGTCACGTGCCCCGGTCCCCACCTCTGTCTTTATAACGCAGGGTGATAGGGGCCCACCAACCAAAGGTTGGGTTGGGCGCCCCCGATCAGGGCGCGATCAAGGGCCCGAGGCCGTTGGGCCTGCGGGAGGCAGAGATCAATTCCAACACATCTACCCAAATACAAGAAATTTTAGAAGAAAAAGCTACCCTAACCAATTCATGCGCTACTTGATTAGCATCCCTATTACAGTGCTCAATAGAAATATCAGCAAAATGACGCCATAAATTAGTGCATTCATCATAGATGGCCGCCGCCGTCGATGCCGAAAAGCCCCCTTCCTGCATGGTGTTGACGACCTGCATACAATCAGATTGCAAGATAATGTGGTTGCATCCAATTTGTTGAGCAAGTGTCAATCCATCCTTAAGTGCATAGGCTTCCGCCATTGGCGCATCAAACGTCAAAGCGACTTTCTGGAAGGAAGCGGGGATGAGGGCGACTCGTGCATGAGCATGACGGCCTTGGCTCACGGGTTACAGGTGGTGGGCCCCGCTAGCCTCGGCTCACGGATTACAGGTGGTGGGCCCCGCTACTCAGGCACGCCGGTCGAGCGCCGAGGAGAATGCAATGTCGTGCACGTGGTGAGGTTCCTTGTTGGTCAAAATCCATCTTATCGTGCACAACAGTAACTCAGTAATCCTGACGTGGTTAGCTATAGGAGAGCATGCATTATGACATCAAATGGTTTTTTTTTTTTTTTGAGTTGATCACATCAAATGGTTAGTACTATAGCATTGTCAAGGACTGACCAATTATTTGGCACTGCCAAACTCCTCCTGTTGATCCAATCGCCACGTCGGCGCCGTCCTACCGCTTCTTTTCTCCGTCCTTTTTTTTTCGCCTTACTTTGTGTAGCATTTCCCACACTTTTCCTTATTTTTCCAAGAAAACCCAGCTGCATGCACCCACCATGTTGCATGCACACACAGACAGCTCGGACGGAGACAGATGAACGAATGCGCGTTTTTTCTGTGCCGTTGCACTCGTCATCATCCCTGCGCTGCGCATGCGGCCACGCGACCACGGGTTCCCTGGCTTCTTTTACCGGGGGTCAACGATAGCAGCACTCAATGTTGGCTCGTACCAAGGGTGTGTTCGTCTCACCGTTTAGACCCCTCTAAAATTTAACTCTAAAGAGAATCTTATTATTTAGGAGTATTAAATAAAGTCTAATGACAAAACCTTTTTACAGATGGGTACATCTTTACGAGACGAATCTAATGAGCCTAATTAATCTATGTTTTGCTACAGTGATGCTACAGTAAATATCGTCTAATCACGGCTTAACTACCCTCGTTAAATTCGTCTCGCGATTTAGAGGGGGGGTTCTGCAGTTAGTTTTGTAATTAAACTTTATTTAAGACAAGATTCTTTGTGTTTAAACCCCTCTAAATTTTAGACTCTAAAACGCCAAACACGCCCCAAGATTGTACTGGCAGTGTGAGTATTAGCACATGGTCGGTAGGATTGTCAGTCAGACACCGATCATTTGGCACTCAACTGCTTCTCTTGATCCGATGAAAATGTTGGCTCTTCCTCCTCTTCTTTTATTCTCTGGCACTTGGTTGTTTCAAATTAAAGTTGCCCTTTTGATTATAATTCTAAAATGAAAAGGAGCCCACGGTCTAAAATTAAAGTATTACTCCTCGAGACGCGCATGCAAACCCCCCCAAAAAGAAAGAAAATCCCAAAAGAAATGCAACAATATACATTCAATGCAATTGCAACTGCTTTGGATCCCTTTTCTACATCTTTTTCTGAAAGCCCTCTCATAATTCTGGTTTGGAAAAATTAATTATGGCATTGAGAAGATATTGCATATCTCTTCAGCTTTAGCAAGCATTTCAACTTGCCATACGTATCCATGCGCCAGTTCAGGAGGGAGGAAGGAAACTGCCTGCCCGTTAGGCGGCGGAGAGCACGTTGGCACGTTGCGCAAACCCAGGCAGCAAACCAGGGGAAGAGGGAGACGCCATTAAAAAAGGACAAGAGGGAGGTGGGAGAGGGTTCAAAACCCACAAGGCCACAACGGCTTCCCTTCAGTTCCCCCACCAATCCCAATCTCTCCTCCTCATCCGAATCAACCAACCGCTTTGGCTAATAAGCCGTTGCCGTTCCTCCCCACGATGGAGATGGGGACGCTCCCCCATCTCTTCCTGCTGCTGCTCGCCGTCGCCCATGGCACGGCGGCGGTGTCCATCGGCGTCAACTACGGCGCGAACGCGGACAACCTCCCGACGCCGGAAGCCGTGGCGACGTTCCTCGCCACGAAAACCAGCATCGACCGCGTGAAGCTGTTCGACGCGAACCCGGCCTTCCTGTCCGCCTTCGCCGCCAACGCGCCCTCCATCTCGCTCGCCGTCTCCCTCCCCAACTCCGTCCTCCCTTCCCTCGCCGACAAGTCCACGGGCCTCGACGCCGCGCGTGGCTGGGTCCGCGACAACCTCTCCCCACACGTCCCCAAAGGCGCCAACGTCACGCTCCTCCTCGCCGGGAACGAGATCCTCGGCCCGGTCGTCGACCCCAACCTCATGGTCGCCCTCCTCCCGGCCATGCGCCACCTCGACCAGGCGCTGAAGCTCGAGGGCCTTCCCGGCGTCCGCGTCACCACGCCGCACTACCTCGGAATCCTCGCCCCCTCCGACGGCATCCCTTCCAACGCTCGCTTCAAGCCGGGGCTCGACACCAAGGTTCTGGCCCCCATGCTCAAGTTCCTCAACGACACGGGCTCGCCGCTCATGGTGAACGCGTACCCCTACTTCAGCTACAACGCGCAGAACCTCAACTACGCCATCTTCAGGCCCAACGCCGGCGTCTACGACCCCAACACCAAGCTCAACTACACCAGCATGCTCGACGCCCAGATGGACGCCATCTACACCGCCATGGGCAAGCTCGGATTCGGCGCCGTCCAGATCGCCGTCGGCGAGGCCGGGTGGCCCACCAAGGGCGAGGACGGCCAGCTCGGCGTCGGAGTCCAGGAGGCCAAGGACTTCAACGCCGGGTTGATCCGGGTGTGCAGCGGCGGAAAGGGGACGCCGCTCATGCCGGGGAAGACGTTCGAGTCGTACATCTTCTCCCTCTTCGACGAGAACCAGAAGCCTGGACCAATCGCCGAGAGGAACTTCGGCATCTTCAACCCGGATTTCACGCCCAAATACGACCTCGGACTCCTCGCCACAAAAACTCCCTCTCCGGTCAGTCTCACTCACAGTACTCTGTTTCGATTCACTGTCGATTAATTGTTGATTTCTGCTGCGGTTATTTGTTTGTTTGTTTGCACAAATGATAAATCTGTTTGCTTTACCATCATCCAATTTTGTTTGAATGCGAATCAAAAGCATGAAACAAAACTATTCACTTGTGCCGACCAATATTTAACTCGGTGCACAAAACGAAGCAGAGGAGACGCGGTTTCAGTAGAGTAGCCTCTGCCACAAGTTTGGTGCTGAGAATGTCTCCAGACGTGCCACGGAGGTCATAGGTTGCCGTCACCGTGTCAAAGATTGCAACTTTTTTTTTTGTCATGAGTCATCACCCCTGCTCCTGATTATTGTTTTTTTCCTGTTGATTTATCGAGATCACACGTATCTGACTAGTAGTGCCCACGGTTGAAAGCAAAATTTTGCACGGACATGTCGTGTTAGATGCGGACCTTGTCATCTGTCAGTGGATCAATGGTAGTATGTGTTCTTGCTTGTGTCGGTCATCAACCAGGTGGATACTAGTAGATAGACTTGTACACGGATATGACCATGACCATAGCATATCGTTAGGTTGTTCACACTGCATTGTCGAATGAAGGCGTAGTCATGATGTGGCCTGGACCGCCGACCCCTCTGGAAAGAGATGCTTTCGTCCCCAACTTTTGCTCTCTATCTCATCCCCCCACATGTTCTTCTAGTTGTCCAAAGAACAAACTGAACGTTGCCTCAGCTGGTTGCTTTTCTCGATGTATCTGTTCATATCACAGCATCCCATGTGCTGACGCTGCCTTGGACGCGTCTGGATTTTTTAGACTTTTAGATGCTTGTACCCTCGTCTGATTAGATCTGTGTGCGCATGGGTATTACCAGGGTGCGGTGACATATGCTTCTGCTGAAAATTTAGTTGCTAGCCGGCACCGCCTAATTATCAGATTTTTACATTGTATATCCTTGCCACTGTAAAAAAGTAAAACCTGAAACGGGGAATTGAAACAACTTTATAGCCGTTGCATCCAGAAGTTAAATAGGACCAAATGCAGCTTATGCCAGCCTCACCCGGCATATACATGGATAGAGCTTGTGAAGCATCGTTCTCTATCTTTATTGGAGACAGGGTCCTGATTTGGGATGTAGGAAATACAGGCAGGCATGGGGGCTTGACGTATTTTTGATTTGATTTCTTTAAAGTAGCATTTATGCTTTGTCGCCTTCGTAAGTTGCTACCATTGAAGCAAAGGAGATGAGTTAAGATTCTGAATGTGGTTGTTCTCAACTCTGAAGCTCATCTAGAAATAGGCCTGAAACTTGTTACATGGTTTACGGAGATGCCTGTTATAGATACTTGAATTAATGAGGATTGGTGAATAGTTTGTCACCAGCAACAAGTATTGGTGGGATACCAAACTTTGCTCGTTAGGTATCGCATCATCATAAATTCTTATGCTGCTATGCATTGCATTGCCATTTCAATCTGTAATCCCCAAATTATATATTTTGCTGCGCACATGGAGTAGCTTCTGTGATAGTCGAATCAAAGAAACGTGGTAGCCATAAGCTTGCTGCTTTTGGTGATGCTCATGTAAAGTAGCATGTGGAGGTGGGGCTTTCCGCATAGTTTAACAGTTTGTTGAGACTTATGTTAGTGGCTTAAGAATCTTACTTAGGCTGGCAATCAAGATTTTTTGGGCTGTGCCAGTGCAGAGAGATCATGTGTTAGCTACCAATCGCACAAGTTCAAATGTACAATCCAGCAGTCCTCCCCGTTAGGTCTTTAGGAAAATATTCCTGACAAGCAATGGGTCGAGATGCATTTCTGGGTCTTTAAGACTGATGCCATGAAAGTTTAGTGCTGGAGAGATTTTGTACGCTGTTTAGCCTCGTGTCTATTTATTCTTGAGAAATTTATTTCGTCCAGTAATTATCAAATTTTAATTCTCTACCTGACCTGTATTATTTGGCTCATCCTGTGGTTTATGTTGCAGTCTGGAGCTCCAAACCCTTCTCCAAATCCATCTCCGAAACCAAGTCCCAACCCCTCACCATCTGGTGTAGGGAAATGGTGCGTGGTCAAGACTGGTGCAAGCGCGACTGACCTGCAGAACAACATCAACTACGCCTGCGGGTATGTGGACTGTAAGCCGATACAGAGTGGCGGCGCGTGCTTCGACCCCAACAACGTGCAGTCCCATGCTTCGTACGTGATGAATGCCTACTACCAGGCCAATGGGCGCCATGACTACGATTGTGACTTCAAGGGCACCGGCGCAGTCACCTACAACGATCCGAGTAAGCTCACGGACATTTGAATTATAACCGTGCGTGATGATTTCTGAATCGCAGCGACTGATCATGCAATTATTGCTGTTTGTTTGGTGCAGGCTACGGAAGTTGCAAATACGTCTCCTGACGGGGCGCAGCAAGTCCGAGCAGTGCGAGGGCAGGGGCACCAGCCTCGAGTCCCCATCACCCAGGCTTGAGCCGCGGCGGCTCTGGGAGGATGATACTGCCGGGCTTGCGCCAAATTCTTCTATACACTTGTCTGACAGCAGCCATGCTTCTTGCTATCCATAGTTAGAAGAAGAGCCAGTTTATTATCATTGCTACCCCTTTGCAAGAGGGAGTAAATTAAATTTATGTATCCCAGTTGTAGCTTGTGGTTTCGTCGTGCGTGTTACAAAATTCCTTGGTCATGTGTAGTGGTGATGAAAAACAGTGGTGCGTAACTTGGTCATTGCATTGCATTCTATGTAGAAACACAAATAACAAATTACAGGAAAGGAATGAAACGAGGCCTCCTTGTTTCGTGGTGTTCAAACTTCAAATAGTTTTGCAACTGGGCTAGTGCTTGGATCTCTGGAATGGTTCTGTTTGTGCTTCTGCTGAATATCTCTGTTCGGTGCCTGCTCATCTGGATAACTGGGCTAGAGCTTGAATCTCTGTATTGGTTCATAATGAATGTTCACCGGACGCACCTGTTCTTGTCTGGCCGTTAGAGATACTGCTCCTTTGATTGTATTCGTGCCGTCAGAATGACTTCTCATTCTGCAGAGAAGAAAGAAACGTGTTGATGTTGGTGAAAGAAACGACCTTTCTCACACAGGAATTTAGATTATAGCAGTTCTAAAATGGCTTCTAATTGTTCGTGCTAACTTTGTAATGTTAGCTCACTTTGAAAACAAGGGTCCCGCCATAAGAGAAGCGGTTACCGCGCAAGTTTAGGGCCTGTTTGGATGGCGACCGTAGATTGCCGCGACTAAGGTTAGGCGTGAGCCGAAAGTGTGGCATGATCAAGTTTGTGGCAAGATAGAGTTGTTTGGTTGCCTTCCAAAAGTTAGTCAAACTGCGGCAAATCGAATGCGGTAGACGTTTGGTTGGCGACCATAAGACCTGCCACAAGTTTGGCAAATATGTTTGGCAAATGTTTGGTTCACAGCCGAACTTAGTTATAGTCACCTCATTTCATTGAAAAGGTAATCTTACCGCTTCAAACAAATAAAATCATTATAGGCATAATTATTTTGAAATAACTGACATAATTGTAGAACATTTAATTATTATAGGCATAATTATTTTGAAATAACTGACATAATAATCAAGTGCCTTAGCTAATAGTACGATCCTTTTTTTTGGAACTCTTAGGCTCTTAGCTGTTGATCTCGTTGCCCTCTTGTCCATTAAGAAAAGAAAAGAGAAAGAATCAGTTTTTTTAGCAAAAGAAAAGAATCAGCTAAAGAAAGGAAAAAATAATAATCTCACAGCCCCATAGTTCGGCCAATGGAGCCCAAGTCGTCCGCGTCGTCCTTATCTCTTCGTTCTCTCCCCCAATTAACTTCCCCAATTCCCCAAGTCGCTACCTCGATCTCTCATGGAATGATGCTCGGTTCCTCCACCGCTTGGATTCCTTGCCTCTTCCATCCATCACCACTGCAGTCCATCTGTAGCAGAGTAGCTCAGTCATCGGCTCCTCTTCTCTCCACAATCCCTCCCGGTGTCGTTATGTACCATGGCGTACTGCACTGCGAGCGACGAGGGGAGGCAGTGACTTCGGCGGACCGAGGCTGCGAGAAGCAGAGGTACCAGGTGACTGCTCTCTCTGAGTTCGCGCCATCTTTCTTCTTCAGCGGTGACTCGTCCATCCATCTTTTGCCAGTTCAAAACTGCAATGACGAACGGAATACCATGGCAAAGTTGTAAAAAGAACCAAACAAGTTTTCCTTGGTGTAGAAAATATCAAAAATACCCCTCGCATCTGCAGCCCTAACAAATCAATCCTCTTTCGTTCTCCTACCCTTTCCCTCCCGCTTCTGCTGACGTCGCCGCCGCCGCCGAGCACGTTCGGCCCGCAGCTTCCCTCGGTCTGGTACAATGGCCGAGGATGGAGATCCATCCGAGCGAGCGCTGATTCCTTTTGCTGCTGAGCCTGCTGGTACGTAGACCTTGCTTGCTTGGATTGGAGTGGATGAATTCCGTCCGTAATCTGTTCTAGGGTAGTGGGGTTAGGGTTTGGTCTCAATCAGTAGGAACCACAGATAGGTCGATTAGCTTCTTGTTCCTCAGGGCGTGCAAAATTATTTAGGCGCGGGTGCGGTTTATTTCCACAAAATTTGGGGGTCAAACTGAATTCGGGGGCCTCCGCTGAGATCTCTTCCCTTTTCCCCTTTTTCTGTGTAGTTTATTCAACGGTGCTATTCTTAGTTCCTCTGCGATTTGTGCGAATCGCAAGGGATTCGTGAGCAAAAATGTCATGACCCTATCTCTTTTACGCCCCTCCTTTTCTTTTCTTTCAGTTCCGACCTTGCTTTTGGTATCTGTTATCATTGCAGCCCTGCCCTGCAAGCGGGAACGAATAGCGATGCACCTCCAACTTCTTCTGTAGTGTTCATAATCGCAACGAGTTTACATGGAATGCAATGTTCAATTTACACTGTATACTTGCTTTCTATGTGCTCTTGTTCAGCATAAGTTACATTTGAGAAAGCTGGACACATAGGAAGCAATTTTCCCCTTCTCCAGAAAAATAATCTCATCATACTGACCACTGAAATAATTCAGGGAACGATGGGGGAGTTGTGGTAGCCATTTGCCAATACGGCGGCGAGTTCACTTCTGGCCCAAATGGTAATTTGATATACAAAGGAGGAGAAGCACATGCTGTTTGTGTAACTCATGATATGTCATTGGAGAGCTTCAAGGATGAGGTCTCCAAGGTGTTCAATGTTGATGCCACTGACATGTCAGTCAAGTACTTCCTACCGAACAATAACAGAACGCTCATCACAGTATCATTTGATCGAGAATTGCAACGGATGGTTCAGCTTACTACTAGTGCTACACAAGTGGATGTTTTTCTTGTAAGCAGAGAGGAGAACAGGTATATATTGTTCCAGATTTTCCTGTCATCTCCTATAATTATTGTTAAAGTACCAACAAAAGCACACAATTCGGTGACAGATATTTTTTTTGTGTTGAATAATCAGGAGTCTTGCAACTCAGGCTGGAGCTCCCATCATCAAACCTTGCTCTACTGCAAGTGGTGACAAAAGGAAAAAGCCAGCGTCCAAAATTAAGTATGTGGCACCGTTCCAGTTTCCTTTATTGATGTACTTTAGAATTTGAACACCCCATACCTCTTCAGCGTTACATTAAGTGAAATCCCTGTGTAGGGTATTCAAAAATAACAAGAAGACTCCCGATGGTCCTGGCAGTGCAGTTCAAGCTAGCGCCAATATTATGAAACAACCAAGTTCAGTTGTTGCTGAAAATGAAGACAACAGGTGCAGAATAGTTCTTTATACATTTGCTAAATCCTTGCATGTCTTCTTTGCTCTGAGATGTTATATATAATATTAAACTGGTTCCATGCCGACATTGAGAAGCCGTTGCCGTGTAAGGGATCATTACTTGCTTTGTTGAGTAGTCGGTGGTTCTGTTTCCTGACATTGTCCATTCTCTGAAACTAGGATCTTTCAGCTGGAATTTGGGAATGAGTTCACATTTACCAACACAGCCGAAGGAGCTTCCTCCACTCTAGGCATTCTGGATCAGCAAAAACTTGCTCTTTTTGATGATACGCCTAGGTATTCATATTGTTTTCTCCATAATGTTCTCTGAAAAAGGATAATTCATAGATTTTATCAAGTTAACAATCTTTTTTTTTCAGGGAAGCAGTTAGTATGTTTGATGATGCAGTCAACCCATATGTTGGTTCTGAGATCACCGAAGAGCCTCCCCAGGTAGTTGATAATCCTATTCTGCTGTGGGATGACATTATAAAAGGGGTTGGTCAAGAATTTGATAACGTGAAGGAATTCCGTGCTCAGCTGTGCAAGTATGCCATTGGGAAAGGATTTGCTTATCGCTTCATAAAAAATGAAACTTCTCGTGTCACTGTAAAATGTGCTGCTGAAGGGGGCTGCTCCTGGCGATTGCATGCGTCTGAGTCATCTCGCAGCAAGAAGTTTGTTATCAAGAAAATGACAGATGAGCATACATGTGGAGGAGGAAGTGGAGAGGGCCAGCGTCGAGCAACAAGGCAGTGGCTGACTACTATCATCAAGGATAAGTTGCATGATAACCCAACGTTCAAGCCAAAGGACCTCGTGAAGGAGCTATATGAAGAATACGGAGTTACAACGACCTATTCACAGGTTTGGCGAGGTAAGGAAGCAGCACAGAAAGAGCTATATCATGCTATCAGGGAGACTTACAGTCATTTGCCATGGTATTGCGATAAGCTTCTGGAGAGCAACCCAGGTAGCATAGCTGTGTTGTCTCCAATGGTGGATACAAAATTCCGCCGATTTTTTGTTGCATTCCATGCTTCCTTGCACGGCTTTGTGAATGGGTGCAGGCCCCTCTTATTTCTTGACAAGGTCCCACTTAAAGCAACAAACGAGTACAAGTTACTGGTGGCCGCTGCTGTTGATGCAGATGATGGTGTCTTTCCAGTGGCATTTAATGTGGTTGAAGAGGAAACCTATGAGAGCTGGGCCTGGTTCTTAATGCAGCTGAAAGTTGCTCTCCAAAATAATAATTACCCTTACGATGCCATGACATTTTTGTCTAGTGGACAAAAGGGTCTGGATGCTGCTGTTTCTCAAGTTTTTGAAGATGGCCACCATGCCTTCTGTTTGCATCATATCATGGAGGAATTCAAAGGAGAGCTGAGGAAGGGACCATGGTCACAACAGATAAGGGAGGGGATGGTTGAGGACTTTACTCGTGCAGCCCAGGCATGCAGCATTGAGGATTTTAACGCATCTATCGAGAACATAAGGAATATTTCCAGTGAAGCTGCTGATTGGATCATCGCAAGCAAGCCAGAGCACTGGTCGGACGCCATTTTTGGAGGCTGTCGGTATGATCATTTCTCCTTGAACATTGTGGATGCCTTCAATAACTGGATACCAACCAAGAAGGAGGGTTCGATTGTGCTGATGATAGATTCGTTGAGAATGAAAATTCTGGAGGTAATAGAATCGAGGCGCGAAGCTTGCAAGGAATGGCCGGGGCCTTTGACACCTACCATGGAGTACAAAGTGGAAGAAGAGGTGTTGAAGGCTGGTAAGATGACCGTGTTGTGCTCCTCAGAAACTGTGTTTGAAGTTCGGTGCAATGCAATTTTTGTCGTTAATCTTGGAAACTGGGAGTGCACGTGCAGGAGGTGGCAACTTTCCGGTATCCCTTGCATGCATGCTATTGCTGTGTTTAAAAGGCTTGGACGCTCTTTCTATGACTACTGCTCAAAGTTCTTCAGAGTAGAGAGCTACCAGCTGACTTACTCGGGAACTATCTTCCCAATTCCTGACATGGATACCGTTGATTTAAGTGCTGGGGCAAATATAATCCCGCCTCCCAAGCCACGCACGTCAGATAAACCAAGGAGGAAGCGATCTAACCCCAACAAGGAAAGCTCCCTTGTACGACTCTGCAGCAGGTGCAAGCAAACAGGCCACAACAAGGCAACCTGTGAAGTTATATTTTAGATGAAAGCTACAGCCTAATCATCTCTAATTTGTATAGCAGGTACCTGTGATCTTGGGCCCTACTTTTAAATTTTGACCTGCATTTTTTCCGTTGGATGTATTATACTATAGAAGGCCACAGTAACATTGATCTGTTTTGCCATTACAGGGTGGATAGGTGAAGTTTGCTAGAGTACCGCTGGCCATGTAATGGGGTGAAAAGGAAGGCAATTTCTTGGATGTTCCGGGAGAAAGGGTACTAGTCATCTGATGTCTCGATTACTGTATGGGAGATGCAACTCATACATTATCTTACCTGTAGGTGATGATATGACAATAGCTTCAGGTGGTAGTGTCGCTGAAACAGAGTAGTAGATGCTTAGGAGTTGAGAACTGAGTAGGTGGTAAGCCATGACTTTGTTATTTTGCTTGCCTGTGCTGCGGCAGATTGGAGCTGTAACAGTCCTGGTAGAAGTGAGATGATGCATTATCGTCGCCGTTTTTGTTTGTATCGCGGGCCCAGAACGTAGGCAAGTTGAATATATTAAAATTTGGGCGTTTGCGATTCCATCCCTGTATGTATGGTTATTGCGCGAGCTAGCTAGGTCGACATAACACTGACTGTGTCCTTGGATCAGAAGTGATATGTGAAGCGCCCTGCTGCTGAATCTCGATCGATGGATGCGCACCAGTACGTACACTGGTGTGTGGTACTCCTATTGATAGTACGCCTCTTGTTATTTGAATGGTTTACTATATTTCATTATTTGCAGCACTTGATAAGAGTAGCACGCAATGCAATGGTTTATTCGGAATATATTACCAATCAAGTGGTGGTGGCTGCAGCGTCGTGTCTGCAATTCTCCATGCGGAGGAAGACGGCGTTGGCGTCGAGGTCGAAGGTGAAGCGATAGTTTTCCTGGGGCCAGCCGCCGATGACCGTCCTGTCACCCGGGCGAACAAGGAAGCACAGCTCTTTGTCCCTCGATAAGGAGAAGAGCTTGGTCGCCGGGAGCCACAGCTCGGCGCCGGGGTCCTCGAAGATGAGCTTCACCACCGGTATGCGGCGCTTCGCTTCCTGTGTCGCGCCGCCGAGGCAGAAGGTGTAGCCCCAGCGGCCGAAGGGGCTCCGTCACGGCGGCCTCCAGGATGTCGTACGCCTCCCGCACCATCGTCAGTCGGGTCTCCCCGACGTCGAGCACCGTGCCGCCGCTCCCGTCGGCCTCTTTCCGGCTGAACGTGTCGGCGTTGATGCCGCGCACCAGGGCACCGCCGACGCTGACGGCGGCGAGCTGCACGAAGTAGGGCCCGTAGTCCGCGGCGTGCTCGGCGTTGTACAGGAGCTGCATGCGGAGCATGCCGGCCGTGCTGGTGACCTCGCCGTCGAAACTGAGCAAGCCATGTTCTGGCTGTGGCAGACCCTGCAGACCGTGCAGGCAGTAGGAGAAGTGCCGCGCGTGACGGGCTTGGACGAGATGCATGATCTGCGCGTGGCTGGCGTCCACCGCCAGCAGCCCATGCCCATGGATGCTGCTGCTGCTATTGTTGTTGTTGCCCCCCTCCTGCAGATCTGCTGCAGCCAGGGCGGCAGCTAATAGTTCCTGCCGGTGGACGAAGACGAAGAGGGCCACCACCACCGCCAACACGGTGTGCTCCATGGACACCATATGATGATCTCAATCCTAGCGAGCTTCCTGATTGATGTGATGTGATGGATGCTCTTTGCAACCGCCTTTAAATAGCTGGAGCTCAACCACACTGCCCTGCTGCTCAGCGTTAATGCATGCATGCACCAAAGGTCGGACAAGGATTCCAAGATGTTTGTCATGGATGCAAAAAAAAAAAAGACTAAATGCTTCCTCACCTCATCAAATTAATGTGTTGCATGCAAGCACCCCTCTTTCAATCTCCATATCCCTTCCTCAAATCCTACATATGCCCAAGAATTAACTAACATTGTTGTATCAATAATCTTGCAAGGTACTCTTTATCTACATATAGTAGTATTAATTTATTTATATTATAGGTACTCAGCCGAAGATGGAGGCTCTGGTGTGTCCGCCTTCTTGTCTCGGGTTCCAAGATGTTTGTCATGGGTGCAAAGAGAGAGTAAATGCTTCCTCACCTCATCAATGTGTTGCATGGAAGCATCGATCCCCTCTTTCAATCTCCATATCCCTCCCTTAATATATGATCCTAAAGATGCCCAAGAATTAGCTACATGCAAGAACATCACCTAACATTGTTGTATCAATCTTGCAAGGTTTTTATCTACATAGATTTATTTATTTGTTTCAGTACTCAGTTGAAGATTGTGTAAGAGGAATAAATTCCATATAATAGTGAATTGTATCGAATTGAGCTGGCCGATATAATACGAGAATACAGGACTCGGAGGGCAAAACACCTCCCAAAATACATAATCTAACTACCAAATATATTCTAACAGATTGAAGCTTCTGTCTAGTCAGCCAAGTAAGCTGGGCTAAATGGACAACACGAGGCATGAATTGCTTTTGGCCTCGGTCACACGACTTTCGTTCCGTGGGCAATAGCTCACGCTCTCGGTTGCTGGGACTGATTTTCAAGTGATGCAATGACCAACCCTACGAGCCTATTTTTATCCTATCTAAGCCATTTCTTTAGCTATAACACACGCTCCGAGTTGATTTTGGCACTCATCGATTTTCATGAGTTCTATCTAGATATGCATGGCCTCATCTATAGTAGGAGACATTTATAAGGTTTCCGCGGATTTTCGAGGCGTACACCACCCATTTCGGAGCATTTTGTGTGGCCATTAGTATCCGTTATGACCAGGTTTTAGGTCCTGGAAATCCTTCCCCATTTCTGCGATTTTCACGTAGACTGGACGTGGATGCAACCTATGACTGAGGCCGCTGCTCTGGGCCAAGAGGAGTCGGCATGTATGTTTTTTTTTTTTGAGAAAACTGCCTTTTGGGAACTTTTCATGGACTATGGCACACGCTCTGGTCCGATTGTCGACACGAGGACCCTTTTTATGACACATAAGATACACACAGTCTCAAAGTAGGAGACATTTCACGAGGTTTTCAAGGATTTTTGGGACGTATAACGCTCTTTTCAAGCGTTTTGTGGCCATTAGCACACGTTACAAGCTACTGCCTTGAAAATTCCTCTCTATCTCTGTGATCTTCATGTAGACTAGACGTGGACGCAACCTCTGACCTGTATACACCTCTTGGGTTGCTTCTTCGGGCTGAGAGGGCCGGCACGCATGTTTTTCGCAAAAACTGCCATTTCAAACTGTTTTCATCGGCTATAGCATACACGCTCCGGGCCGATTTTGGCACCTTGACCGATTTGCTCAATGCCTTCCCAGATACGCACATCCTCATAGTAGGAGTCACTTCACAATATTTTCATGGATTTTCCGGACGTATGATGCCCATTTCGCCAGGTTTCGTGGCCGTTAGCACCCGTACGAGTCGGTTTTCGCGCATTCCTCCATATCTGTGCGATTTTCACATAGATTGGACTTCGACGCAACCTATGACTTGTATGACACCTCCCGGGCCACTTCTCAGGCTGAGAAAAGCGACATGCATGTTTTTCCACAAAAAGAGTCATTTCGGGCCATTTTCATGGTCTATAGCACAAGCTCTGTGGTGATTTTGACACCAGGACCGATTTTTGCCTGTCGAGATACGTATATTAGGAGACAATTCACAAGAGTTTTGTGGATTTTTGGCGCGTACGACGCCCGTTACATGTCGTTTCGTGGCCATTAGCACCCGTTACGAGCCGGTTTTGGGGCCTTGGCAATCCCTCCCTACCTGTTTGATTTTAACGTAGGCTGGACGTGTATGCAACCTCTGAACTGTAGAACACCTCTCTCGGGGCACTTCTCTCGGCCAGAAGGACCTGGCACGCATGTTGAAAACTGCCGTTTCGGACTGTTTTCATAGGCTGTAGCACACACTGTGGATCAGTTTTCGGGCACCCGGACCGATCTCTGTGGCGCCTGCCCAGATACACACGGCCTCATAGAAGGAGACGTTTTTGTGGATTTTCGGTGTGTACGACGCCTGTTTCGGGGCGTTTTGTGGACATTAGCACCCGTAACGAGCTGATTTTCAAACCATGGAAATCCTCTTTTATCTGTTTGATTTTCACATAGACTGGACATGCACGCAATCTCCGACCTGTGGGAAACCTCTTGGGCCGCATCTTTGGGCCGAGAGGAGCCGACACACATGTTTTCATAGGAGCACAAGCTCCGGGCCGATTTTCGGCACCCGGAATGATTTCCGCGACACTTGCTCAGATGCGCATGGATTTTCAGTGTGTACGACACCCGTTTCGAGGCGTTTCGTGACATTAGCACCCGTTACGAGCCGCTTTGCGGGCCTTAGAAATCCCTCCCTATTTATTTAATTTTTATGTAGATTGGATGTGCACGCAATCTCTGATATTTCCTGATCGATGGATGCTCTCTGAATTTGCAAGCGCCTTCCCGCCGCCTTTAAATAGCATTCCATCGATCGAACTCAACCACACTGCCCTGGTCAGCGTTAAGAGGATGCATCAAGGCCGGAGCAGCATTCGAACATGTATATTTGCCATGGGTGAAAGGAAAGAGTAGAGGGTGCTTCCTTGCATGGCTTTGCGAATGGGTGCAGGCCCCTCTTTTTTTTACGAGGTCCCACTTAGAGTGAACTGAGTACGACTTTGTTTATTTTGCTTGCCTCCGCTGTGGCAGACCTGAGGTGTATCAGTCCTGCTAGAAGTGAGACGAGTGATGGTGCATAATCGTCGCCGGCCGTTTTTGTTTGTATCGCGGGCCCAGAAACGTAGACAAGTTGAATATACTATTTGAATGGTTTATATTTCATTATTTGCAGCACACGCAATGCAATGGTTTATTTCAGTCAAGAGGAGAGGAAATTGAGTGGCCAGTGTCGCGGCTGCACGTCTCAAAGTGGAGGAAGACGGCGTTGGCGTCGAGGTCGAAGGTGAAGCGCCAGTCGACCTGCCGCCAGGCGCCAATGACCGTCCGGCCTGTCACCCGGGCGCACAAGGAGGCACAGGTCGTGGCCCCCCGGCCGGTATCGCGAAGAGCTTTCTCGCCGACAGCCACACCTCGAAGATGAGCTTCACCAACGGTACGGCCGCGTTTCCTGCGTCGCTTGGCCGAGGCAGAAGGTGTAGGCGCCCCAGCGGCCGCATGTGCTCCTCCACGGCGTGCTCCAGGATGTCGTACGCCTCCCGCCGGCACCATCACCAGTTGGAGCTCCCCGATCGACGTCCAGCACCGTCCGGCGTTGATGCCGCGCAGCAGGGTGCCGGCGACACTTACGGCGGCGAGCTGCACGAAGTAGGGCCCGTAGTCCGCGGCGTGGTTGGCGTTGTACAGGAGCTGGACGCTGGGCATGCCGGCCGTTCTGGGGACCTCGCCGATCATGCATGGTGTGCTCCATGGACACCATGATCACCTTAATCCTAGCTTCCTTATTGGTGTGATGTGATGCATGGATGCTCTTTGCAACCGCCTTCCCGGCCGCCTTTAAATAGCTAGCGCTCTATCGATCGAGCTCAACCACACCGCCCTGCTGCTCAGTGTTAGGCCAGTCTCAGTGCATAGTTTCATTGCACTGTTACCAAGACTCATATTTAGGTAACCGTGCCTGTTGGGTTTTATAAGGATGAAACTCCTCTCTATTCAGATGAAACTCTTCCCTCTCTCTCCTCATAAAATTGCTGATGTGGCATATGATTTAATGCTTATAAAACTCCTTTATGAAACTCCATTGAGACTGGCTTTAATGCATGCATGCACCAAAGGTCGGATAAGGATTCCAAGATGTTTGTCATAAATGCTTCCTCACCTCATCAATGTGCAAGCATCCCCTCTTTCAATCTGCATATCCCTTCATTGTCAATATATGATCTTACAGATGCACAAGTATTAACTACATGCAGGAACAACATCTAACATTGTTGTATCAATCTTGCAGGCATGATTTCATCTGCATAAATTTATTTATTTATTTTATCGATACTCAGCCGAAGATTGAGGCTCCCCTGTAGTCGGCCAAGTAGGCTGGGCTAAATGGGCAGCACGAGACACAATTTTTTTTGGCCAAGTAGCCCTCATGCTCTCGGTTGCTGGGAGTGAATTTCAGGTGATGCGATGACCAATTCTACGAGCTTATTTTTATCCTATCTAAGCCGTTTCCTTAGCTATAGCACACACTCCGAACTGATTTTGGGCACTCGGGTCGATTTTCGCTACTCCTGTCCAGATATGCACGACCTCATATATAGTAAGAGACATTTACAAGGTTTTTGCGGATTTTTGGGGCATTTTGTGGCCATTAGCACCCGTTATGATCCGGTTTTGGAGCCCTGAAAATCCTTCCCTATTTGTGCGATTTTCACGTAGACTAGACATGGATGCAACCTCTGACTGAGACCGATTCTCTTGGCCAAGAAGAGCCGTCACACATGTTTTTCGAGAAAACTGTCTTTTGGGACGTTTTCATGGGCTAAGCACAGGCACCGGGCCGATTTTCGGCATCAAGACCGATTTTCGTGACACGTGCTCAGATACGGATGGCCTCATACCAAGAGACATTTCACAAGTTTTCCATGGATTTTCAGGGTGCACGACGCGGTAGAAGTGAGAGTAGTGATGGCGCATTATCGCCGCCATTTTTGGTTTGTATCACGGGCCCAGAAACGTAGACAAGTTGAATAGTATATTATTTGAATGGGTTATATTTCATTATTTGCAGCACGCAACGCAACGCAAGGCAATGCAATGCAATGGTTCACTATTTCAGTGAAGAGGAGAGGAAATTGAGTGGGCAGTGTCGCCGCTGCAGATCTCGAAGCCGAGGAAGACAGCGTTGGCGTCGAGGTCGAAGGTGAAGCGCGTGTCGACCTGCGGAATGGCGCCGATGACCGTCCTGTCACCCGGGCGCGCAATGAGGCAGAGGTCGTGGCCATCCCGGAGCGTGAAGAGCTTGCTCGGCGAGAGCCACAGCTCGGCGCCGGGGTCCTCGAAGATGAGCTTCACCAACGGTACGTGCTGCCGCGTTTCCTGCGTCGCCCCGCGGAGGCAGAAGGTGAAGCCGGGGCGTTGCACGCGGTGCAGCCCCGGTACGTGCTGCAGGTGCTCCGCCACAGCCTGCTCCAGGGTGGCGTAGGCGGCATGCACCAAGATCAGGATCGGCGCCCCGGCGTCCAGCACCGTCCCGCCGCTCCCGTCCTCTTTCCGGCTGAACGTGTCGGCGTTGACGCCGCGCAGCAGGCTGCCGCCGACGCTGACGGCGGCGAGCTGCACGAAGTAGGGCCCGTAGTCCGCGGCGTGCTCGGCGTTGTACAGGAGCTGCATGCGGGGCATGCCGGCCGTGCTGGGGACCTCGCCGTCGAACCGGAGGACGCCGTGTTCTGGCAGATTGCTACGCTGCAGGCAGTAGGAGAAGCGCCGCGCGTGATGGGCTTGGACGAGATGCATGATCTGCGCGTGGCTCGCGTCCACCGCCAGCAACCCCCCATGGATGCTGCTGCTGCTATTGTTGTTGCCCCCCTCCTGATCTGCTGCAGCGGCAGCGAAAAGTTCCTGCTGGTGGTGGAGCAGGAGGAGGACGGCCACCACCGCCGCAAACACGATGTGCTCCATGGACACCATGATGACCTTAATCTTAGCTTCCTGATTGATGTGATATATATGTGATGTGGATGCTCTTTGCAAGCGCCTTCCCGGTCGCCTTTAAATAGCTAGCACTCTATCCATCCAGCTCAACCACACTGCCCTGCTGCTCAGCGTTAATGCATGCATCATAGGTGGGACAGGATTCCAAGATGTTTGTCATGGGTGCAAAAAAAATAAAAATAAAAATAAAATAAATGCTTCCTCACCTCATCAAATGTGTGGCATGCAAGCATCCGTTCTTTTGATCTGCGTATCCCTTTCTCAAATCCTACATATGCCTAAAAATTAACTACAAGCAGGAACAACATCTAAGAGCATGCCCAACAAAGCAGGAACAACATCTAAAAGAGGATTCCTCTTGCTAGACCCTTTTTCAAATGTGCAGAGAGTGTCAGTCTCACAAAGTTGCCAAGCGCTAGTGGTTGAGCAAGCCTCAGCACGTCTCTCTCACTCTCTCTCTCTTCACTTAATTTTGCTCATAAACAAATATAAAAGCTGGCTCTTAGGACGCCGTTGGAAGCTCTAACATTGTTGTATCAATCTTATAAGGTTTTATCTACATATATTTATTTATTTATATTATCGGTACTCAGCCTAAGATTGAGGTTCTGGTGTGCCCGCATTCTTGATGTTTGTCATGGGTGCAAAGAGAGAGTAAATGCTTCCTCACCTCATCAATGTGCAAGCATCCCCTCTTTCAATCTGCATATCCTTTCCTCAATATATGATCCTAAAGATGCCCAAGAATTAACTACATGCAAGAACAACACCTAACATTGTTGTATAAATCTTGCAAGGTTTTTATCTACATAGATTTATTTATTTTATCAATACTCAGTTGAAGATCGTGTAAGAGGAATAAATTTCGTATAATAGTGAATTGTATTGAATTGAGTCTGCCGATATAATACGAGAGTATACGATTTGGAGGGCAAGACACCTTTCTAGATACATAATCTAACTTACCAAATATATTCTAACAGATAGAAGCTACCGTCTAGTCAGGCAAGTAAGCCGGTCCAAATGGACAACAAGAGGCATGATTTTGTTTTTTTGCCTCGGTCACACGACTTTCATTCCGTGGGCAATATATAGCTCACGCTCTTAGTTGCTGGGAGTAATTTTCACGTAATGCGATGACCAACCCTACGAGCCTATTTTAATCCTATCTATGCTATTTCTTTAGCTATAGCACACGCTCCGAGTCGATTTTAGGTCCCATATCGATTTTCGCGACTCCTGTCCAGATATACACACCACATATATAGTAGGAGATATTTACAAGGTTTTCGTGGATTTTCGAGGCGTACGCCGCCTATTTCGGAGCATTTTGTGGCCATTAGCATCCATTACGACCTGATTTTTGGGCTCGGGAAATCCTTCCCTATTTCTGCGATTTTCACGTTGACTGGATGTGGACGTAACCTGTGATTGAGGCTGCTTCTCCGGGCCAAGAGGAGTCGGCACGCATATTTTTCAACAAAACTGTCTTTCGGGACGTTTTCATGGGTTATAGCACACGCTTCGGCCCATTTTTGACACCAGAACCGATTTTTGTGACACGTGCTTAGATACGCATGGCCTCAAAGTAGGAGATATTTTACGAGGTTTTCATGAAATGTTTGGGACGTATGACCCTCTTTTCAAGCATTATGTGGCCATTAGCACATGTTACAAGCCGGTTTTTGGGCTTGAAAATTCCTCTCAATCTTTGCGATCTTCATGTAGACTAGACTTGGATGCAACCTATAGGACACCTTTGGGTTGCTTTTTCGGGCTGAGAGGAGTCAGCACACATGTTTTTCGCGAAAACTGTCATTTCAGACTATTTTCATAGGCTTTGGGCCGATTTTGGCACCTTGACCGATTTCCTTGATGCCTGCCTAAATACACATGTCTACATAGTAGGAGTCACTTCAAAACAATTTCATGGATTTTCCGAGCACATGATGCCCATTTCGCACATTCCTCCGTAGCTGTGCGATTTTAACGTAGACTGGACTTCGATGCAACCTATGACCTGTAGGACATCTCCCGGGCCACTTCTCCAGCCCGAGAAGCGGCACCCATGTTTTTCCGCAAAAACTGTCGTTTCGGGCCATTTTCATGGGCTATAACACAAGCTCTGTGGCAATTTTCGGCACCCGGACCGATTTCCACCTTCCCAGATACGCATATTAGGAGATAATTCACAAGAGTCTTGTAGATTTTCGGTGCGTACGATTCCCATTACGTTTCGTGGCCATTAGAACCCGTTACAAGCCGGTTTTGGGGGCTTAGCAATCCCTCCCTACCTGTTTGATTTTCACGTAGACTGGACAATTTTCGGGCACCCGGACCGATTTCTGTGGTGCCTGCCGAGATACACACGGCCTCATAGTAGGATACATTTTTGTGGATTTTTGGTGTGTACGACTCCTGTTTCGGGGCGTTTCGTGGCCATTAGCACCCGTAAGCTGATTTTTGAACCTTGGAAATCCCTCCTGATCTGCTTGATTCTCACATAGACTCGACATGCATGCAACCTTCGACCTGTAGGAAACCTCTTGGGCCGCTTCTTCAGGCCAAGAGGAGCCGATACACGTGTTTTTATAGGCTATAGCACAAGCTCCCGGCCGATTTTCGGCACCCAGACCGATTTCCGCGACACTTGCTCAGATGCGCATGGCCTCATGTTATGATACATTTCACGAGGTATTTGTGGATTTTCAGTGTGTACGGCGCCCGTTTCGCGGCGTTTTGTGCAATTAACACTCGTTATGCACCGGTTTCGGGCCTTCGAAATCCCTCCCTATCTGTTTAATTTTTATGTAGATTGGATGTGCACACAACCTGATGTATGCTCTGAATTTGCAAGCGCCTTCCCCGCCTTTAAATAGCACTCCATCGATCGAGCTCACACTGCCGCCCTGCTCAGCGTTAAGAGGATGCATCAAGGCCGGAGCAGCATTCCAACATGTATGTTTGCACGGCTTTGCGAATGGGTGCAGACCCATCTTGTGTTCTGACAAGGTCCCGCTTAGAGTTGAGAACCGAATACGTAGGTAGTCCATGATGACTTTGTTAAGAGAAACTGAAAGCTTAAATAAATGAGAAAACTGAGCTTAAGTTCTGAAAGCGGCCTGGGCGCACAACTTAAAGCGCCCCAGAACACGCGCGATCCAAACGCGCGCGAGCTGATCGCGCGTGGCCCAGCCCAGTAAGGCCCGCTCACAGCCGCACGGCCTTTGGCGCGGACGGAACGAGCGCCGGTCCAGCAGGCCGTTGAACCGGCCTGGCGCGTGCGCGTGCACGGCCCAGTGGCCCAGCCCAGCTTAAGGCAGGCGCGCTGCGAGCCGTCGGATGAGAGGGAGGGGAAATCGAACGGGGCAGATGGGCGGAGCGCGGCGTAAAACCGGCCGAAACCCTAAATCCCTCAGTCCCTCACTCTTTCTCCCTCTCTCCCACTCGCTCCCCGCAGCCGGCCGAAACCCTAGCGAGGACGCCGGAGCAGGACGGCGACGGCGAGCCGCCACGGCGCCACGGGGAGGTGCTCGCCGGCGCAAGCGTGCGAGTCATGCGCGCGGCACCGTCGAGCATCTCCACCTTGGTGCCCTTAGGGCGTGCACGTCGCGCGCAAAGCTGAGGCGCGGCGACGACGAAGCGCCGTGGCGGCGCGACGAGGCGCCACCGAGCAGCTGCGCAAGGCGACACCGGCGAACGCGCGGTGGATCTGAGGCCGCTGAGATTCGTACACACGGCGGGCGGCGTGCGGATCTGATGCGCGGCTCCGGCGACCCAGCATGGCGACGACAAGATGCCTTGCGCAAGCGGGCTCCCGCGCAGCGGGGCTGATGCCGCGCGGGCTTGTCCTGATGCCGGTTTGGCACACGCGCGGCGGGGATGACCCAGAGGCGGCGCAGTGACGACGGCAACGGCGAGATGCCGTGCGCGTGTTGGCGTCCGCGCGGAGCACTGATGCAGCGCGGCCGGAGCTGATGTCGGCGAGAAGTTGAGGTAAAAACCTCATCTTAAAGTCAACTTAGATTCAATTTTAGAGCTGAACTAGACTTAGGGTTAGGGTTTACTCGGTTAGGGTTTAGCGATGAATTAGAACAAAACCTAGAGTACAAAACCCAGATACTTGTCTTAATTTGCTTATCTAATTGTGACATTGCGTGAAAACTTAGATTGCAAGCCGGAACCCTAATTTCTTAAGCCTTAGAACATGAACAAAGTGCTTAATTACTTACTAATTTGATGCTAATCTTAATGCATTGACTAAAACATGACTAAATATGAACATTAATCTTAATCTTAATGCGTTCATGAAAACTTAACTGGAACTTAACTAGAAAACCGTGACTAATTATATGATAAACGCCTCTGTCTAGGGCTAGATCAAGCAAACTGACTGAAAACTAATTAGATCTAGTGCTGATAGGGACTAGGGGATCTAAAACGACCAGTTTTAGGCGTCTGATACCAATTGTTAGAACTAATGAATCATGAACTTAACAGAATCACTAGTCAGAGATAGATCACACCTAGGAACTTAATCTAAACACTGAAATTGACTTACCTGAACTTAGATTCGCCATAGATCAGCCTGTGATTGATGCAGATCAAGTAGGCGATGTAGAAGAGGCTTGGTGTCGATGTAGGACCAGGGCACCGAGCTTACACGACTTCCAGCGGCGTTAGGGATCGGTAGGTTAGGGTTAGGTCTAACTCAGGGGCTTAATTCGTGATTAAGTCACGATCAGGGATAACAGGAGGTTTCCTTTTGCTTATATATGCTGCTGTAGGCGTGGGGCCGGGCCCTTAGATGGGCTGATTTCTGCCTCCCGATCAAGGCAGCTAATAGGGTCTTTTAGTTGGATTCTAATAGGCCTTTCGGTCCAATTGACAGAGGTCAATAATTCCAACAGCTGCTGCTGCTATTGTTGTTGCCCCCGGCCTCCTGATCTGCTGCAGCGGCAGCTAATAGTTCCTGCTGGTGGACCAAGACGAAGAGGGCCACCACCACCGCCAACACGGTGTGCTCCATGGACACCATCATGACCTCAATCCTAGCTTCCTGATTGATGTGATGGATGCTCTTTGCAAGCGGCCGCCTTTAAATAAGTAGCACTCCATGGAGCACAATCATACTGCACCAGCCAAAGGAGTACTTGTCATGGGTGCAAGAACAGAGTAAATGCTTCCTCACCTCATCAATATGCAACAAGCATCCCCTCTAATTTCAATCTGCATATCCCTTCCTCCATGGAGTATATGATCCTGCAACATGCATGCCCAAGAATAAACTACATGCAGGAACAACATCTAGTAATATTGTTGTATCAGTCTTGCAAGGTTTTATCTACATACATTAATTTATTTGTCGGACAAGGATTCCAAGATGTTTGTCATGGGTGGAAAAAAAAGAGAGTAAATGCTTCCTCACCTATATCCCTTCCTCAAATATATGATCCTGCAACATGCATGCCCAAGAATAAACTACATGCAGGAACAACATCTAACATTGTTGTATCAACCTTGCAAGGTTTTATCTACATACATTAATTCATTTTTTTATCGGTACTCAGCGGAAGATTGAAGCTCTTAGATAGTCGGCCACGTGGGTTGGGCTAAATGGGCAGCACGAGGCACTTTTTTTTTGCCTCACCCTCACGGCTCTCGTTTCGTGGGCAATAGCTCGCGCTCTCGGTTGCTGTGAGTGATTTTCACGTGATGCCATGACCAACCCTACGAGCCCATTTTTATCCTCTCTAAGTTGTTTCCTCTTGACCGATTTTCGGCACCTGGATCATTTTCCGTGATGCCTGCCCAGATACTCATGCTCCTAGCAGGAGATATTTCACGAAGTTTTAATGAATTTTTGGAACATACGGCACCCATTTCGAGGTGTTTTGTGACCATTAGCTGTTCTTTTTTTTTTTTTTGCCTTGGAAATGCCTTCTGTCTTAGCGATTTTCACGTTGACTTAACATGGACGCAACCTCTGCGTAGGACACCTCTCAGGCCACTTCTCCAGGTAGAGAGAAGCCCACACACATGTTGTTCACGAAAACTGCCCTTTCGAGCCGTTTTTTATCTCCCCTCTTAATTTTGAGGGGAGTTTTTGGTTTCCAGATTACCCTATTTGCTTCCACATTATTGTTGTTAATAAGAGATTGATACATCGATTCGACAGAGACTTGTCCATGTTGGTGTAAGTCTTCATTGAGCAAGTTTAATAAGCCATTTACTTGGTAGACATTTGTTCTGAGTGGAAAGGGTGAGGTCCCTAGCTAGTTTGAACGTACTGAGATGAGTGATGTGATGGTGCATTATGTTAGAACAAATTGATGATATACTTAATGGGATCAACTAGTCGGTCATTAGATAACACCTAGAAATTAGCTAATTGTTTAGATCAAATTAAAGTGAGATTAATTACTGTGGTAGCATTGTCCATAGCCACCAATCTGAGACGGCAGAAGCAGTAGAAGAGGTAGAGGGCGCCGCAGGTCGATGTAGAATCAGGGCACCGCACTTCCACGCCTTGCAGCACCTTAGTGATCGGTAGATTAGGGTTAGGGCTAACCCTAATGACTAATTTCGTGATTAACACGGATTAGGGAAATCAGGGGATCTCCCTTTAGTTATATAATGCTGTAGACGCGGGGCCGGACTCTTAGATGGGCTGAATTTTGCCTCCCGATCAAGGCAACTAGCCAAGGGTTTAATTGGATTCGGATTGGGCCTTTTGGGCCACTTGACCGAGGTCAATAATTCCAACATTCTCTCCCTTGACCAAAGGTCAATAGCTAATTCTTTATAATATTTATTTTATCAATCACGTGCAGGTAGACATACACAGATCAATAATCTCCCACCTAATCGAACAATCTTAATCTTAAACTTAGACTTATGTTCGCATTATGTTCACACTCAATACCATAACAAAACCTGACGAATCAGTCACCGGAAGCAATACAGGTGTACCGGGACATAATTAACCAAAGTCTGCTACAGTATCTCGATAGAACACTTATTAATCTTAATTGGAAGTTTATTTATTCGGCCTCATCCAGAATCATATTTCAGGTTTAATCACCAAATCCATACTAATTTCGCGAAATAGGATAGGCGATAACACCCTCAATTAGTCATGTTGCTAGCTATTTACTTAAAGCATTAAAATGACTTGATCTTGGGACCCTTCTTTCATAACATAACAATATAGTTGTCAATGGGCTTGACACCATCAACTATATGTCATTACTTGAAGTAATTCTGTAATCAAATACAGTAACATTGAGTACTATCAATGTAGGCTTAATAATACCGGAATATATTTCATATGCCTGTCTGAAACATGCCATACAAAATCAACATAAATAATGCTAATCTTGTTTTAGAGCTTTCTGCAGAATCGCTCATATCTGTAAGAATGAAGGACATAAAACTTAATTGTGCACATTTACATTCATACACCCTCACAAAACCTTATCTGAATTATACTTAATTAAATAAGCATGTTATATGGTGCCTTTAACTTTAAACACCTTTTCCAGTGGACCTTCCCTGGACTAAGACTAATAAAATCTTGTCAAGCATTTCGGCTTGTCATGCTAAGTCAATGTCTTATAGATCTTAGCATGTAGCTTCAATATGAAGCCTTAGGAACGTCTTCCTATTTATCTTACTCTTAATCTTATACTTATGATAAAATTTGCTATATCACGCAAAACTTGCAGGCATAATTATCTTTGCATTCACTCCCTTTGGTCCCATCAAAATGTCAAATTTCCCAATAACTTAGGAAAAACAACACTAGATGTATCTTATGATATGATGAAAAACATTTCTTCTTTCTTGGAATGCATGCTTATTTCTTTCATCTTACGGAGAAAATAATCACCTTAGAGTATCAGAATCTTAATTAATCCACCTTATAAAAATAAATCACGGTTGCCCATGATATGTACAAACTCATAATGAGTTATGAACTTAACATCTTATTTTCTTTTGGAATCACTTCTTCAACAATCTGCAGACCCATTAGAGTCTGCTGTCTTGACTCCATCAGAAAATTACTATGAGATGAACTATACTTATGTTCAAAATTCATAGACCCTTTTATAACCTCTTTTACATAATCTTAGAAATAACTGAGGCTTTCACTTTTGTGCCCAAAACTTAACTTATTATTAAAATATTACGAGTCTCTATTATTGAAAAAACAGCTAATGTAGATCCTCAACAGAGTTAGAAAAGAATGGAGAAACACTTATGGCACGATATGAGAAAATCATATATGTATGTATATATATATACATATCATCTTAAATCATCGATATAGAGGAAACTTATCCTACATCTCAATAAGATTTCTTCTCCCCCATTTCCTTCCATATGAGCTTTCATTGAATTCCGAATAATCAGAATCTTAAACCCGAAGGTCTGGCGGCAACGACATCACGGCGAGTGGCCGTGAGGCGTGCGGGGTCCCGCGCGGCGGAGCTGATGCCGCGCGGCGAGAGGAGATGGCGACGACGACGACGACCCGAAGGGCCGTACGCGTGCCAGGGAGCCCGCGCGGCGGATCTGAGTGCCGCGCGGCCCGGATCTGATGCGCGGCGAGGTCGCGCCAGAGGCGGAGAGCTCGACGGCAGCCGGGAAGGAGAGGAGTTCGTCGGCGGCGCATGCGCAGGGCACGGCGACGACGACGACGAGGTAAGACCTCGATCACTTAATCTTAGTCTCAATGCAAATTAGGGTTAGGGTTAGGTGTGACTTAGGGTTAGGGTTAGCTTATCATGAGGGATAAGAGAAGAACAAGTAGATCAAAAACCCAGATTAGCTTAATTTTCGCATCAATTTTTGTGACATGGCATGAAAAGCAGAACAATTTTGCGACACCCTAACTTCTGAACATAAACAACTAACTTAATTTCTTACTGATCTAACGTTAATCTTAACTAAAACTTAATTAATCATGAGCAATAATCTTAAAAAAAAAAAAAGAGGCAGTCATATGATGCATCTAGACGTGAAACGGTAGTACTAGATCATCCAAACTAACTGAGGCTCGAGTAAAACATGAGAGAATAGATTACTAATCTATGTAACTTAACTGAAAACACCTCTGATTGCATAGCTAGATCAACGAACTGACTTAAAACTAATTAGATATAGCGCTAGCAGAGACTAGGGGATCTAAAACGACTAGATTAGGCATCTGATACCAATTGTTAGAACAAATTGATGATATACTTAATGGGATCAACTAGTCAGTTATTAGATCACACCTAGAAATTAGCTAATTGCTTAGATCAAATTAAACTGAGATTAATTACCTGTGGTAGCATTGTCCATAGCCACCAATCTGAGACGGCAGAAGCAGTAGAAGAGGTAGAGGGCGCCGCAGGTCGATGTAGAATCAGGGCACCACACTTCCACGCCTTGCAGCACCTTAGTGATCGGCATATTAGGGTTAGGGCTAACCCTAATGACTAATTTTGTGATTAACACGGATTAGGGAAATCAGGGGATCTCCCTTTGGTTATATAGTGCTGTAGACGCGGGGCCGGACCCTTAGATGGGCTGAGTTTTGCCTCCCGATCAAGGCAACTAACCAAGGGTTTAATTGGAGTCGGATTGGGCCTTTTGGGCCACTTGACCGAGGTCAATAATTCCAACATTCTCTCCCTTGACCAAAGGTCAATGGCTAATTCTTTATAATATTTATTTTATCAATCACGTGCAGGTGGACATACACAGATCAATAATCTCCCATCTAATCGAACAATCTTAATCTTAAACTTAGAGTTATGTTCGCATTATGTTCACACTCAATACCATAACAAAACCTGACGAATCAGTCACCGGAAGCAATACAGGTGTACCGGGACATAATTAACCAAAGTCTGCTACAGTATCTCGATAGAACACTTATTAATCTTAATTGGAAGTTTATTTATTCGGCCTCATCCAGAATCATATTTCAGGTTTAATCACCAAATCCATACTAATTTCGCGAAATAGGATAGGCGATAACACCCTCAATTAGTCATGTTGCTAGCTATTTACTTAAAGCATTAAAATGACTTAATCTTGGGACCCTTCTTTCATAACATAACAATATAGTTGTCAATGGGCTTGACACCATCAACTATATGTCATTACTTGAAGGAATTCTGTAATCAAATACAGTAACATTGAGTACTATCAATGTAGGCTTAATAATACCGGAATATATTTCATATGCCTGTCTGAAACATGCCATACAAAATCAACATAAATAATGCTAATCTTGTTTTAGAGCTTTCTGCAGAATCGCTCATATCTGTAAGAATGAAGGAAATAAAACTTAATTGTGCACATTTACATTCATACACCCTCACAAAACCTTATCTGAATTATACTTAATTAAATAAGCATGTTATATGGTGCCTTTAACTTTAAACACCTTTTCCATTGGACCTTCCCTGGACTAAGACTAATAAAATCTTGTCAAGCATTCCAGCATGCAATGCAATGAACTGTGCTAGCTAATTGAGATGTCTTATTTGAATGGTCATAATTATTTCCAGCATGCAATGCAATGAACTGCACTGCATGCATTAATTGTCGATCACTGGATGGATCGACAGGAGATCGAGTGGGATGGATCAAGTGGTGGTGCCGGTCACTAGTACAATTGAGGCCTGTAGTGACGTTAGCTCAAAAAGTTTAGTGGCGGACACCTTCCATTCGTCACTACTAGCAATAGGAGTGGCGGACAGTGCTGACGTCATCAGGAAAAATGCTACCAGTGACGGGCAATTCTGACGTCATCACAGTCCGCCATTGCTATTTTCCTACCAGTTGCCGGCTTGCTTACATCAGCCGCACTCAAGTGTCATCTCAGCCCATTATGACCCGTTCCCACCCCAAACAAGTCCCGAGTATAAAACATGGCAACCCTTATCCATTCACTGAACAGCGCCACATCCCTCTCCTCCTCTTCTTTTCCTTGACCGCGCTGCCCTCTTCTCTTCCTCTCCCTCCATCTCCGCCGCACCAAGCACCGTGCTTGGCTCTCCTCTCCTCCGCTCGGGCCGGCCCCCCTCCTCCTCCTCAACTCCAGCCGGAGCGCCTCCTCCTCAACCTCGGCCAGCCGCCTCTCCTCCCCCACGTCCCCCACCTCTCCCTCGACCGGATCTGGAGGAGGCTCCGCGCACGGCGGCGGATCTGGACTGCGCGCGGCGGCGGCTTCGGGGTGCGGGGCCGCCGGATTTGACGCGGGGGCCGCGGCTCCATGGCGCGGTGGCGGCGCGAGCCCCCTTGCTCGGTGCTGGCACGGTCTGGAGCAATCTACGCGGCTCGACGGCGGCTTCGGGGCGTCACGAGCACCCTTCCTCAGTGCCGGCACGGCGAGGTACCTGCTCCGGGCGCGGCGGCAGATCTGGAGTAGGCTCCGCGGCGCGACCGGGGCTTCGTGTGCGACCGGCGTGGATCCAGCGACGACTACTTCGAGCTCGTTCGGCGACGGCGAGGCGTGGATCCGCGACGACTACTACTGCAAGCTCGACGGCGCGGCGGATCTGGGGTGGTGGCTCCAGGAGGGACGACCTCGTCGGCGGCGGACCCGGCCAGGACAACCTCGTCGACGGCCGTGGCGGCTAGGGTTTGGCCACCATGGCGGTTGCCGTGGGCTCGGCGCGGGCCTGCAGTTGCCGTGGGCTCGACGGGCCCGCGGTGGCTGTGGGCTCTTTTTTTTATTTGTTTATTGCCATTGTAGTGGCGGACGCACACGACCGCCATTGCTATCCACCATCTAGCAGTGGCGTTAACGTAGCGGCGGACGGGTCGTCCGCCACTATAGGCCATTTTTGTCCGCCACCGTAGGGTGTTATTGTACTAGTGGGTGTCGCGTTGGCAATTTTCTGGGCGGAGGAAGACTATGTTGGTGTCGAGGTCGAAGGTGAAGCGCATGTCGACCTGCGGCAGCGCGCCGATGAAGGTCCTGTCGCCCGGCAGCACGGCGAGGCAGGCGACCTGGCCCTCTAGTAACACGAAGAGCTTGCTAGGCGGGAGAGTGAGCACCGCGTTGGACTGCAGGAAGTGCAGGTTCACCGTGGGCCAGAATTGGCGCCCGTGAGGGACGCAGAAGGTGAAGCCGGGCCGTTCCACGCGGGGGGCCCCGTGCCCGTGGTACGCCGCCACGGCGTGCTGCTCCAGGGCCTCGTACGCGGGCTGCACCAGGATCAGGAGCGGCGTCGTCAAGTCCACCACCGTGCCGCCGCTCCCGTCGATCTCGCTGCGCTGGAACGTGGCGGCGTTGATGCCTGGCAGCTTGTGGCCGCCGACGCTCACGCCGGCGAGGTCCACGAAGTAGGGGCCGTAGTCAGCGGCGTGGTTGCCGTTGCACGGGAGCTAGTTTTGAGGGGAGCTTTTGGTTTCCAGGTTACCCCATTTGCATATTTCCCCATCTATTATATATATATTTGACGTCAAAAAGGAGCCACCACGTTCGCTGTAAAATGCTAGAAATTCCCACATTAATCCGAGAAAATAAGAAGAGAAAATTACCCACCACTGCCATTATGAAACAATTAGTCAGAAAACCCCCTAAAAATATTTATAAAATAGCTAAATTCGGAATAATAACAAATAGCCAAAAATACCCCTCACTCCTATTTTTAAATTACCCACCATGCCATTATGAGTCAAAAAATAGCTAAA
The DNA here is from genome assembly GCA_007726485.1 of Eragrostis curvula. Lineage (NCBI taxonomy): Eukaryota > Viridiplantae > Streptophyta > Magnoliopsida > Poales > Poaceae > Eragrostis > Eragrostis curvula. The sequence continues at coordinate 358,316 of CM017440.1, read as the reverse complement.
TTCGGAATAATAAAAAATAACCAAAAATACACTTCACACCTATTTCTAAATTACCCTTCATGCCATTACAAGTCCAAAAAAATAAACTTAGATTTAAAAATTAGCTAAAATATCTCTAATTCCTATTTTTAATTTACCATCCATACCATTATGAGCCCAAAATAGCTAAATTTTGGAATAATAAAAATATCCAATAGACACTTAATCCACCGTGATATGTCTAGCTAGCATGGCACATTATCTTATTTTTAGCATGACACATTTCCTTTGAAAGGTTTATTTGTAGTACGACACATTCTTTTTTTTTTCTACCATGACATATGTTGTTTAGCATGCCACGTTTGAACCAACTTCACTTCTAAAAATCAAATATGTTGTTAGATAAGATACAATTTAAGATAGATGATGGCTCATCTCAGACTCAAATTGAGGTACAATGAGAAATTTTCCAATCTATTTTCTACTATTTTATAAATATAGAATATAAAATAAGCAATTATAATAATTTATGTTAAACTTCTATAAAAATATTTGAAATAGTATTGTAATCTAGCCGCGCAAATGCGCGGGCAACCATACTAGTTATCTATTATATATATAATTGAACAAGCACCTACGTTCGTTCTAAAATGCTACAAATTCCCACGTTAATCCAAGAAAATAAGAATAAAAATTTACCCACCATTGCCATTATGAAATAATTAGTCACACCTATTTCTAAATTAACCATCATGCCATTATGAGTCCCAAAAAAAAGAAAAATTCGGAATAATAAAAAATAGGCAAAATACTCTTCATACTTATTTCTAAATTACTCACCATGCCATTATAAGTATAAACATAGCTTAAAATTATCCTTAATACCTATTTCTAATTCCACCATACCATCATAAGTCCAAAAATAGCTAAATTCAAAATAATAAAAATATTAAATAGATATTTATTTGAACATGTGTCAAATTAAAATTTAAAATCATATGAACGTAACATATAATTCCTCTTTAAATTGTTGGGTTGACACACCTTAACAGGTTCAAAGCTTTGATTGGCTCAAAAACATAAATTGCGGTGGATCATATTATGTATTCTATTTTGTTAAAACAAATTTGAAAAAGAAGCAGTCCAAGAGGAAACAATGCTCATGGAAGAACAATAGATAATAATCAGCAGAGGGGGTGTGACGAAACAAATTACGAAAAAAAAAGGTGGGAGTTCTATATTATTAAAATTGCATAGAAAAGCATCAACTCTATTCTATTTGCTTGGGTTAATAAAGGATGCAGATATGTTATGATTGACATAATATGTAAGTATTCAGTAGAGTAACAAGAAATTATCATCACACACACAAATTGACAGACTCGGTGAATTACGAAAAAATGGCGGGAGTTCTGTTTTATTAAAATTGCATAGAAAAACATTAATTCTATTCCATTTGCTTGGTTTAATAAAGGATGCAGATAAGTTCTGATTGACATAATCTATAAGCATTCAGTAGAGTGATAAGAAAATATCATCACACACACTCGGTAGACATTGGTTCTGAGTGGAAAGGGTGAGGTTCCTAGTTTGAACTGAGATGAGTGATGGTGGATTAATTATCGTTTCCGTTTTGCACGACCGGACACTGTATCGCAGGGATGAGAGTGATACTTGAATTGCCTATGACATGTCCACCTGTTACATCGCCGGCGGCAACAAGTGATCGAGGCGAGCACAGGAGATGAGGGGACGTGCTTGAATCACATCTCGATCTCCTATTTGAATTTATTTGAGAGCATGTTTATTTTTTGACGATTGAATATTGCTTACCACGACATGCTATATGCGTACAGCATCGTCGATCACTGGATGGATCGACAGGAGCTAGAGTGGGATGGATCAAGTGGTGGTGCCTGCAGTGTCGCGTTGGCAGTTCTCTGGGCGGAGGAAGACTGCGTTGTCGTCGAGGTCGAATGTGAAGCGCGTGTCGACCTGCGGCAGCGCGCCGATGAAGGTCCGATCGCCCGGCAGCACGGCGAGGCAGGCGACCTGGTCCTCGAACGTGACGAAGAGCTTGCTAGGCGGGAGAGTGATCACCGCGGGGGACAGCAGGAAGTGCAGCTTCACCGTCGGCCAGAATTGCTGCCCGCCGCGGACGCAGAAGCTGAAGCCGGGCCGTTGCACGCGGGGCATGTTGTGCCCGAGGTACGCCACCACGGCGTGCTCCAGGGCGTCGTAGGCGGCCTGCACCATGATCAAGAGCGGCGTCGACACGTCGACCACCGTGCCGCCGCTCCCGTCGGCCGCGTTGCGGCGGAACGTGTTGGCGTTGAGGCCTGGCAGCAAGGCGCCGTCGACGCTGACGCCGGCGAGGTCCACGAAGTAGGGGCCGTAGTCCCAGGCGTGCTCGGGGTTGTACAGAAGCGGGGCGCGGGCCATGCCTCTGGTGCTGGGGACCTCGTCGCCCAGCCGGAGGAAGCCGTGGCGGTGCCCCGGCCCCGCGCGCAGGCAGTAGGAGAAGCGCCGCGCGTGATGGGCTCGGACGTACTGCATGATGAACAGGTGGCTCGCGTCCACCGCCAGCAGCCCATGCCCATGGACATTACTGGTGTTGTTGTTTTTGTTGTTGACCCCCTCTGCTTCCGCCTGATGCTGCTGCTGCTGGAGGAAAACGAGGGCTGCCACCGCCACCACCACCAACACGGCGTGCTTGTCCATGGCTTCGATCGATCTAATTTGCCCATGAGCCTTCCCGGCCTTTAAATAGCGGAGGTAGACGGCGTTGCCGTCCACATCATCGTGTTAATGATCTTCCATGTCCTGAGAAGGATTCCAAGGTGCTCGTCGTGGGTGCAAACAGAGTAATTGCTTCCTCAAGTCATCAATGTGTTGCATGCAATGCAAGCAGCATCCCCTGCTGTGTCGATCTTTTGGGTTTCCCTTCCCCAGTATCGATCAGTTCGTACAAAAATTAACTACATGCAGGAACAACATCCATCCATCACTGTGTTGTACTATCAATTTCGCAAGGTTTCACACGTACAATCGACTCTCTCAGGCAGGCCAGTTTTATCTCCCCTCTTAATTTTGAAGGGAGTTTTTGGTTTCCAGATTATCCTATTTGCTTACACGTTATTGTTGTTAATAAAATAAGAGATTGACACATCGATTGGACAGGAGACTTGTCCATGTTGGTGTACTAGAGCCTCTTTGGCACGGATTTTATTGTGGTTGCAGCTGCAGGTTCGTGGTGGACAAGGAGGAGGAGGGCCACCAGCGCCACGACCACCAACACAGTGTACTGCTCCATGGCCTCAATCCTTCTCCTTCCTGATTGATGTGATGGATGCTCTTAGTTTAAATAGCGCCTTCCCTTTAAATAGCAAGCACTCCGATCCATCGACCTCAACCACACTGCATGCCTGCTCAGCGCGTTAATGCATGCATATATCAAAGGTCCGACAAGGATTCCAAGATGTTTGTCATGGCTGCAAAGAGTAAATGCTTCCTCACCTCATCAATGTGTTGCATACAAGCATCCCCTCTTTCAATCTGGATATCCCTTCCTCAAATATATGATCTTACATATGCCCGAGAATTAACTACATTCAGGAAAAACATCTAGTAACATTGTTGTATCAATCTTGCAAGGTTTTATCGGTTCTCAGCTCCCGTGTAGTCGGCCACGTGAGTTGGGTTAGGGTTTAGGGTTAAATGAACAGCACAAGGCACCTTTTTTTTTTTTTTTTTTTTGCCTCGCCCTCACGGCTCTCGTTTCGTGGGCGGTTGGTTGCTGGGAATGATTTTTCACATGATGCAATGACCAACCCTACGAGCCATTTTTATCCTCTCTAAGCCATTTCCTTATCTATAGCTCATGATTTCAAGGTGGGGTGATCCAATTTCAAGTATTGGCATGATCAACCATCTGAGACCTTTTTTGGCCCTTGTAAGTCATTTCGTGGGATGGAGGCCATTTTCACATAATGGCACGATCGACTCTCTCAGGTCAGTTTTATCTCCTCTTAATTTTGAGGGGAGCTTTTGGTTTCGAGGTTACCCTATTTGCTTCGACATTATTGTTGTTAATAAGAGACTGATATATGATTGGACAGAGACTTGTCCATGTGACCATGTTGGTGTAAGGGGGTGTTTGGCTCCTCACCACACTCTGCCACACGTAAAGTTTGGCGGGGCCACAGAGGTTCGCTTGCTGCTTGGTGTGTGGATATGTTGACATACAAGGCATATACGTGTTCTTGATGACTATTTGATGGGGCTAATGTATTAGTGAGCTATTTGTTGCAAGTATATTGCTCATTGTTAAGTTTGGGTAGCACCTTAATTATTTGGAACAATTGATGCTAAGGGGCTGTTTTGATATGTGCACACAAAGTGTTCCAATGAAATGCCTGTGAGGACCTAGATTGCTAATTTGGTCACTTCCGCTCACATATGTCGATGTGTATCTTTCTCGACTGAAGTGTAAAAAGGCCTAACCATTTATCCTCCCAAAAACTAATCTTGCTTTCCATCATTAAGGGCACCCACAGTGGTGCAGACAGCTGCTGTCTGTGAGTGTCTCGATTGTCGCATACAGACAGCAAAACAGACAACTCGTACAATGGGTTGTCTGTTAGTCTGTTTATATACAATTTAATTCATGTATGAGACTACAAAATAAGAGGATCAAATGTGAAGTTAATTTTGTACACCATATTGTTACTTGTATAAGAGAATAAATCATGATGATGTTAGTTTCAGGTATTGAGTTTGTGAAATTATTCACTCAAACGCACATCTATAGTTATTAAGAAAATATGATAAGAAAATTTATGTAACAAAGAACACATATCTCCTGCACGGCTCTGCTCCACTCCCAGCAATTATCCAAGGCTATCTTATCTTCTTACCAATGCTTCTTCTCCACTCATTCTTTCTTTTCCTCGTTCTCTCTCTTCTTACCCATGGTGAGGAGCTCGAGCTCCAGTCGGTGCTGTGCAAGGGCTGGGTATCGAGGAGCTCAAGGTGACTAGCAAGAGCTCGACGTCGCATCGCTCGCTCAGCATCGGCCTCTTGTTCGTTTTGCAGCTGAGCTGTTTTATTTTTCTCTCTTCCCCTCTCTACCTCTTTCTTCTGACCCAGGCCGCCTCCAATGGGAGCAGATCGTTGACGGCGAAGCTTGCTCAGGTAGGTGTCCAGACCATCAAAATGGTGTCATTCGGTGCTCTCCAAGATAGTTTTGTGATTGATTCGAGTCGATTTGTGATTTTTTAGGTGAATTTCATCTTCCCCATTTTTTTCATCACAGCTAGCATCCATGAACGGGCTAGTCCGGTTGCCGTCGCACCGCTGCGTTGAACTGGATGGGTCTGCGGCGAATCTCTTGCTCCACACGACGCACATGCACAGCAAATCTGGGCGAGCTGTCTTCTACTCGCAACGACGAGTACAACGGGAGCGGCTCCTTCGTTTTGGCCCGGGAGCACGAGCTGGTGCCGTCGCCTCAAGAGACGACAGCGGGAGCCGTCTCCTCTCTACACGGGGTGTTTTTTACAAATAGCACGGTATACAGACGGCACATAAAGACGCGTTGTGGGTGCCCTAAGGTGGGGAAGTCTCCAAATAAAAGAACTTGCAAGACAAACTGTGAGCAATTAATTGTTGCCACATCCGCTCTTCATTGGGCAACTTAAGAAGCCATTCTCAGTTAGTGGATATTGGTTCTGAGTGGAAAGGGTGAGGTCCCTAGTTTGAACTGAGATGAGTGATGGTGCATTAGTATATATACTTGAAGCGCCTGTGGCCCTGTGACATATATGTCCACCTGCTACATCGATCGCCGGCGGCAACAAGTGAGGCGATCAAGCACAAGAGACGAGGGGACGTGCGCTTGAATCACATTTGATAGATTATTATTTCCGGCATGTTTTTTTTTTTTTTTGATTGATCGAATTAATATTGCTTACCACAACTGCCTCGTGGCTTATTTCCAGCATGCTATGCTATGCGTACATCATCATCGATCACGTACTGGATGGATCGACAGGAGAGTGGGATGGGATCAAGTGGTGGTGCCAGTACGTGTGTCGCGTTGGCAATTCTCTGGGCGGAGGAAGACTGCGTTGGCGTCGAGGTCGAAGGTGAAGCGCGTGTCGACCTGCGGCAGCGCGCCGACGATGAAAGTCCGATCGCCCGGCAGCACGGCGAGGCAGGCGACCTGCTGGCCCTCCTCGAACACGACGAACAGCTTGCTCGGCGGGAGCGTCACCTCCGCGCTGCCCCCGGAAGTACGTGCAGCTTCGCCGTCGGCCCTTGGACGCAGAAGTAAAATTGCTTGTAAAATTGCTTCTGTCCAAAGCATAAAGTAGGCTAAAAAATATCGATCAATCAACTTCTTAAAAACCTCTCAAAGATGAGTAGCAATAAGCAAACTTGCTTTTCACACATTAGATTCCGGTACAGATTTCAAGCATCAAAAAAACATGGAACAGAAAATGAGTAGCCCTCAGCACGGCGCACTCTTGGTCCAGAAATAATACAGGGCAGCGAGCTTCAAGAGTTCTGACTTGCATGGCCAAATATGTACATGAACATCTTCACATGTGGTGACTTGCTTTCTTATCATCTGAGAGCCTAATAATCAGTGCATCTTCACTTCTTCCAGCTGCAAACAAAGATTTCTGCAATATAAGATCGTACATGGAAACAAATAACTATGAACAATTAAATCATAATTAAATACTTGGAATCATTCTATCATGGTAATGTATTGCAAAATTGCTATGAAACATGGTTTCGAAAATGTTTTTTGTGCAGGGACTAAATGAGAATAAATCACATCCTCACCCTCACTGTAAAATTAAGGGAGTATGAACTATGAAGGAGGAATAATTCCACCTTTAAATGCATAACCTAATACTCCATTCTCCACAATATACACATATCTAGAATTCATTGGTCAAATATGTAGAACTGATGAATTAAGTTGCTTCACAGATCCTGGTAAAATACTTTCAATATAAAATAAAGTGCTCTGCTATTCAGAATATATTTGCTATTGGTAATAAAAAAAGTACTTTACACAAGCCCATGACAAATGCTTTCATTATCAGATAAAAATGCTTTGTAATGCAAAATATATTTTCTATTGGTAATGAATTAAAGTACATTACACAAGTTCATGTCAATGTCTTCAATATCAGATAAAAATGCTTTGTAATGCAAAATATATTTGCCATTGGTAATGAATTAAAGTACATTACACAAGTCCATGTCAAATGCTTTCAATATCAGATAAAATGCTTTGTAATGCAAAATATTTGCTGTTGGTAATGAACTAAAGTCCTTTACACAAGTCCTTATAAAATGCTTTCAATATCAGATAAAATGCTTTGTAATGCAAAATATTTTGGCTACTAGTAAAGAATAGAAGTGCGCACAGGTCCCTTTTTTCAGCAAAAGAAGTCGAGAATTCCCAAAAGAAGTAAAATATGACTAGAACTCACATAAATTTTGTCAAGAACTAGTGTTCTCTCATTGTCAAAATTAATACTCCTGTATTAAAATGATGATGCCCGGACACTGCTCGTGAGATGTTTCTTAGTTCAGTCTGACAGTTGGAAACATCAAGAATTCACATACAGGAGTAGCAGATAGGGAGGGATACACTACATACAGATAATACTACAAACAAAGAGCACTAATATTAAAAACAAAAAAAGATGGACAATGTGCATGAAAATAGCGTATACAGATTTTGTAGTTCAAAAGTGTGTATGCAAAAGCACAGATAGAAATTGATAAAACCGTACCTTGGTTCTGCAAGATAGCAAGTTGCTGTTGGTTTCAAAAAGTCCTCAACATCATGAAATCTGCACATACAGGGGATCAAGTGGTAAGGCTCAAATAGCAGCAATATCTCAAAAGGTTAAAAGGCAAAAGTAAAAGAAACAGTTATCAGCAGGCCATATCCTATAGCAAAACCTATTGAACAATAACTGATGTGCCATATCGTTCTTGATAGTAAAAGGTAACTCTGGAAAACACTAATTTAAATGAACAAAAGCAATATGCAAGCAGTAAATATGGTATGCTGCACTCACACAAATTTGGCTCCACGGTTAAAATTCCTACACATGATTCTATGTTTATGAAAAATGATTATTAGTGAATTTTCAGGCACAAATAATAGTAAGTTTCCAAGAAAATACTACATGGTTACATGTCTCAATAATTTAGCCTATATGCTGCCACTTGTAAGTTGGCAAGATAAACTCATGCTGACACCTGTAGATAAAATATAAATATTATGCATGGATGTCAAAATAAACTCTGAATCCAAATTACATGAACACAGAATACAAACTCGTAAATTCATCAACCTGATCATTACGAGGAACAAAATAAACCAGGAAACGTCTTAAGTCACATCAAAAGTCACGGAGAACATAAGAAATGTACCTTGATCAGCTTTCAACAGTTTCCTTCTAAAATGATATCAAAAGCTGTGGTAAGAAGCTAGTCTTGCACTGCATTTCTGAAGACACTGAAAAAGGCCATTAGCTTCCTCCATCAGTTTCCAAACAGATACATGTAAAAAAAAAAACGAAATCTGTGACACACCAATGACAATTTAACACACACTGAATTGCATAGCAAAAAAGGGCAACTCTGCATTATGGTCAAGTGGCCCTAAAGATGTAAATCAAAATCATTTGCTTCCACAATTGCCAAAACCCTCCAATCTGTAGTCCAGACTGAGTACTAATCTATCGACAATAGTGAAATGTTCATCTACAATAGAACCTAAAATCGAGTGCTAATCTACCCACTATAGTGAAATGTTCATCTGCATTAAAGTACCAAAACGTAGCTGAAAATGACCCGTGGATGTGCTAGTAACTACAAAACATGGATACGTCTCCTGAAGCCTGGGTACGTACTGGATACTCGTCGGATACGGATACGTCTTGGATACGCCTTGGATACGTATCCAGGAAGTATCCAATTAAAAATAAATACAGGAAAATCGGATACTTCGGTCCGTACGTATTGGGCTGAATTTGGCCCAATATCGGATACGTATGAGCCCAGCAGCAGCCCAGTTAAGGAGTTATCTGCCCTGCTTCCCTTCTCAGTCTGTCCGTGACCTAGCCGCCAGCAAGTTTGTCACACGGCAGTACGGCACTAGAGGAGGAGGAGAAGCCGACGCACGCCTCCACAGCAGTGAGATGGCCGGAGAGCTCACCGGCGGCGAGTCAACGGTGATCAGCAGGGACAGGCGGGCTCATTTGCTTCCTTTCCTTCTCCTTTCCCCATCAGAATCAGTGACGCCCCCGCCCCTTCTATTTCTGAGATTATTTGTTTCGATCTTGAGTGGATGGCCACCCCAAGGTCAAGTAGCGCTGCATCTGCTTCTTCTGAGTTGAAGCTCATCTGCTGCAGATCCTTGGCAAGGGAATCAATCCGTGTAATAAAGTGACATTTGAGATGCTGACTCAGATGAGAAACGAAGTTCAAAAGTGCAAATAATTAGCGCAGAGAGCCAAAACTAGAACTGTAGCCACATGAGCCTGACCAGCTGCTTGCTGCTAAGCCATTATTATTTTGCATATTCACTATATTTTTTTAAAAAAAATATATTATTAAACGTATCCATGTATCGGGTTGTTTGGGAAAATGCCGTATCCGTATCCGCCGGATACTTATAGACGTATCCGTATCCGTGCTGCGTAGGCTAGTAATAGAAGTGTTCAGTAATAATTCCTAAAGGAGAACTAATCCAGGCGCTCCACTGTTTTTTTACCCAAGGGCCAAAGCTTCACAAGAATTCGTGGCAACATTCTCTCAAGCAGGTTCAGATCAGAACCCGGTTGAACTGCTACTAGCAGCCACCAAACTTAAGCTCTGCTATTGGCCAACAAACCCACGAGTTCATGGACGAAGCTACAGGGAAAAAAAAACATAGCCTAGACAAGCCGTTCTACTATGGACGGGACCAACGGCCAAGGCAGTGGCGCACTAGGGAAGAGTAACGCAGGCGGCATTTGGTCGAACAGATGGAGGGCGCCACAAAATCTAATCCTATGCAACAGGGAGAGACGGAGGATGGGTACAGTCCGGACACGCACCTGCCGGAGGGGAAGAAGATGTAGCCATTCGCGACGGGTTCCCGGTCCTGGCGCACTCGACGTCGCCTCGCCGGCGACTCCCTCCTCCGGCGGCAAAACCATAAAATGGCGGTGGCAAAAATCGCACACAAAAACCATGAAAATCGCTGAGATTCGGAAGCATATCGATCGATGAGGCGACGAATAAGTACCAGGAGACGAGGCGGCGGAGGGAAGCTGTCCCCTCGTCGGCGATTCCCTCGTCCGGCGGCGAAAGCACGGGCGATTTTGCGAGAGCGAAGAGAGCGGAAAGCACGGAATGAAATGGGGGAGCGAACCCGGGGTGGACCCTCGTGGACCCCACGCCACCGACACCGCTCCCGAGCCGTGTGGTCTCCCGCCGCTGGATCTCCATCCCACGGCGCACGCGGAGGCCGCCGCGCCAGAGCGTTAACGCGCGGCGGATGGTTAAAATTCCTGGGCCAAGTGGGCCGGGCTAAATGGGCAGCACGAGAAACGTCCGCGGCGGCGTTGTATGCCGTTCGTAGCTCCGCTAGGAGAAGCGATGCTCCAGGAAACGCTGCATGAAGACGAAGCAGTGCCTGGACGTACGTCCTTGGTCAACAAGTTTCTTTGTGGTGGTGGAGGAGCAGCTAGGGACACCAGCGCACATGAATCGAAGGCGCTTCTGCTCATGAATCGAAGGCGCTTCTGCTAGTTTTCAGCCACATGATCGATTTATTTGCCAAAGACGACATCGATTTGCATGCATGCGCTCATCTCTGCAACATCGATCGTGTGTCAGATAATCCAAATTAACTCCGAACGTTCAATACTTTTTTTTTTCAAAATAAATATGAAATCCAAACGGCACCAGCCACGGAAGAATAGATGCTTGAGATTTTTCATCTCAATCAGTAACTGTTATTATTACTCCATGCATACCAGACAGTACTGAACTTCAGTAATGTGAAAACAGTATCATAATTCATCACCAGCTGAGTGCTGTATTCCAGTATCACCCACCAGTCGGGTGTTCGTTTCATGGGGATCTAAAATTTAAAGGGATCTAAAAAAAGAATCTTATCATTTAAGAGTACTAAATAAAGTTTAATTACAAAACTAACTACAGAACCCCTGGTCTAATTCGCGAGACGAATCTAATGAGGGTAAGCAATCCGTGGTTAGACGATGGTTACTGTAGCATTACTGTAGCAAAATATAGCTTACTTAGGCTCGTTAGATTCGTCTCGTAAAGATGTACCCATCTGTAAAAAGGTTTTATCATTAAACTTTATTTAGTACTAGATTCTCTTTATTTAGAGGCCTCTAAAATTTAGCGCTAAAAGAAACGAACAGGGCAATAGCCGCTAGCAACTAAAGTCAACCACAGCGAATACCGAAAGGGGAGCATAGTAACAGTAGACAAATGATTATCAAACCAGTTCTTATATATTCATCCTCTGTACCCGTCGTTACAGAGCAAGACACAAACATACAGACCGAGAGAGTTTGGCAGGATCGATGCTACGACCACACCAACGCACACGGACACATCAGATACCAAAGAGGGTAAATAAAGTCAAGGTTTCAAACCACACAGGAGGGTGATGCACGCTCGAGAGCCAGATCAATACACGCATGGCTCTTCCTTATTGTATACGTATGGGTTCACTCACACATGGAAGCTCGATCAGCTGCTGCTGCTTCCTCGGGCACATCAGCAGTTGCAGGGGTTGCACTTGCAGTTGGCGCCGCAGCCGCAGGCGTGGGCGGTCTCGCCGGACTCGGCCGCCGCCTCGAACTGGGCCTTGTGCTCCGGCGCCACGCCGAGGACCACGGTGGCCTGGGCGCCGCTGCTCTGCTTCTCCTCAAGGTCAGGGTACATCTTGCTGCAAATAAAGTCAACCACAAATTATATTGTTAACCAATCGGATCGCCAGCCAAAGAAACAATTGATTCTTCAGCAGAACATGTGTATTAGCTTAACAATTTGAACTAATTCAACAACTAATCTTTCGCATGCTGTTTTTGCTAGAAACAACCACACGGAACGGAAGCATGCGTACGTACCCGCACTTGCAGTCGGAGCCGCAGCCGCAGTTTGATCCGCAGTTGCACGACATCTTCTTGATCGATATGTGACTGAGAGAGGCTAAAACGAACTCTGGATGCAAGGAACTTTGCTTTGAGATTGTTTGAGCACACTGCAGAGCTTCAGCCGGACACCGCTATTTATAGCACTCATCAGTTTGTTCGGACAAGCACGCAACAATACAAAGCGGTGTTGTTGCGTGTCACGACGAGATAGGGCCGTCCCTAGAATCGGTTCTTTTGATTGTCTAATGCACATTTTCTTCTTCTTTTTTGTTTTATGAAAAGAGTCCAATGGAAATTTTCCGGACGGTCCATTATCCTTGAGAGCGAAAGCTTTGCATAAAAGATTCCGATCAAGTTGATAATTTTGAATGGTCATTGTCTTTTCCCTCTCCTTTCTTTTTGAGAAGAAACCATTTTGTATCGTTTCCATCATCAAGAAAGAAAACAAAATGCGCAATTTGTATCGTCCCTGTCAATAGAGATATGATGTTACCGTATCCCATTCGATGGTTAGTTCTGGGGTAACATATTCTCAGCCGCTAAGCTCAGAATTATAGCCTTTACACACTACCACTCAGTGAGATTGGAGCCTGTATAGAACAGGAGGCCGAGAATTCAACGCATGCATAATGGACCACTCCTTTACTTGACGAATTTTGTGGATAGAGTTCCTTGCGTCTGTGTTTTTCAGACGTGCCGTATTATTGGGGGTTGTTTTGTGTTGAAAGCAACAATGCGTGGTTGACTCGTGCTCTACCCTTGTTCTCACCGTACCAGGCCATCACGTTAACCAAATATATAAGAGCAAACAATATATTTGACGTCGCTGTACATATCCATAATGACCTTATTAATTAGCAACTGTTCCCAGGCAAGAAATGGGCCGGCCGTCTTGTTTCTTCTCGAAATCACTTCTGTCCAAGATCAAAGCAAGTAGCTTTCAGATATACTGTCTACAAAATTATGCCATATACACGCTTATGCATAGACTTAGGATATATAGAAATTTGTGTACCGTTTTTAAATCCTATGTTCAGTACGTACTATATATTTGCACAAGTTTATCATTTACTTGGCTTGTATCTACATTGTCAACTTGTCTGCATCAGCTGCTCTAAGTTGTGACTGAGACAACAATAAAATATCACATCCGCTGGCACCGCGTCGACATCTAGAGGATGATTTGTTTTACCATTTTTGGTGGTGAGCATAAAAAAGGTTATCACATAGGACTAACAAAGATTATGTTAAATCCTCATTACTCCATACGTCAGGGGATCTGAAATTCGTTTCTTTGTTCACAAATTCATAGAAAGGATCATATCATGTTTCAGAAAGAAGAAGAAAACCGCAAATTTTTAGATGAAGAAGTATACTATATAAAGTAGAAACTTTTCCATTGAATTCCCTTATACATCATGAATTACTGGCTTCAACATTTAGCTCTACACAGTATTTTACAAGGAGGTAGGTCTCATGCCTGAATTGGTTTCTGCCGTTTGACAGTTAACAATGCTATCTGATCCAGGTCCACCTGTCATGTCTAGCCAGCATAGAGTTTATTTTTTGAGTCAAGCATAGAGTTTTAAATAAAGATCACAAATTTTTTCTTGTTGCAAATACTCCAATGTTTGTGAAAATCTCTGTGCACGGAGAGGAAGCGAAAATTCTGGGGCTTTCTGATTAGATTGTTGATAAATTAACTTGGATCAGCGACGTGCTGGGACTTGGGCCGTGCCGTGCGGGCCGGACCTCATGTGCTTCATGCCAAGAAGATTCGGCCTGTGGCGGCCGATCGTGCTGCGCCAAGGTTGTCCCATTTCCTGCGGTCGCGATCGTTCGAAACCCGCCAAAGCTTTCATTCCACCACAGCCGCGTCGTCAGCTCCAGCACGGCACGACTTGACCCCGGCGCGGGTCAAGGTCTCCCCCTGGCCTGGTCCACCGTACCCATCCTTCACCGCAACATGCCGCGCGGCTCCAATACTTCTCCGTCGGGTTCGTCCGTTATAGTTGATGGGCAGTGACCGTGCTCATGTCACACATTACTGCTCGGTGACTTCACTAGGATTAGATGATCATCCTTTCTCTTCTGGTGAAGCCTGTTCAAAATCCTGGAAATAATTAGTGCATCCTCCCTTCCCTTGTGGAGTCACTAATTCAGGCTCGATTATTGCTGTGTTGACGAGCTACCAATATATGAAGACAGAAAGCAAAACCAAACTCTTAATTAGAAATAGTTTGTTCCACGTTACTAGCTCCGATTTCTACTGACTCTACTAGCTTTTGGTTCTAATTCTACGTTTTGAAGGAGGTTTATTGGATTGTATCACCAGGATGGGGGCAGAAGCACATGCAACATGTCAATGTTTTGGCACTCTTCATTTGTGTACTTCTACTACAACTACAAATTGCAATACAAATCATCCCATTCAGTACGAATTCCATTGGGACCAATCCATCGGGACCAAATCCACTAAGTATAATGCATGGTTTTGATGGGTTTGTGACTATCAAGTCGTCCTGGAATCAGGCGCGTACAAGCGGACAAGCTCCACAACCAAGGAGAAAATGAAAGAATCAAGGGGTGTTCGTTGCATGGGGTCTAAAATTTAGAGGGAAGAATTTTGTTATTTAAGAGTATTAAATAAAGTTTAATTACAAAACTAACTGTAGAACCCCTGGTCTAAATCGCGAGACGAATCTAACGAGGGTAGGTAAGCCGTGATTAGACACTGGTACTGTAGCATCACTGTAACAAAATATAGATTAATTAGTCTCGTTAGATTCGTCTCGTAAAGATGTACCTATCTGTAAAAAAGTTTTGTTATTAAATTTTATTTAGTACTCTTAAATAATAAGATTCTCTTTGATGTGACAGGTTTAAATACTAAATGCTAAAGCTACCATCACCCCCAAGTCGCGTCCTGCCATGGCGTGAGATCGCTCCTTTTGTTGGGGAACTTGATTGATCTAGCGACTAGCTCGGCAGCAAGAAAATCAACCAACACTACTGAAATCGACGAGTTTCCCTAGGATTTTTCATTTTCCCTAGAGATCTTTGGAAGAATCATAGGGAAAGAAAATTTCCCTAGAGTTGCTTTAAAAACCATAGGGAAAAGGAGCATATCCCTAGAGCTGCTACAGAAGCCGTAGGGAAAGGGAGCGTAGGGAAACATCCTGAGAATTTTTTAAACAATCGTCTTCTCTCTCACCAGTCACCACTGCCTGCCGACATCTCTCTCTTTCTCCTGCCGCATCCATCTCGTCCCCTCCCATCCATCTCCTCTACTGCCCGCCGGTCCTATGGACGTCTGTGACTAGGCCTCGTGCGCCGGGCACGGTGCAGCAAGAAGCTCCATTCGCCTCCCCATCTCGGTAAGAGAAGGAAGAGCAGCTCCATGGGATCTAGCTGTTGTGATTTTCCTCATCCTAATCCGCTCTACCTCTCCTCTCTCTCACCAAAGTCTGCGCAGGCCAGCGAGCAGCAGTGGAAGCAGCTACGAAGGGATTGCCTTTCAAAGGAAATAAGCAGGTGCGAGTTACCTAGTACTCTGTTTTCCCCCACCAAATCTTGTGGAATTGCTTGCTATTCTTGCTAGATTTACTTTGATTTCACATTTCTCTCTCTCAAATTCTTACTGCAGGATTGGATCCGTGTTGTTCCATTTTGCTCAAGGTAAGAAGGCAAGTTCTTTCTCAAATTTGCACTTCGATCTGTGTTGTTCCATTCAGCGGCAAGTGACTTCGATCCGTGTTGCTTCATTGCAGCAGCAAGTGACGGCGCCGGGTTGGCTGGTGTCGACACGCGGGGCTGCGACGGGCGCCGTGAGCGTTGTCGGCGACGGCACGAGGTGGCTCTGCCTCTGCGACGGGCGCCGGCGGGCATCTGCGGCAGCGAGGACGGGCGTCGGCTCGGATCGAACGGCTTGCCTCGGGCAGCGGGTCGGCTCCGGCAGGGGGCGGGGGCTATTTTATATATATATTTTTTTCTGTGGGGATTTCAAGTTCCACCGTGCTCCTCCTGCTGTAGTCCTATATAAGAGGGTCGCTTCCTGGTGGCCTCCTCCCCACGCCCCTTCGCCACGAGAAAATTAGCATCTAGCCCTGAGCAAAGAGCCCCCAGCACAGGCGAGCAACCCTGCCCTGCGAATCGAGGTGAGAACTTCAATTCAACTTACTCATGCTCCACGAGTTGGTACCTATTACTACAATTATGTTTGTTTCCATACATTGAACTCTGAGTAATTAACAGTTTGTATAACTAAATGCGTACTTATCGGTTATTTACTAGGACGCACCAGCCATGGCGGCTGTCCTGGAAGCTTTGCTGCCCTACGTGAAGAAGATGATCACGGACATGGCTGAAGAAGAGGTGGGCCTGTTGCTGGGCGTCCACGGTGAGATGGAGAAGCTCGGGCGGAACCTGGGTAACGTCAAGGCGTTCCTAGCTGACGCTGAGAGGCGGCGCATCAAGGAGGAGCTCGTGCAGGGGTGGGTGAGGATGCTCAAGGGCGTCATTTACGACGCCACTGACGTCCTAGAACTGGGTCAGCTCAAGGCCGAGGAGAGGCGGGAGTCAAAGCTGGGTCGTAGCATAGAGAAGATGCCTGGTTGCTTCCAGCCATTTCTCTTCTGCCTGCGCAACCCAGTCTTCGCACACAAGATTGGTAGCCGCATCAAGGAGCTGAACCAGCGTCTTGAAGACATCCACAAGGAGGCTGCAAAATTCAACTTCCTTACTGCCACACTCAACTCCTACCCAGAACACAAGACCGAAGCTGAACACTCCAGCACCCAGAGGATGACGTCAGAGTTCATCCCGTCATCCATCGTCGGTGAGCAGATCGAGAGGGATACAAGGCTGCTTGTCCATGAGCTAACAATACCCATTGATGAAAACCACGACATCATGAAGGTGGTTTCCATCGTAGGCATGGGTGGCATGGGAAAGACCACCCTTGCCCAGAAGATTCTCAAAGATGCAACCATCGAACAGAACTTTAAAATCAAGATATGGCTCAGCATCACTCAACAGTTCAACGAGGTTGAGCTGCTGAGGTCGGCAATCAAGCATGCTGGAGGAGATCCTGGTATGGAACAACATGACAATACCCTCCTCACGCAGACCCTCACCAACGCCCTGTCTGCGAGCAAGTTTCTGTTGGTATTGGATGATATGTGGAGTATCAGGGCCTGGGAGAATGTGCTTAGTGTCCCAGTCACAAATGCCAGTCATAATCAACTAGGAAGCAGGGTCCTGATCACTACAAGGTCTGAAGACCTGGCTCCACGGATGCAACAACCCTTCTATCAGCATCATGTTAACCCCCTCAATGAAGGCGATGCATGGTCTTTGCTCAAGAGTCGGCTCCCACAGCTGCCTAATCAGGTTAGATGTCTTCACATTTGAAGCCTTTGCAATAAAGCAACCAATAAACTCTTTTGTTCTAGTTTAGTACTCTCTCCAATATAACTAGAGGTATTTTGTTGATTCGTCATATATAGGTCATACTTTTTTTTTATCTTTAATCGGCAATGACTAACAAAGTATATAGCTTCGTGACATAATGTTATTTAAAATATGTCAGTATATAAATATTATTTCTTAAAGTATCGTATTGGGTACAGTGTCCCAGACGTACACACTGGTATTTTTTGTTGAAGGGAATACCGACAGGTCCCAGACACACTTGGCAACTACCCTAAAAAAAAAAAGACACACTTGGCAACTTGTACTGCCCAGTAATAAACAAAGAGGAAAACAAAGATAAAAAAAAATTCGGCGGTTAAGTTATACAAAGCGTCATAACTAGTCCTGGGACTCGGGCCGTGCTCGACACGGCACGGCACGGGCCCGTCGTGCTTCGTGACGTGCCGTGACGGCCCATCGGGCCGCATCGTGCCGTGCCGATCGGCCTGACATGGCGAAAATGCGGCCCGGGCACGGCACGGGGCACGGCGGGCTGTCGTCGGGCCGTGCAAGCACGGGCACGGCCCGATTTTATTGACAGCTTACTTCAGAAATACGTTTTCAGCATAGAGAATGCGTATTTTATTGTTTGAATTGATTTTTCTTATAGTGTTACATGGATAATAAAATTTCAAAATTTTTGAAAAAATTACACTACTTTAAGAAAGCTATATTACATGTGTATATCAAATTTAAGCTCTAAAATCATCATATTTTGAGCGTAACAAAAAAATAGAGGAAAAGTGAGTTTTTGCTTTTTTTATCTCCAAAAATATATTGGATTTTGAACTCAATTTTGGTGTGGACTTGTTTCAAGTCAACACCAACCTCTACAATTTATGGGGATTTTTTTGAACAATGTTTGCATGAAAGTGTGTTCAAATTTTACTAAACAACATAGAAGTAATGAGGTTTTGTGATAAATGAAGAGCAATTCGAACTCACACAAGCATAAATGCTTAAAAAAATTATACAAAAATTATATGTGTAGATACGTAGAAGTTGTACGTCCACACAGAAATTCATTTAAAAATTCAATTTCTTTGGTGATTTACAAAAAGGTAAAGAAACTGTTAAATAGTGCCTATTAATTTGTTGACTAATCAGTATAAAAATGAATTAGAAAAGTTTGATTAAAAAGATTCCACATGATGGATCTTATTTTTTAAAGATTTTAGAAAAGAAAATCAAGTCATTTGGACTACGTATGCAAATTCTATACAAATTTGAATTTTAAATATGAATCAAATACAAAATAAACCTTGGTTCAAGAACATTATCCCGTGCCGCCACTGTGCCGTCGGGCCATTTTCGTGCCATCGGGCCGCCTTCGTGCCGTGCCGGCCTGAGCACGGCCCATACACCGTGCCGTGTCGTGCCGCCCGTCGGGCCCAAAATCTAGGCACGGCACGGCCCGTCAGTTCGGGTCGGGCTGACACGGCACGGAAACCCTTCGGGCCGTGCCGTGTCACGGGCTGTGCCAAACATATTCGGACCACAGCCCACCCGGATTTGGCCCGGCCCAAGTCCCAGGACTAGTCATAACACAGGGATCCCCA
Source organism: Eragrostis curvula (assembly GCA_007726485.1). Lineage (NCBI taxonomy): Eukaryota > Viridiplantae > Streptophyta > Magnoliopsida > Poales > Poaceae > Eragrostis > Eragrostis curvula. Next base: position 339,091 of record CM017440.1, on the reverse strand, counting down.
AGGAGGAAAGTCCCAGACGGAGTAGTAATTAAAATTTTCTCTCACTCTCTCATTCATACTATTATGTTAATTAGCACTTGTAGGAAAAATTTTCAACGATCAAAGCATTCCTGGCACCTTATCAACCTCCCACAACACATCACCCCGAGCAGCAGCTGGCACATGTCTTGTCCTCCCTCGCATGAAATTAGCGCGCGGTGTGATCACCTCTAGCTGATGAAGCAATGGGTGGTAGCTTTGGATCGAGACCAAACCACCAGAGCACTGGACAGTCGCACGAAGCTTTCCTTCCCAATGAGAGGCTCACCGACAGGTGTGGCAGAGGCCGGCCATCCTGATCGCTACGGCGGCGGTGCCGGGTCCAATCATCCAACCGATGGCCAGGTCTAGTGGGTAGAAGTGCCTCCGCCATTAAGAGGACTTTTTTTTCTTGACCGAGGTGGTTTCCCACCTGTCTCCACTGGGGCTCAAACCCAGGTTGGATGGAAAAGGCGGGTGGCGGACCTGGCGGTCGGCGGAGCATCGATGGGAGATACAACTCCGGCCGTGTGGTCGCAGGCGCGCAGCATCAGGTTGTTGTTTATCGTACGAGCTGGGTAGCCTTAATTAGGGGCTCATTTCTTTTTTCTCCCGGCCGCTTCTATTTTAACTCCTGATTTGGCTAACATGCGTAATGAATTATCAGCCAAAATACATAAATACTAGTAGTAGTAGTAGTTTTTTTTTAATTTCTGTAAGCAATCCTATTTAAATTGTTTGCAGGTTGCTAGAGTTGACGGCCTAAGAGATATGGGGATGAAAATAATAAAAAAATGTGATGGTTTACCACTTGCCATCAAAATAATAGGAGGACTGCTGAGCACAATGCCCCAAACCGAGCGTGGGTGGGAGGCACTTTTGAACCATGATGCATGGTCATCACATGGGCTCCCAGAGGAGTTGGACCGCCGCCTCTACTTGAGCTATGAGCATTTGTCTCCCCAGCTCAAGCAGTGCTTTATATACTGCTCCCTCATTCCTAAAGGTGAAGAAATCATACAGAGTGATGTTATCGGCATGTGGATCAGCGAAGGTTTTATTCAACCTCAAGGTGGAAGCAGTTCACATGACGATGATGATAGGTTAGAAGAAGTAGCAGAAGAATACTACCGAGAGCTAATCAAGAGGAACCTTATAGAACCTACAAATCAGATCACAAGATATAAGTGCATCATGCATGATGTGGTCCGCTTTTTTGCAAAATTTATTGCAAGGGAGGAATCATTGGTAGTGGTCAAGAACAAACTGGGTATTGCTACTTGTGGGGACAAAGGCCCTCTTCGCCGCCTGTGTATAAGACAATCAATAACAGAAGCCGAATGGGCCATTTTACAAAGGCAAAGGTCACTTAGAACATTAATTATATTGTCTGGCACAAATCTTAACCTTGGTGATGCATTTAGTAATTTCTCCTGCCTACGAGTAATATCTATACAGGGTGCAAGTTCTGATAGCTTGGTTCAGTTTTTGTGTCAACTAAAGCACCTAAGAAACCTTGACCTAAAGGATACAGATATATCTAGACTTCCTGATGACATCAACAAAATGAAGTTTCTACACTATATTTCGCTAGTAGACTGTAAGAAGTTGGACCATCTTCCTAGCACCATTGTGAAGCTACAACAACTAAGATTTCTGAATATAAGGGGATGCAATGTTACTGTTGTGCCCAAGGGGTTTGGTAGGTTAACAAATCTTAGAAGACTTTATAGTTTCCTAGTACACATGGACATGGATGGCAATGGTGGCTGGTGCAGCTTAGAAGAGATTGGTCCTCTTTCTCATCTTAGGAGGCTAGAAATAAAAGGCCTGGAAAATGTGTCTGCTGGTTCATGGGCGGAAAAGGCCATGATTAGCAGCAAAGGGCACCTTAGCTATTTGGTATTACAATGCAGCAGTAGCCGATACATGGGGTCGAGGGATGAAATCGAGAAGCAACAACAGCAGAAAGCAACAGAGGAGGTATTCGAGAAGCTCTGCCCTCCAACCTGTGTAGAGCAGCTATGGGTCGAAGGATACTTTGGTCGCCATCTGCCGCACTGGATGATTATACGTGCAACATCTGCCTTTAAGAGCTTGAGGTATTTGACGATGAAGGACCTGCCTTGCTGCACACAACTCCCCGATGGACTGGGCCAGCTCCCGAGTTTGGAAGCGCTGGCCATTGAAGATGCACCAGCCATCAAGATCATCGGGCCCGAATTCCAGGCGTCCTCCTCCTCCGTGGCAGTGGGTGGAGGCGTCGCTCCTAGTACATCAGTAGCTTTTCCTAGTCTGACAGATCTGTTTCTGAAGGGCTTGTGTGAATGGGAGGAGTGGGAGTGGGAGGAGCAGGGCGAGGATGTGACTGCAGACGCCATGATGGCCATGCCTACTCTCAAGGAACTCACAATCGACAACTGCAAGCTGAGCCGTCTTCCACCAGGGCTCGCCAGCAGCAAGAGGCATGCTCTGAGAGAACTGTACCTGTACGAGCTGGGCAACCTAGCATGTGTGGAGAACTTCCCTTCGGTTGTGGAGCTTGATGTGTTCGACTGCCCCGAGCTCAAGAGGATCACTGGTCTCTCCAGGCTGCAGAGGATTAGGATCATCCGTTGCCGGAATCTGGAGGTGCTGGAAGGTGTACCCGCACTCGATAGCTTCGTCCTGAAGGACTCCCATATGGAGACACTTCCAGAATACCTGCGAGGTGTAAACCCAAGGCATCTTGAGTTGACTTGCAGCAGGGAGCTGTGTGAATCCTTATCAGCAGGTAGCTCTGAGTGGGACAAGATCAGCCATATAAGAACACACGCTATCTACTGCTGGAATTCAGACCAACATGCATATATTCAGGTAACTTTGGCATCCTGTTTTACGTCGACACCCAAAGTGGTTAGCAGTCCTCTTAATTAGAACATATGTCCTGCTTTATGATCGATACGGTGCTTTAGCTCACGTATACGTTGTGCTTTTGATTTTTGACACAGGTACAAATGAAAAGTGATCCGTCTGCTGGAGGCGCGCGCTTGCGACTGGAGGCGGGGTCGAGTCAGTCCAAGGTCGCTCCTGCTACGCCTACGTCCTAGTAGTATGTTCAGGTAACACACGTGCATGTAAATACTCCTAGTAGCTCGATTTGGCGTTGATTCTGTCGCCTGAGTTTTCGACCAAGTTTTTTCTTAGTACTTTTGACGTATACTTGGCAGGCAATTTTAATTCGTCTTTTCATCCTTATCTTGGCCAGATTATTCCAAGGAAAAATTCTATATCTTCTGTCCGCCGCGCCTTGGATCCGTCGCGAGCATAGGCCCGCCCATACGGAACGTATCCCGGCGCCCATACGTATCCCGCACGTGACGTTCCACACCGTCGGCGCCTTCGCGGCCGCCGCCATGGTCGCCGTCCACCTCCACCTCGCGGCGTTCCCTGGCGGCTTCCCGCACGCCGTGAGGCTCCGCCGGGCGCAGGTGAACGAGGAGGCCCTCGCTCACCTCCCGCTGTTCAGCGCCGCCGAGGCCGAGACCTGCGCCGTTGTCTTCAACAGCTTCTCGGCGTTGGAGGCGGACGCCGCGGCGTACTACCGGAGCCAGCTCGTCGGGCGCCCCAAGAACGTGTTCCTCGTCGGGCCCACCCGTGCCGCCGTCACCACCAGCGTCGGCGGCGGCGCCGGGGCGGAGCGTGACGCGATCCTGCAGTGGCTGGACGGCCGGGCGGCGAGGTCGGTGGCGTACGTGTGCTTCGGGAGCACGTGCGCGCTGGGCGCGACGCGAGCTGGCCGCCGGCCTGCGCGCTTCCGGCCGGCCGTTCCTCTGGGTGATCCCCGCGACGCCGGCGCCGGCGGAGGGAGGCGGCCACACGGATCAGACGGAGGAGGAGGAGGAGCGCGCGTCCAGCCACCATGGGATGGTGGTGGCCGGGCGGTGGGCGCCACAGGCGGAGATCCTGGCGCACGCCACCGTGGGCGGGTTCGTGACGCACTGTGGCTGGAACGTCACATTTGAATTCCTCTCACTTCTTCTCCGCCGCCCGCTGCGGATGCGGAGCGGACCACACCACCATGATGGCGGCGGGCTTTGCTGCAGGCCCGGCGACTGCTCGGAGGAGCTTCCCAGCAGCGGCCACCACGAGCACGCGCCGCTTCTGATGCGCCTTCGCCTCCGACTCCGGCGACTCCAACGCGGGCGACATGGGAGGCGACGCTCGTGGCTGGAGGCAGGTTCTCACATCTCACTCTCTCGTTTACTCGCTCTATCTGTTCGCTTCCCCCTTCCAATCATCCGAAATCAAGCAGTTGTTTTCTGACACTAACATTAATTCATTATCGGTAGCAAATATATTCCGCGTTGGAGTAGCATTTATCTGGTATTGAAAGCATTTCTCAGGACCTGTATGAAGCACTTGAATTCATTACTGATATCGAATATGACCTGCATATCAATTATAAAGCACCTGAATTCATTACGTTGAGAAGTGTGAAACACTTTAATTCCAATATCTATTATATTCTGCATAGCAAATATTTTATTTGATATCAAAAGCATTTTGCCGAGATCTGTGAAGCAATTCAATTCATCAGGTTCCTTGTATCGATCTTATATTACCTACAATCCTATATTTTTTTTTTTTGGCAATGTAATCTGGAAGAAGTGAAGACGATAAGAAGCCACAATTTGTGAAGATGTTCATCTACAGTTTTTTGCCATGCAAATCTGAACACTGTGTCCTGATTCTTAAAAGTTCATACAAGCCTGGCCAACATGCTGTCCTAATTCTTGAATTGTCCATCATTTTTCAACATTTATGTTTCTGTGTATATTACAGTTTTAATTACTCTCCAGCAGAAGGTAACCTGCGAGGTCGCTCATTAGAAATGTTGTTTCCTACTAGGCTCCCTTATTTGGCACATTCTTTCTGCTATTGTGTGTGCATCTGAAATTTATTATTTCCTTGTTGAGGTACTTTGAATTGCTCTCGAATGTGATGTCATGCATGTACGAACTTTTTTGACGTTCCTGGAATCTAAAACTAGTGTACCAGTGTGTTATCTTGTTTATGCATATTTCCTCCAAGTAATTCAGTACATGTGAGTGTTGCCAGCATTTTTTATTTTTTTTTTGGAAAATGAAAGCAAGTCTTCTTTTGATTCACTCATTACTGATTCTTTTCAAATATGGAAGCAAATTATCTTTTGATTGATACATTATTGATCTAGTTTCCTAAGTACAAAACCTTGGATTCATTTCTTCATTTTCTGTACCATCGTCAGGCGGTGGCATGTTCAAGTTGACCATTGCCTCTTCCAATTTTTCTTCCAATTGCCTTTTAAGAATTGTCTTAAGCATGTATACAAAATTAATTGTTGCAAGCAATGATTCTGAAATGCCTATCCTTTTGATTATTTCTCAGGTGATAACAGATGAACTGAGAAAGGTTGCAGTGCTGCTGTTTGCTGAAAAGATGCTTTCCACTGCAAAAAGATAAGAGCAGTTTTACGGTCCAAAATAATGACCATTAGTTTCTCAAAACTAATGGTCATTAGTTTGATCCGACGGTCTAGATTTAATATCAAAAATCTACTATTAATGGCCATTAGTAAGGGTAATATTGGAAAAACAAAGTCTGATAGACTTGTAATAATAATTTTGTTTTATAAAAAAAATCTAATTTGATCAATTCATGTTGTCCATCAATCTAGTTCATTATTATAGTTCCTAGGACTAGCCGGTTAGGGTTGAATTATTTAGTTTATTATTATTAAACAAAAAATTAGTTATTTAGTTAATAGTAAAATTACTAATGTGCCCTCAAACTAATGGCCATTAGTTTTGAAAAACTAATGGCTATTATTTTGGACTGTAAAACTCCTCAAAGATAATGCACACCTCTTCAAGGAGTCCTGCGTCACTGTCGACTCCGTGATTCACTTCGTGATTCGCTGTTGCCTCGCCACCCCGATGTGATTCGCCTTGCGTCTCGTCGCCCCGCCACCGTGACGCCGCGCCAGGAACGCGACGTGACGCCCCTGCCTGCCCCTCCAGGCGCGGCGAGGCACGTCGCGGCACGCCGACGGCCTCCCCCCTCTCCACCCTCAGCTACGGCAACAAATCCTCCGTGGTGGATGAGCTCGAGGTGCTCGACGAAATGGCTCAAGCATTGTGATCCTTAAAGCAATTACAAACACCAGTTTTGTAGCATCTGTTGGAACACAGGAACTTGACAAAAGTGGTGTTGTATAATTGGTTTTAGAGCACCACTTTTAGAGCATCTGTTGGGGTTGCTCTTATATGTAGTTGCAAGTATATAGTAGGCATATGTTCACGTTCATCACACCTAGACCCTTCTTTGATCTTCCCCTGAAACGAACATCACATTCATTTTTCTCTATGACAGTGGTAGTCTGTTAGACACAGGCACACAACTCGTTCTAACTGGGAAGGAAAGAACAACGACCACAGCAAAATCTAGCTGTTTCAAGAAATAAAGAATCTGCTTTTAACATGTAACTGCCCTCAGGAATGACTTAAATCTGAATATCATTTCTCTGATCCCCCTTGGTGTTCTCGTGTTGCAAACCGTTATTTTCTTTTCTGGCTCTGTTATCTTTTCTGGCTCTGCATTCATAATTATTTTACTGATTACACCCTAAACCCTAAGTGCTCAAGCATGATCCTGTGCTAGGCTACCACACTAATCTTATGCTCTTTAAATAATACAAAAAGGGCAGCAAGTCAATGCAAACACTCCGACTATTTAATATGTTTATTCGTTTCTAATATTAATGTTCCATAATGGAGGATTCGAGCAGATGGAGACGCATCAGTGGCAGCATCGGCACCACACTATTGTTGCCTTCTTCGCCAATCATCAACCAGAAAGTTAACGCACATACATCATTGTGTCATTGACATGTTTTCGTGAGTTGCTAGTCTTACCTTCAGCTGGATCTGAATGACGTATAGTCAAGTCAACTATATATAATAGTGGTTTCAAAAAATAAAGCTATATATAGTAGTAATATGGTTAATAGGTTTCTTAGACAAGCTAAGAACTGACAGCACAGAAGCAAAAATACCATCTGCTTCTGTAAAATTATGTGAAATTTCTAAGGAGAGCATATCAGTTCCTGATAGAGAACTGATCATAAGCATGCACCGGTTATCAGGTGCACAAGCATAGTTTTCACTGGTCGGATGTTCAGGTCGGAAGATGCAATCGTGTGTGGAGCAATTCCATTCCTGATAATATTCATCTTTCTAACTTCTACTTCACGCCCAACCAGTAACAACTGCTTCTGAAAGATATGATGTAAACTGTTATTGTTAGCCACTAGTTGGTTAGTCCAATGAAATTAGCTTATCATATGGAATCAGCTTAAATTACGTACACTGCATGTCTGATTTGGCCCAGGAATCTTTTTGGCATCTTCCAAATAAACTTTGACGGTACAAAGCTGTATAATCAGGTGGGAAACCCGAAGCTGCTTGTGACCTGTGTGCCCATTAATTAAGTTATGGGATATCCATTATAAAAAAAAATGTATTGAGGTATGATGTAATCAAGAGTATCGAAGAAGCCATGCCTCAGTCTTGCCGACTCGTGCTTTTCAGGGGCATTACTAGTTGCTCAAGCTGAACTGAGAGTGAGAGCAACGCTTATCGCCTATTGCAGTTGTAGGTACATGTTAACGTAGATATAGATCACCAGCACACCTGCTTGTTCCTTCCCTGAATGACACGTCCAGATTTCTGATACAACCGCATGTGCCAAACACAAGCACACGTGGCTCGTTCCAAACTGCTTGAAGAACAACAGCAAAATCACAGGACAGGACGAAATCTGAATTCCATTTCCCCTTTACATCTTAGAAGCCTTGCGATGCAACATTCTATTGGTTTTCTTTTTAATTTCTCGTGACTGCCTGAATATGAAATGTGTTGGTTGAGGAATTGGGTCCTCATGTCGACGCGTCATCTGCATCTCCCTGATGCCAAGATGCCAACACCGGGAGAAGCAACGCACCCTATGCGTTAGGCTACAGACGAATCTTATGTACACTTAAAGCCTACAAAAAGGTCCATCGCCCCGATAATGTCATCACCCGATTAATTAGCATCAAATTGCCAAGATTATGAACTGGTTGGTTTGTTGTTAATATCCGTAATAGTGGAGATGAAAGTTGGGTCAGATGATGGAGAAAGCAATTGCCATTCTTGCAGCGCCAGCACATTGCTTTCCTCCCCACTTGTCTACTCTAATAAAAAGTTAAGTTGACACACACGCATCGTTGTGTCATTGACACGGTGTTGGCTTTGGTGTGTTCCTGATCTTCTCCTCGGTCATTGGAACGAAATAATCTCTCACAACATTTTACTGAGTGATATATAGCCAATTGGTAAAATGGAAAAGTACTCTGCGAAGGCCAAAGTTGACAAGGCTTGACGGCATAAAGTGATTAACTGCAAAAATAACACCTGCTTCTGTCCATTTATGCACTTTCGAAAATCACAGGCAGAACACGACGGCTCCTTACTTGTTGATGCTGAATTTATCTTTCTAATTTCTACTTCAACACATGATGTAAACCTGGCATGGGCGCATGGCTAGCTGGTTAGTCCACAATGCAATCATATTTCCAAGTGAGTTCTGATTAAATTACATTGCATGTCTTATTTCGGTCCAGGAATCTTTTCTGCATCTCTTCCAAACAAACTTTGACTGTACAAAGCATTATAATTAGGAAAGAATACATAGGAAAAAACAAAGTTGACAGACTTGGTGTGTCTATATACTGGTCTCAAAACTCAAAGGTTTTTTTAAATAAAAAACAACATAAAAGAGAAACTCAAAGGTTTGTGCCACATCTTTGTAACAGTACAATATTGGTACAGCACATGAAGGTACAATCAGCTGCAATGGGTACACATCACATTTTCTCTGACGGCTTTTACTCTCTGAAACAAAAAGGATCTACACGTTGGACTCGGAATGGCCTAGAAAAGGCTTTCAGGAAAGGGGGGGAAAAAAGATAAGAAGAAGGATATAGAAAATCCTTGTTAGCATCACATAAAGTGCTGATGGTATGGTTCCTTTCTTCACAATGTTCTTCCTGCTCCCTCCTTGTTCCAAAGGCAGAATGAGTAAAGGTGTGACCAAGAGACAGCTAAAAGGGACTCAGGAAGACTTGGAAAATTTGTAAAGAATTTTCTCATTGTGAACATAACAAAAGGTGATGGCTTGAATTATGCCAGACTAGACGAAATAGTGTGAAAGGAATGAATAAACTATGCCTAAATTGCAAGGAAAATGTCTGAGGAGGATATGGACTCTGAGCAAAGTAGATCATTGGAGAGTGGAGGAAAGCTGCACTTTTGGACAAGTCAGTATGGGGCTTTTCAGATATCATAATCCATTAGTCATCTTCATCCATGGCCCTTCCGTAGAGCCTGTACAATCAAATTCAAGAAAAGGAACCACTGAGGCACACCACCAAGCTAAAGACTGTCTAAAAAAAGAAGAAGAAAAATGATGCATCATCAAACCTCACAGGTCGCAAATACAAACAAGGTAAGAAGAAAAAAACGTACTGATTTGAAATTTTCAATTCATGTTGATGTTATGTACATCCAACCATATCCAATTTGGCATGATCAGAAGAAGACCATGAACCAAAGAAAAAGAAAAAGAAAAGTTTACAGCACAAGAGCGCTACACTAGAACACTGCAGCAGAGTAGTCTATCAAACAAGTTAATAATGAAAAAGCGTGTCCATTTTCACTACTGATGTCCACCACCGTCGGGCGGCGGCGACGGCAACGGGATAACTCTGTTGTTCTTCCCGACCATGATGGTGATGTACCCGCCTTCCTCGTCGCCGGCCACCGGCGACGGCGACGTCCGCGTCCGCATGGCCTCCTCGGCCAGCGCCCGGCGGTAGAGCTTCTCCTCGGCGTCCTTGAGGAACTGGAACTTGGGCGGCGGCGACACCGCCGGCGGCGGAGCAGGGCCCGGGCTCGCCATCGGGGACTCGAACAGCGGGTTGTAGGAGTTGTCCTCCGCCGCGACGGGCGGCGGCGCCGGCGAGGACGCCGGCGTGAGGAACGGCGTGCCGGGGCAATGCAGCAGGTCGGCGAGGCTCCGGCTCCGGCCGCACCTGCTCCGGCCGTCGTCGGACTCGATGAGGTCCTCCTTGGTCTCCTCCTTGATGGTGAACAGCAGCCGCGGCGGGCCCACGAGGTTGCCCAGCCGCATCAGCTGCGACTCCGGCGTGCGGGTCCTGGACCGTGAAGGTGGAAGCGAGCGCGGGCGGCTTCTTGAAGCAGAAGAGCTGGAGAAGCTCGCGGGAGGAGGACGACGGAGACGAGGCCACGTCGGAGATGGCGGCCGGCGCTTGTGCACGAAGATGTAGTAGGCCTCCGCGGTCAGCGCCAGCAAGAGAAGCGCGGACACCACCACAAGGCCAACGCGTGCACTCCCATCCACGACTCCGCACGCTCCCCGTCGGCCGGTGGAAGCGGTTCTTCGCCACGTTCGACGCTCTGCCGGATCCTCGACGACGTCATGTTCGAGTACCTCGTCGCGCTCACGACGGCGTGGGTGCCCGGCCGACCTCGCCAAGGCCGTCGGCGCGCATGTGGAGGGCATCCGGTCGCTCAAAGCCAGAGCGAGAGTGGAGGAGCTCGTCAAGCTGTATGATGAGGCCCTCGCACCTGCAATGTGCGCTCCGTCATGTACCGCTCTCTACGATACGAAGCCCTCGTGATGCAGCTCGATCGATCGACCCCGTGCCGCGCCGCCTAAGCCACCCGTCCAGGCCATCATGCTCCGCGTCAGCGTAAACCAGAGCCTTCGTTTCGGGGAGCAAGGCCATCATGGCGGCCGAGGTCGCGGCAGCCACAGACGAAGGGGACGCGGAAGTTGTCCTTGTTGACGCGGAAGGCAGCAGAGGCGTCGGATGCTGCAGACAACGGTGGATGGGCGCTTACTGCAAAGCACTTGCAGTGAAACGGCATAACTCAGCCGATCCTTGTCCTGTTAGCAGATAGTAAGTTATACGCACAAACGACACATGCACGAACGACACATACTGCCCTTCCAGACTGCTTTCTCTAGAAGCTCTACAAGCATTAGCATCGCCAGTTTTTTTTTTTTCAAAAACTGGCGATGCTAATGCTTGTAGAGCTTCTAGAGAAAGCAGTCGCCAGTTACCTTTTCGTCGAGACATTCAAGCTAAGATACCATTAGCATCGATTTTGAAGCAAAGCGGTGATGATTCCTATGTGCGGCGGATCGCGGGAAATAACGGGAAGAGACGGACCCAGCAGACCCATAGCTGCAGCAACATGGACCGCCACCGGCCCACGCTGCAGAGCCAGTAGTTGACAACTCGTCGCGGCTGTTGTTGACAGCTCGCCGATCGGTTCCTTGGGCCGTCGAGGTTGAACGGATGTGTGGGCCGAGCCTTAGGTTAAGAAGATTCGTTGGCCTAACCTGTAAATTAACCCAACGGATCTTCTTACCCTTTTTTCCTACAAAAACAGAAATGAAAATGGAGAGCCACAAAGTACGTATCCGTATTGCTGCATCTTCATGCAAGGCCTAACCTGCATGAAGCTAGCTGTTGGGTCCGGAACTGGGGTTAAGCTACTTTAATGCAGCTAGTACTCCTTGGGAAAAGAAGGAAGGGATATTTCGAGGAATATGTCAAGAGATAAAGAATACCTGCACACTTGCCTTTGCATGGGTACCTAGTAGAAAAACAAGGGAAGATGCTTCACGTGGGAAGGTTAATTAGTAGTTGATCCTACTAGGACGGTGTTGCAAGCCTTGGATTTCCTAATTTGTTTTGTTTTGGGTCCATCTTTACATGCATACCACCACACCTATGCTCTTTCCTTTCACCGCAGATTAATGATTATTATTATAACTATAAACAATAAACAAGAGTAGGAACACTATGACACTAGCGTTAGAGGTGAGAAGTTTATTTCATTTCATACAATAACCAATCAATGAAACTGAGTATGTACACTATTAACAAGACGTAAAACACTCAGACACCAGTAGCATCAAAAGATTGGTGTTGGTTAACATTCTATAACCGGCGGAGGTAGAATTTGAAACAGAGGGAATACAAAGGGAGATGGTGAACCACCGACAACTCGTTAACCTTTAAGCTTTTGGCAGCATGGAATCATTAAGTTTCACCAATACAAAAAAAAAAAAAAAAGGAGTGTACCTGCACCAACAATTTATTGACTTGGACGGCACAAAAGTCACAGATCATGCGAGACTAAGACTTGCGAGCCAGGTCATCCTTAATTTACAGCATGTTTTGCAACGCCAGGGTCGACTCCGGAATCATCAGAACCTGATGGATTTGTTTCATTCATTGGTTTGCGTACGTAGTGGGTTCACCTCATGCTCTGCCTGATGGTTGCTTTTGGATCGACGTAGATTAGTAGATTCTGGTAGAACGTTGTGCGGAGCATGCATGTTGCCGCGTTGTGGGGCAAATTATAAAACTGGTATCACCAGTTCGAACTCTCTTTTGCTTTTAAACGTTGGCGGAAAGATTGGAGTTATACGTGAAATCGATATCGGAGTTACATTTTTCACTTTATTCCACTCCGTGCGGTTTTAAAAAGCATTCTTGTCACTCGCATTATATTATTGACTTACAAGGACCTCGGCCTCACGCGAAACTACATTGATGCATGCGCAGCCTCACGTGAATCCATTTGTTCTCCCGACATGGGAATCTACCACCGGTATTATAGTAGCACCTGTATTAGTGATCGTTGGGTTTAGAGTACCGGCAGTGTTACAGCTAGCACGCAAACTGGATTCAGTTAACATTACTAATCCAGAACTATGTCAAAACTTACCAAGAACATGAGCTTATAACAAGTGGAGACATGTCTAAGTGAGCTTGTCTTGTCATGCCAAGAATGTAACTTATTGTCAGAGTATAACCGATAAAATTTTGATATAACCCTAACTAAAGAACTAGGTTTTGGCAAATAATCAAAGTAAAATTTAATCAAAGCAAAAATTAAATATTTAAGGAAACAAATTTCCCATCATACCATCCAGCATCATCCTTGCATTATTCTTCCAACGCTAGCAGGACGTTTACGCAACCAATGAGATCAGGAACTAATTGAAGTGCAAAGACCAAAAGGAAAGATGAAGAATGCTTGAACAGCTGTGAGGCTGTTCAACCCGCCAATGTTGTAAGGCCACTCTCAATGCACACTTTCATTTCATTGTTTGCAAGATAAATTTTAGGAAAGAGAGCCACCTTCCTTTTATTAAAATAAAAATGAAAGACCTCTCACAAGAAACGAAAGTTTGCCTTCTCTCTTCTCATAACTACCTTGCCAAGTCAACAAAAATTGCATATGTGACATAGAATTTAATGCAAATGAAAGACCTCATTGAGACTGGCCTAAACTATTGTATGACCAGAATGTTGTAAGCCAAAAACGACTGTGAGGCTCCCCAAGCAATAGGTACAAACCTAGCTCAAGAAACTATATGATTTAAACAAAACTGGAGCGGGTAATCAACAGGCACATAGAAATCTCTGTGCCATCAAGAAATCTCTTTACACCATGCCGTCCTGGTTCTACACTGTTTGTTCCGAGATAGGGATGCCTATAGACTGCATGAAAATTGCATAACAGCAGTGCCTTTGGACTGTGGTGGCACCGCCACCAATGCAAACAAAAATAAAATGAACCATAATGCAGAACAGCAGTGCCTTTGGACTGCCGTGGCACCGCCACACAGATGCAAACAAAATAAAATGAACCATAATTATTTGCTTTGTACTCTCTCCATTATGAAAATATAAGCATTTCTGAGTTAGGCGAGAGACAAATATTTTCAACTTTAACTAGCAATTATCAATAAAATAAATTATTTTAAGTATAACTAATTGCATATTATACTATTTTGTTTCATAATGAATTAATAACATTATTTACACACAATTAAATTATTATATTTTTTGTTGTTAATATTTAATTACTTTGAAGTGACTTTTAATCAAACCTAAAAATGTATATATTTTGGAACAGAAGTAGTAAAAAGTTTCCCGAAAGGAGCAAAATTTTTCCATGGGCGGTGCCTGTTGGCATTGGCGCTTGCATGGCCTCAAGTGAACATGTAATTTTTCTCAAAAAAAAAAGTGAACATGTAATTGTAATTCCGACAAGCATGGCTGTTTACATGGAGTCAGTAACCGTGCCATCCAAACTCCAACGCACGAGTACGGGCATTTATATGTGAAATTGACATTATATATATAGACCTATTATATATATATATATATATATATATATATATATATATATATATAATAGGTCTATATATATGTAAGGCACATAATCAATGTAAAAATTTAAATAAGGCCAAAAAATAAATATTTAAGGAAATGAATTTCCCATCTTACCACCAGCATCATCCTTGCAGCAACGCTAGCCACATCGATCAGGAATGGAAGCGCAAAGACCAAAATGAAAGATGAAGAAAGCCTGAACAGCTACGTTTATTGAGGTGACAGTCCACACATTTTGGCACGCAGCATCATGTGACATGAGCATTGAAAGACTAGCATTGGTTAACAGTAGGTAGCCGCCCAGCTCAGAGATCGTGGTCAAGCATGGAAACTTGTTATTAATTGTGGCACGCAGCATCCTGTGCACTTGTTTTTGTGGCTTTTTAGGCGCCACACCGCCACTAACGTTGAAAACTTTTGCAGTGTCTCCTGGTTCTATTTGATTCGAGGTTGGAGATAAACTTTTTTTTTTTGAGACCAAGGTTGGAGATGAACTTGTCTACGCTCCTAGCTTATGTTTTTTAAGGCGACAGACTGTCACTCTTATTATCTTACTAACGAGAGTGTGTTGTGAATCCATATTGTAGATATCACGTATTATAAGTATTTGATAGTATTGTAAGCCTTTATAAATCAAAATTGAAGGTACCAAACTTTGTGTAAAGCTATTGGCTTGTCATTGAAATAGTAGCATTTTGGGTGGTGGGCGTCATGGTGTATAAATTATAGGATTTTGGGTGAGCTATGCCATTGCATGACCGAAACGTTGTAAGTCAAAATTGAGCAAATGCAGCAATAGTTACAAACTTACAAACCTAGTTGAAGAAACTACACGATTCAAACAAAAACTGGAGCGGGTAATCAACAGGCACATAGAAATCTCTGTACCATCACAGTAATGGGAAAGAAAAGTTTCCACCATGCCATCCTGGTAGTACCCTTGTTTGTTCCGAGATAGGGGTGCCTATAGACTGCATGACAATTGCAGAACAGCAGTGCCTTTGGACTGGTCTGTCTTCACCGTTCGCCTTGCTGCGCGGTGGCCTGGTGGATGAACGCGCATGCTGCTGCGGTGGAGGCCAGGCCGACGGACACACGTGCTGCGGCGTCATGCAGCTGCCCCACGCATGGTCCGCGCGTTAGATGAGGTCAAGATCGTGCCTGTTCAAAAACTCGGCGAACTTGTCAGCGCCGATGGTGAAGGAGACGCCGCGGTCAGACCAGAGTCAAGCCAGACTGCATCCCTCGCCCAGCCCAAATCGTCCAGCGACTACCTGCCTTGCTAGAACACCGTCATCACTCTCCCGTGGCCCGCGCCCTGCTGACGCCCGCCAGGTCTTAGGTTCATGTGACGAGGAAGAACGGAGAAGGGGAATGAAAAAGCGTGGGGACTGGCCGTCAGGCCGCAGCATGTAGAGGTTGGGGAAGCTCGATCGCGGCCAGTCACCGCGGGTGATTTGCAGATCGCTGCACGCCGCTGACCAATCTCCACAGGCTGCCATGCGATGCCGGCCAAGCTCGCCCTTCTCCTTGCTGGGCAGCGTTGCATTCAGAGCAGGCCTACCTCACAGCCGCATTGCTCACGCGCTGCCAAGGCTCTTTCCTCTCATGATCCAATCTCGCGCTCGTCATGCCCAAACAATTTCGATGGGTTCTGGGGGAACGAACGGTACAGAGGTTGAACACGTACATTGGCACAGTGGGCATTTTGGAAAACATATTGACGGAAATGTTAACGGTGTTGACGGCGATGGCATATAGGGTTAACATTTGCACACCAGATGGCACCGACCATATTAGAACTTTTGTAGCACCTCAGATTAGAAACTTTTGCAATGGCAAATCTCTAATCGACCCTAATTAATTATCACTAGAGGATTTACGAGGGGTCAGCCCCTCAGGAAACGAATTTCCCATCATCCAGCATCATCCTTGAATTCTTCCAAAGCTAGCATGACGTTTACGCAACCAATGAGACCAGGAATTGAAGCGCAAAAACCAAAAGGAAAGATAAAGAAAGCCTGAACAGCTGCGTTTATTGAGGCGACAGTAGGTAGCCGCCCAGCTCAAAGCATCGTGGGCACGCATGGAGTTCTTGTCCACTTGTTTTTGTGGCTTTTTAGGCACCACACCACCACTCACGTTGAAAAATTTTTAGTGTCTCCTGGTCCTATTTGACTCGAGATTCGAGATAAACTTGTCTACGCTCCTAGCTTATGCTCTTTTTAAGGCGACAGACTGTCACTCTTATTATCTTACTAATGAGAGTGTGTTGTGAATCGATATTGTAGATATAAATTTTCACAAGTATTTGGTGGTATTGTAATATATGAATCGAAATTGAAGATACCAAACATTGTGTAAACTAGTTGTTTATGATTGAAATAGTAGCATTTTGGGTGGTCCGCGTGATGGTGTACAATGACTATGCCATTGTATGACCGAAAAAATGTTGTAAGGCAAAAATGAGTGTGAGGCTTCCCAAAATGAAGCAATTGTTACAAACCTAGTTCAAGAAACTATTTGATTCAAACAAAAGTTGGAGCTGGTAATCAACAGGCACATAGAAATCTCTGTACCATCACACTAGGGGAGAAGAAAAGTGTCCGCCACGTCATCCTGGTTGTATCCTGGTTTGTTCCGAGATAGGGTTGCCTATAGACTGCATAACAATTGTAGAGCAGCAGTTCCTTGAGATACTTGAACTTTAGACTGTTGTGCCACCGATGAAAACAAACATAAAATGAATCATAATTATTTGATGTACTCCTTTTGTTTCCTAATATAAGCATTTCTGTATTTGGTGAGAGTTAAATATTTGCAACTTTGACTAGCAATTATTTTCCATGGCGGTGCCTGGGGCCCACATGAAGGAGGTCCCAACAAAATACACCCCCACATGAAGCGACAGTGGTCAAAACTGCAGATCGCATTGGCGCATGCATGACCAGATGACCTCAATGAATATTGTACGCTGAAGCCACCATCATGGAATTTTGTAATTGTATTCCCACATGCATCCTGTTTACATGGAGTCAGCCAAACTCCAACCCACGAGTCCGGGCATTTTTATGTGAAATCGAGATTAGAGATATACTACTCCTTGCACTTTTAAAAAAGCATTTCTGCCACCCACATTATACTACTGGCCCTGGCCCGGTTCTGTGGGCAAACCACATCGATGTATGCGTGGCCTCACGTGAATCAGTTTGTCCTTTTGAAATGGCAAACTGTCACTGGCATTATACTAGTACTACTGATCAGTTAGAGTAATCTAAAGCATTATACTAGTACACTGGCCTGTCTACATCCGTTTGTTGCTTCTAAAATTGTTTCAGCTAGCGACTCTGAAGTCCTTTGTGTTTCCACCGTGCCATCCTGGCTGGTCCTATCCTCGTTTCTGCGGAGGTAAGGACGCCTATAGAGACTACGTGACAATCGGAGAACTAAAAATTCGTTGAGATACGTGAGCTTTGGACTGTGGTGCCACCGCGCCGAGACAAACCAAAAAAGAAGAAAAGGAAATGAACCAGAGTGTGAGTCGCGACTTGGAAGATCGAGGATGCCGGCCGGGGGCGTAAGATCGAGGCCGGCCACATGAGGCGTCAATAATGTCTCCAGTTCCAATGCAAACCACGTTGGCGCATGCACGGCCTCACGTGACATGCATATGCAAGCGTTCACCGAGGACAGCTTTGGTTTGATTGACGATGGATTCTCATATGTAATTACTCTCAAGCCTTCCATCATGGCATTTTGTACTTGTACATGCATATATGCCTGCCTCGGGTTGGTTACGGTGCAGTCAGTCCCACGCACAGGGCACGACGGAATTCTTGCTAACGCGCGCGCGGGCGGGGCTGTCGTCGTTCGTACGGGGAGCGACAGCGATCGCGCGTCGCGTTTGGAGGCAGCACCACTCGCGCTCGTACTGCGTCCGATGTGCGCGCCCCCGCCTGCCTTTTTTCACGGTACGGCCCGGGAAAATGGACTTGGATCCTCTTTCGTCGTCGTCGTACGACGATACCCCTAGCCACGTGAAGTAACCTACCATCAAGCATGTATAAGGACGGTTAGGATGGCATCTTTATATGGGCACACTGCTCCACATGCATACTTCAAAGGACCATTTCACATCACACGCATCTATAGAAACTATCGCTTGTTACAAGTGCTGAAGGTGTGGCAGCTGAAGCCGTGTGTCCCGGTCTTGACAATTCGTGCTTTCATGAATCATGAGCACCGCGCAAGGCGACTGCACAGCGGCCAATGAAATTCACGGTTGTCCTTGTAGCTTATGCTGCGCAAATAAATTCGCATTGGATGCCGTTGTAGGGTTACTGCAACACCTCCTGACTCTTGTGCATATACTATTGTACACTTGTAAAAAGATTCTGACTATCCTGGCCCGCTGCATTAATCACACACTTGGCCGCTAACACTATGCTCTTATTTACTCCAACTAATTTTGTATTTACGATCCAGTTGATCGATTCTTTCTTGTGTAGCCGTTGGGAAACGAACGCATGCACATGACCACGTGCGGTTGCTTCGATCCGGTAAACATGCATGAATAATTAAGCGGAGTACTCCTAGGTCGCATCGTAGCAGGAAGAAAACTTTGTGCGTACGTGATGGAGCCGTACAACAACTTTGTGCGTACGAAAACAAGCCTGTGCCGCACAACCCCGATTGCTGCCAAATGTGCCTCACACAAATCTGAACGCAATAGAATTTGCATGATGGAGCCGTTCTGTCCGCATAAACAAGGATCGAGCCGTTGTCCGTATAAACAGAACGAGCCGATTCGTCCGTAAGCAAGATCGAGCCGGCATCGTGGCTGGCTTCGTCCAGGACCATGCATGTTTAGCGACGGCGCTCGCTCCTTCGTCCGTCTGGACTCTGGATCATCTCCTCCTCGCGCGCGGCTTTGACGGTGTAGCTGTGCTCTGGGCAACGCTTGTTTGCGGCCGGCGTGGTGATAACTGTTGATGGCCACAGGATGTTGGCACTGGCCGTCTGCGACATTAGAGACAGCGTCGGCGGCTTGACTGTGGCGGCATATGCACGATCTCCCCGCTTGATTCAGGCAACAGTTCTCCATGGTTGCCCTAGGCTAGCTAGGGTCCGCGGCGTCCGACCTGTCCCCGCAAGAAAGAATACCGAGCTCGCAGCTAGTCGTGGGTGCGAGCCGATCGTAATACCTTTTTTCTTTTGGCTGGAACCGATAGCACATACGGAGCTGGAGCTCTGGGAAAGAATCGATATGTCCCTTTTTTTTACGTTGCATGGAGATTTGTGGCAGGGACAGATGGCAGTAACCGGGGGTTGTGCCGCACAAGCTTTGGCTGCAAATTAAGATTAAGACCAAGGATGACCATATTAATAAAACACACTAACAAAAAGTAGCAGCCTCTGTTCTCCGAGAGATACTGCATGCGAATGAACTGTACCAGCCTAGTCTGCATGTGCAATGCCATTGCGCTCCTCCTGCTGTAGTCTTATATAAGAGGGTGCTTCCTGGTGGCCTTCTCCCCACGCCCTTCGCCACGAGAAAAGCAACTAGCCCTGAGCAAAGAGCCCAGCACGGGCGAGCAATCCTGCCCTGCGAACCGAGGTGAGCACTTCAACTTTATCAGGCTCCACGAGTTGGTACCAATTACAACAATCTTGTTTGTTCCATCCATTGAACTATGATCAGTAATTAACAGATTGTATAACTAATTCGTACTTATGGATTACTTACTAGGACGCTCTCGAGCCATGGAGGTCATCCTGGATGCTTTTGCATCCTACGTAACCAAGTTGACCACGGACACGGCTGAAGAAGAGGTGGCCATGCTGCTGGGCGTCCCCGACGAACTGGAGAAGCTGAGGCAGAACCTGCATGACATCAAGGCGTTCCTAGCTGATGCTGAGAGGCGGCGCATCAAGGAGGAGCTTGTGCAGGGGTGGGTGAGCATGCTCAAGGGCGTCATGTACGATGCCACTGACGTCCTTGAGCTGGACCAGCTCAAGGCCGAGGAGAGGCGGGAGTCAAAGCTGGGTCGCAGCATGGAGAAGATGCCTGGTTGCTTCCAGCCATTTCTCTTCTGCCTGCGCAACCCAGTCTTCGCACACAAGATTGGTAGCCGCATCAAGGAGCTGAACCAGCGGCTGGAAGACATCCACACGAAGGCTACTAAATTCAACTTCCTTACCGCCAACCTTGGTCCCTACCAGGAACAGAGAACTGAAGCAGCTGAATACTCCAGCCGCCGAAGGATGACGTCTGAGTTCATCGAGTCATCCATCGTCGGTGAGCAGATCAAGAGGGATACAAGGCTGATTGTCCAGGAGCTAATAACTACTGATGAAAACCACGACACCCTAAAGGTGGTTTCCATCGTAGGCATCGGTGGCATGGGAAAGACTACCCTTGCCCAGAAGATCCTCAAAGATGTAAACATTGAAAAGCATTTCAAAACCAAGATATGGCTGAGCATCACTCAGCAGTTCAATGAGGTTGAGCTGTTGAGGTCGGCAATCAAGCTTGCTGGTGGAGACCATGGTGGGGAGGAAAACAATAACTTCCTCACGCAGACCCTCACCAACACCCTGTCCGCCAGCAAGTTTCTACTGGTATTAGATGATATGTGGAGTGCGATAGCATGGGAGAATATCCTTGGTGTCCCAGTCACAAATGCCAGTTATAAACAACCGGGAAGCAGGGTCCTGATCACTACAAGGTTTGAAGACCTGGCTCCACGGATGCACCATTCCTTGTATCAGCACCATGTTAGCCCTCTCGATGATGACGATGCGTGGTCTTTGCTCAAGAATCAGTTTCCACAGCTGCCTAATCAGGTTAGATGTCTTTACACTTGAAGCCTTTGCTAGTAAGCTATTGATAAACATCGTTGCTTCAGTTTAGTACTCTCTCCAATCCAATATATCATTCGTCATAAGTAATACTTTTTTATATATCTTTAATCATCAATCGCTAACAAACTATATAACTTCGTGACATAATGTTACTATTTGCTAGTTTAATACATAAATATTGTATGGTACGTTAGGTTGGGTTTCAGATGTATATCATCATTTATTATATGAAACCAAAAAGAAGAAATGACAAGAAAGTTGTATATAGATGGAGGATAAAATTACGATGTGGAAAACAAGACAGGGATTTTGTACAATGACACTGTACAACAATTTAGAAAAGGGATGTAGCGTAGCTTTGTAGCACGTTTGTTTTGGGTACAAAATGTCACGGGTTCAAATCCTGTAATCCCTACCTATTACTTCTCCTATGGGCAGTAACAAGGGATCAATTGAGATCGATTCAAATTGGACAAAATTCATAGTTTCATTTTTCTATATGCATGCGGTACAAAAATCATCCTTTTCTTTACTGCTTTATCTCCTGTCGTAAGAAAGCGCTCTTAGTTCTATATACTCAAAATAATAAATGGGTATGTACACATACATATGGTGGTTTTTTGAAAATGGGAGTGTGTGTGTGAACACTCATGTCGTAAATTTCATTCAAATTTATTTAAAATATGTCAGTATATAAATATTATTACTTAAAGTATTGTATTGTGTACAGTGTCCCAGACACACTTAATTGGCAGCTCTTGTACTGCCCAGTAATAAACAAAGAGGAAAACAAAGATAAAAAATGTGGCAGTGAAGTTATACAAGTGGTCATAACACACGTATCCCCAAGTGGGGGGGGGGGGGGGGGTCCCAAACGAGCAGTAAAATTCTCTCTCTCTCTCTCTCTCTCTCTCCCCCTCCCTCCCTCCCTCCCCCTCCCCCCCCCCCCCCCCCCTCCCCTCCCTTCATACTATTATGTCAATTAGCACTTCTAAAACTCGACCTGCCGGGGGAAGACCGCCCCCAACGGCATTTAATTAAGGAGAATAACCTTTCACGCAGGTCGAGAAAACCCCCGAACCCCCTCTCTGATCCTACACAGGGACTCAGCTGGCCGTTGTGAGTTCCGGCGCGAGTCTTTACCATGTGCTTTGACCCAGGGAGGACGAGGGGATTTTTTACTCTGCACTGCAGCGTGGCATATCTCAGCCACATGTGCTACAGTGCGCGCGCGGAAACCGCGCGTAGGTGCCGCGGCGGGGGATCGAACCCCGGTCGACAGGGCAAACGCCCCGGAGCCCTCTGGCTCTGACCAGTCGGGCTGCCCCCGCGTTGGCTCAATTAGCACTTCTAACATTTGAAAAAATTTCGACCATCTAAGCATTCCTGGCTCGTTCATCATCTTGTTGCCACTCCCACTGCTGGCCCACCATATCATCCTTCGTTCCCATCCTCCTCCCACAACACATCACCACCCATCTCTTCTCCTCGATCGAGAAGGACAAGAGGAGTGCCTGCACCCTGAGTTGCTCCATCAGAGCAAGGATTATGGTTGCGCCCGCTCGCCGGCTGCGACGAACCATATCCGCCGGGTACTCAGCCTATGCCAGTATAATGAACCGGCTATTGCATGACTACTAAAGCTTTATTAAAAGCAATGGGACCCATGCAGTAAAAAAGCAGCCAAACTGAGTGGTGGGAGAGAAGAAAAAGCAACGAGGCGCCGGCTGAGTGCGGACGCATGGTGAAGCGCCGGCCTGGAGAATTGTTGGCCCCTTCTCTCCTCCAGCTCAGCTCGGGCAGTGACGAGGCCGGCGTTTCGCCCGTCGTAATACTTGCTCTCAAGGGTAGTCCTGGGATTTGGACCGGGCCAAATCCGGGTGGGCCGTGGCCCGAATGCTTGGCACGGCCCGTGGCACGGCACGGCCCAATGGGATTCCGTGGCGTGCCGGCCCGGCCCGAGCTGACGGGCTGTGCCGTGTCGGGTTTTCGGCACATCGGGCCGGCACGGCACGACACTGTTACATGGGCCGTGCTTGGGCCGGCACGGCACGAAAGCGGCCCGGCCACCCGGATTTGGCCCGGCAGTGTGTTCTTGTCAAGTTCTTTAGTCAACGTTATTTTTGTTATTTTGATTTGTATTTTAAAATACAAATTTGTATAGATTTTGCGTATGTAGTCCAAATTTGATGACTCTTTTTTCTATAATCTTCAAAAAAATCATCTCTATCATGTGGAATATTTGTCTGTAAATTTCTCTAGTTCAATTTTGTACTGATCAATCAATACACTAATGGTCACTATTCACCATTATCTTCACTTGTTTGTTAATCCCCAATCAATTTGAATTTTTAAGTAATTTTTTGTGTGGATGTACAACTTCTACATATCTACACATAGGAATTTTGTATAAATTTTTTGTGATACTTACACTCATGTAAGTTTGAATTGCTTGTCATTTGTCTCAAAAGCTCATAACTTCTATATAGTTTAGTAAATTTTGAACACACATTCATGTAAACATTGTTGAAAAAATTCTGCAGAAATTGTAGAGGTTGGTATTGACTTGGAACAACTACACACCGAAATTGAGTTCAAAATTCAATATATTTTTGGAGATAAAAATTGCAAAAGCTCACTTTTCCTTTGTTGTTTTTTGTCGCACGCAAAGTATAATGATTTTGGAACTCAAAATTGATATACACATGTAATATATGTGTCCTAAGCTATTGTAATTTTAGTGGAATTTTTGAAATTATTTTATCTATGTAACACTATAAAAGAATCAATTTAAACAATAAAAATACGCCTTCTCTACACTGAAAGCGCATTTCTGAAAGAGGCTTCCACTGAGACCGGGCTGTGCCCGTGCTTGGCACAGCCTGACGACGGCCCGCCATGCTCCGTGCCGTGCCCGGGCCGCATTTTCATCATGTCAGGTCGACCGGCACGGCACGACGTGACCCGACGGGCCGTCACGGCACGGCACGGAACGACACGAAGCATGACGGGCCCGTGCCGGCACGGCACGGCCCGACCCGAGTCCCAGGACTGCTCAAGGGGACGGACCTTTGGCGATGGCATGGAAAGGGCATGTGGCGGCAGCATCGATGGGAGATCCGGAGACTCAGGGCGTGTTGAGGTGTTGGGTAGGAGCTGGGTAGCTTTAATTAGGGGCTCGTGTCTTTTTCTCGTGCTACTACTATTTGAACTCCTGATTAGACAAAATACAAGTAGTTTTTTTTATATCTATAACCAGTCCTAAATTGTTTGCAGGTTGCTAGAGTTGACCGCCTAAAAGATATTGGGATTAAAATAATCAAAAATTGTGGTAGTTTACCACTTGCTATCAAAATAATGGGAGGACTGCTGCGCACAAAGCCCCAAACCGTGCTTGAGTGGGAGGCCATTTTGAAGCATCGTGCATGGTCAGTAGATGGACTACCAGATGAGTTGGACCACCGTCTCTACTTGAGCTATGAGCATCTATCTCCCCAGCTCAAACAGTGCTTTCTCTACTGCTCTCTCTTCCCTAAAGGTACTATTATTTATCAACGTATGATTGTTTGGATGTGGATCAGTGAAGGATTTATCCAGCCTCCAAATGGAAGTAGTAGGTCACTTGAAGAAGTAGCAAACGAGTATTATAATGAGCTTATCATGAGAAATCTCATAGAACCTGTAAAAAATTATAGTGTGACTAAATATGAGTGCGGGATGCACGATGTGGTGCGCTCCTTTGCTGAATTTATGGCTAGAGAAGAATCATTGGTGCTTCATGATGACCATGTCGGTAGCATTGGCCTTGTTCGTCGCCTTTCTATAGGATCAACAAAATCCATACCAGAATGGGCCCTTTTGCAAAAGCAAGAGTCACTAAGGACATTGATCATAAGGGGCAGAATCAACATTAAGCCTGGTGATTCGTTGACTAGTTTTTCTAGCCTAAGAGTGTTAGATATAGAACATTTAGACTGTGACAGGCTAGTTGATTCCCTATGCCAGCTGCGACATCTAAGATACCTTGGGTTCCGTGGAACAAACATATCTAAGCTGCCAGATGACATCCATAGGTTGCGGTTCCTGCAGCACCTTGTGGTCAGGGACTGTACGAGTTTGGAGAAGCTTCCTAACTGCATTATAAAACTAGCGCATCTAAGGAGCTTTAGGGCAGATGGTTCACCTGATGTTCTAATACCCAAGGGTTTTGGTGCACTAACAAACCTAAGGTCACTTTATGGGTTTCCAGTGCACATGGAAACGGACGGTGGCTGGTGCAGCTTGGAAGAAATAGGGCCTCTTTCTCAGCTTAGCAGTCTTAGTTTATATGGTCTGGAAAATATGTCTACTAGTTCCTGGGCTGAAAAGGCCATGATTAGCAGCAAGGGACACCTTAGCTATTTGGAATTACATTGCAGCAGTAGCCGATACATGGGGTCGAGGGATAAGCTCGACAAGCAACATGAGCAGAAAGCAATAGAGGAGGTACTCGAGAACCTCTGCCCTCCAACCTGTGTAGAGCAGCTATGGGTCGAAGGATACTTTGGTCGCCATCTGCCGCACTGGATGATGATAATGGCAACATCAGTCTTTAAGAGCTTGAGGTATTTTACGCTGAACGACCTGCCTTGCTGCACACAGCTCCCTGATGGACTGGGCCAGCTCCTGAGTTTGGAAGTGCTGGACATTAAATATGCACCAGCCATCAAGAGCGTCGGGCCTGAATTCCAGGCGTCCTCCTCCTCCGTGGCAGTGGGTGGAGGCATCGCTCCTAGTACATCAGCAGCTTTTCCTAGTCTGACAAATCTGTTTCTGAAGGACTTGTGTGAATGGGAGGAGTGGGAGTGGGAGGAGCAGGGCGATGATGTGACCGCAGACGCCATGATGGCCATGCCTGCTCTCAAGAAACTCACAATCGACAACTGCAAGCTGGGCCGTCTTCCACCGGGGCTCGCCAGCAGCAAGAGGCATGCTCTGAGAGTACTGCTCCTGTACGAGCTGAGCAACCTAGCATGTGTGGAGAACTTCCCTTCTGTTGTGGAGCTTGATGTGTTCGACTGCCCCGAGGTCAAGAGCATCAGCGGTCTCCGCAAGTTGCTGAGGATTGGGATCATCCGATGCCCGAATCTGGAGGCGCTGGAAGGTGTCCCCGCAATCGATAGCATTAGGCTGCACGACGACTCCATGGAGACACTTCCAGAATACCTGCGAAGTGTAAACCCAAGGCATCTCGAGTTGACTTGCAGCGAGGAGCTGTGTGAATCCTTATCGCCTGGTAGCTCTGAGTGGGACAAGATCAGCCATATAAGAACACACGCTATCGACTACTGGAGTTCAGACCAAAATGCATGGATTCAGGTAACTTTGGCATCATGCTTTATGTCCCCCAAAACAGTTCACAGTTTTGATCATCCTTACTGTTTTTGCTTACATGCGTAGTACTTGTTGGCTTTTGATTGCACAGCTACAAGTGAAACGTGATCCAGGCGTGCGCCTGCGACTAGAGACGGAGTCCAATCAGTCCCAGATCTCTCCTGCTATGTCTACAGCCTAGTGTGGTAAGTCATCGACAGATATGTTCACATAACACGCGCAGCTAAATTGTGTGATTTGGCATTGATTTCGTCACCTCATATTTTTTTTTTGCTCAATTGATTTCTTTGTGATGTACACTTGGCAGGAAATTTAAATTTATCTTTTACATCCTTAGTTTGGCGGGATTATTCAAATAAATTCGGGCGATCAATCAGCAGCCAGTGAAGCTATCATTCATGCTCAACAAGAAGACTGACGGACAGAAGACTGCACTCGTTCCTTACGGGGAAGAAAATTTTCTACACGTAATCATTGTGTTCAAGTTTGGCCCTCTCCAGCATGTACATATCTTCCCTTCTCCGTTTCCTACTCCTAGATTTCTACAACTACGCCGGATGAGCTCAGAAGGGGTCAATCGATTATTAATACAGCTGTTGTAAAATAAAAAAAATCAAACAATTAGCTGTTGTAAATGAGAAACATATCCTGTGTTAGCAATTCCTGGAAACTTATTGAATCATTACGCAGCCGATATTTGAAACAGGAATCTACATTTCAATCTGAAGAAAGGTACATGCAACGCACTGTGGTTAAAGACTTAAAGGGAAAGCTTGAAAAAGATGAAAATCCCCTATTTCCACCCACGACAGGAGGAAGAAAACTCCATGCTTTCATGCACTATCACAGGCAATGAACCATTAGTTCCCCAGATTACTGGCAGCACATATAAATTACTATAAACCTGCTAGTGCAAGTTAATATCATGCCGATCATATCATGAAGCTCACCATCGCTAATGTTAGAGGACCTTTACGGTGCACCTAAATCAATGTGGGCCGTTTATTTTCTTCAATCCAACGGCTTAGATGCAACTTGTACTACTTCAAGGTGGCCCAAGTAGTATGGTGGTATTTGAGAGTAGTATAAGGAGCACATGGGTACTATTGGAAAACAAAATTAGTAATTTCGTGGATCTAATAGAACAATGCATTAGTAATTTATTGTTTCAAATCCCGATCAACTCAATGAACTCATTCTCCATCTGTCGCTCAAAAAAGAAACTCATTCTCCATCTGTTCGTCTCCTCTTCGTCCCTCTCCCATGTTCATCATGTCATGATTCACGAACCCAAGGACTACGATGCCTTTTCTTTTTAGATCAGAATGCAATCCACTCTTTTCTTTCTAGATCAGATCATGTAATTCATTCACACCCTGGGGAGACGGCGGTAGAACTACACAAGAGCAGATGGGTGCCCGGGCGGTGGCGCCAAGTGCAATGGAACAATGGTGGCCGACTGGCTGAGCGAGAGTGTTGCATGGGTAGCACTATAGCACCGTATGCCGGGCCACGGCGTCTTCGCGCTGCCATCACTGAATTCGGCAAGGTCACATCGCTTGTTCGGTCACATCGAGGTTGAGAGCAGCGGATTCAAGTCCTCACAGATTAATTACTGCATCATTTATGTCTTGTTTATGGATCAAGATCAAAAACAGACAACTAATCAAAGACATGATTCGTCTCTTCTAGAAGACTGAAGCCAATAATCTATTGATTGAAACTTCAAATTTTTCTTATCAGAATCAAATGGGGGGTGGCAACTGGCAAGATCGTGCGCGGCTCCATGGCCACACACAAGGGCGCCGTCAGGCAATATTGTCGATTGAGGAGGCTGCTGGTAGCCTGGTAGGCAACTCCTGGACGGGAAGATGGCTAAACATGGCGAGCATGGCTAACTAAGGCATGGCGGCGGCAGTACAGAAACGATTAGGGCACTGAAATACCAGTTAATTACTAAAGTAACCAGATAAACGGACGGCTAGATCTTATTATATACCATTTCTGCCTAAGAGGTGATATGGAGCACCGTAAAGGTGCTCTAATGTTAACAAATGGATAAATATTTTTCTGGCTCGTGGAACCATAGTTTCAAGCCTTCCAGAGCATGATGTCTTCTCTTGACGGTCTGATAAAACTGTCAATCAGCATGATAATGAGATTAAACGGTAGTCAAGTTAACCCTGTGTGAAGACAGTTTACAACACGTATAACCAGGAACTGCAACAAATATCAAAGATAATTAAAACGTTGGCAGATACGAATGACCAATCCTAATAGTCTCTCCTAATAGATGACAACCAGAATCAGTAGTCAAACAAGACTACAGTACAGATACCAGCAAGCACAAACCAGGCAAATATTATCAAGTAATGTTGAAAACAGTATAGCAGACGAAAAAAGTATCTTCTTGGATATATATTTCCCAACATCCATCAAAGCTCAACCGAGGTAATTAGACCTACAACAATCCTTGGACGCAAGAATGAACTTGACCCACCAACCAGAACAACATCATGAACAAAGCTTTTGGCCATTTTGGCATCCCTGAGGCATTTCTCCACTGACTATACACTTGCTGAAGAGATCCATGTTGAGTTCCTCAAACCTGACACGGATGATGGCGGAATAGAAGTAAATGCCGTCGTACAGTGAATCAATCTCGATCGTGGTCTGTGCAGTGGAGGACAGGTCCACTTCGCCCTCTCACACATTGTCCTCAGCCTCCTGAGCGCCTCTGGGTTGCCACTGATATATCCTTCTTGTTGTTTCTCTTGATCCCCTAGACAAAGTGGTTAACCATCTGATTGCCAAAGTCCTCAAACGCCAAGGTGAGTATCACCAGCAATGGCCTTGACCTCAAAGACACCCTCCTTGATGGTAAGAAGAGAGACATCAAACGTACAACCTCCAAGGTCAAAGATGATAACATTCTTCTCACCAAGGCTGGCAGACTTATTGTCAAGAACATATGCCATAGTAGTAGCAGTTGGCTCATAGACAACATTAACATTGAGACCATCAATCACCCCAGCATCCTTGGTGCCCTACCTCTGAGAGTCATTGACGCAGTCAGGAACAGCGACAACAGCGCTCTTGATGGTGGTGCCTAGGTAGGCTTCAGCAATCTCACACATCTTGATAAGAACCTTGGAGATCTCTTCAGCTGCAAACTTCTTCTGCACACCCTTGTAATGAACCACAATCATAGGCTTGTCATCAGGTCAAGAAATGACCTTGAAGTTCCAGAGCCTAATGTCCTTCTGGAGTACTGAAGCATCAGTAAATCTCCTACCAATGAGCCGCTTGGCATCTGCATCGAAGATTTCAAGTCAGTAATTGAAATATGATTATTACTAGTACAATGATGCTAACTTTTAACAGATAACAAACATCACTAATACTGACCACCCTGACTTGTACAGAAAAAATCAGCACCGAATATACCAGGGCGTATGCTAGGCAGAAAACTTCCAAAAGGAGGCAACTACTTCACATATATTGTAGGCAGTAACATTCAGAAAAACTTAAATCATGTAACTAGAGCAACTTCTCATAAACAATTTCGAACTGTTCACTTTACAGTTGGACAGTTATATCAGGCCAATTGCCAGATCAATATGCAATTCATTCATGTTACGTTACACAATCAACTAACCATGAAAGGTAAGGCATTCATTGGTAGGAACAACTAGTGTCACAAAACTCGTTCCCCTTGTTATTTGCCACATTTGATCCCTTGTTATTTGCCACATTTCAAGACAGATACCCTACCCACAGAAGAAGACCATGAGTCAGATATTCAGATACCATATGGCATTGCAAAAGCATCATAAAGATTACTCGTGGAGTAAAATGAATTACGTTTAACTAAGAATGCAATCTCTGCCAAAATGGTCACTGAAGTTTAAGCAAATGGGTAAATCTACATCACAGGCTAAACATTTCTATATCTAAAACTTCAAAAACAGCTAAACCTCGAAGCTCAGTAAAGAATCGATAGTCAAGTGAACTTGGAGGTGTTCAGATCCGGCTTGTGTAAACGAGCTAACTAACATGCATCCGCTGATCAATCAAAATAGCGAAAGCTATGATAATAAAGCACATGAGCGCCTACTAGTGCGACAGAGGTGGCTGCAGCGCAGGACCTATCAGAATCGACAAACAGATCCAAACGTGCAGGGCTAGGACCTAGGATCGGTGAACCGGTTGCCCTGGTCGTTGGCGATGAGGTGGATCCCGATTGCCGATGGCGGGGTCGCCGCGCCTGGGGTAGAGGAAGAGTCGGTTGCGCGGGGAAGCCGAGGTTTCGTGAAGGTTCCGGCGGCGGTGTGGACGCAGAGGAAGGGGATGATGTGAAGAAGCGCGGGCCACGGGCCGAAATAGCGAGCAGGCTGATCGAGGTTGCAGGCTTGTCACTAAAGCGTGGTCCAATAAAGTTCATCCGTGTGAGTTGTGATCGATTTTCCCAAATTAACTCAATCTGCATGCATCTTTCATCACAGTGGTCAACTGTATAATAGATTTCGTGCAACAGCAAAAGCTAAAGCATGCAGAGGGCGGATGGAATATGTTGAATCTATCATATTATGAACTCGATCGATTAGATTCTCGGGACAAGCAGTAGCAGCATCTACTCCATGTGCTTTTTGACATCGCAATAACAAATGCTCATGTATACCAGTCTTACCTCGACGGATCCATCAACTTGCACGACAAAACAAACAATAATACTTTCCTTCTCATTCCTT
The DNA here is from genome assembly GCA_007726485.1 of Eragrostis curvula. Lineage (NCBI taxonomy): Eukaryota > Viridiplantae > Streptophyta > Magnoliopsida > Poales > Poaceae > Eragrostis > Eragrostis curvula. Next base: position 307,741 of record CM017440.1, on the reverse strand, counting down.
CCCTTCGGGTTTTTTTTTTTTTCTTTAGGAAACATTCCTTCCCTTCGTACTCCATTCAGAAACTGAGAGTCACTGATCTGCATCTTCCAAGTTCCAACCTTCAAATAGAACCGACTCCTTCAGTTGAGACCCTGTAACACTCGTCACTCGCTATGTTCACGTAAGCAATAGCTTGAGACAGATATATGTTTACATCAGTACCACCATTTTGGACACCTATCACGCCACGAGGTCGAATTACTGACTTTTGCACTACGATTGGATCGACAACGTGTGCCTAATCGCCCTCCGAAGCATGAATCAGGTGTCTGAGATGGTTGAGCTGTCACACATTTTCCCCAATGGTCCCTTGGATGAAATGACCCATCATGCTTCAGTAATGAACCACATAATCTAAAGGCACAGAAACAGTAACCTGTCATCAGGCATTTAAAGATGGTTAGGATTGTTACGTATTATGAGCGCTACAGTGCCGTGCGTCGCCCAGGCTCCGAACCCGGGTGGGAGCGCTGCAAGCCGGTGGCCTTTGCCACTGTGCCGCGCGCCCCTCCGCACATGCATGCTTAATAAAAGGATTATTTCCCAAATGACACCACACGCATCCATACAAAACGATGCTTTTTCAAGTGCGGAGGTGTGGCTAATGCCTCTATTCGTGCTTTCATGAGCACCGCACTGAGTGTGAAGCGTCTCCGTTTTTTGCAGGATCGAGTCGGTATAGCGCTGATGAACAGACGCAACAGTACAACATATAAAAAGCACAAATTCAGTCTTTAAGTGATTACATTAATCCAATTAAAACACGAGTAGCACAGCGGAAGTCCAACAATACTAGTACAAGTCCAAAGATAAAAAGAAGATACAACGCGCGCGCTCACGATACAAGTAAATCCGCATCTAAAGCTATGAAGATACAGACTCGAGAGGAGATCACTCATCAGTCTCCCAGTGGGTTGTCCAACCAAAGGGAAGCTGGCCATTCCACTGTCCACCTCCACCCGTAGAGTCAGGGATAAAGGTGTTACCCGCAATAAAACATAAAGAGCCAAACCCTGAGCAACTAATACTCAGCAAGTCTTACCCGTCAACGTGGCTATATACAGCCGACTCTAACATGCAAGGCTACAAAAGGGAGGCTGACTCGATAGCATAGCTCGCACTAATTACTTGATCCTTACTCTCAAGTTTTTAATTGCAAGTTAAGTACTTATCCAGTAAAGCAGTGTACATATATCTAAAACAGATATAAAGTAACAATACATCAACAGTGACAGTGCATATATATAGCAATATAAATAACAGTAATGTATAAAGACTAGCATCATCATATCATCAATCATATCACACTATGATGTGACGCAGTGAGCAAGATTGCTCTTGACCGAGAGCGGCGGCATCGATGTACATCCTGCAGGAGAAAAACCTAACCACACGACATATGCGGCAAATGCCAAATATGGCAACTGTTTGCAAAGGTCCCCCTGAAGCTAGGCCGGATCCAACCCCTCCCGAGAAAGGTACCTCCCATCACGGTCCACGTCCCAGACGTACGCCCCGTTCGGGAGGCATCCCTTCTCTCCCAAATTACCATGATAGAAAGGGCAGGCTTCCACCGCACAGCAGGGCAACTCGAGCTACTAAGTTTACTAAGCCCATAAAAACACTAGCATGTGATCAGTACGTTCGAACTTGCTCAACAGGGCCAACAACGGACGGTCCTTAACCGACACAGACGGGGCTACCACCGTGAAGGCCCAGCCTTCTCGCACTATCCTACACAAACAATTTCCCATCCGGTCTCAACAATTTCTAAATCCAGCTAGTACAATCCAGGGTGAACCTACCTCGCGAGTGGGACCTACCACTCGACTTCTACCGTCCGCTAGCCACTAAGCCTAGCAAGTTCTAACGTAACCTAGACCACATCTACAAAAATAGGACACAAGGTAGGATATGGAAGGGTAATCCTAATGCATTTCTAAGGTTTCACATCAACTCCTAATAAACCTAATGCACAAACATTGACTAGCCCCAATCAAGTGCGAAAATAAAAATCCTAAATAGGGAGGCATGCACCGGGGCTTGCCTGGCTCAGGAGTGTAGCTAACTGGGTCAGCGGGGTCAGTGTCCTGCGGCGGCTGCTCCTCCTGCACCTCCTGGGTCTGCTCCTCCGGCAGCTGGAAATCGAGCGGCTCCGGAGTCGTCTCTGTCACTACACGTTATGACAATGAAATAATGCAAAGTTAGATGCAATAACATGATGCAATTCATGATTTAATTACTTGATAGGACAGTCATTTACACTGTAAGTGCAAATGATTAACTTTGTTAATTAATTTCGTCTGAAGTATTTCCTTCATTGATTTTAAATTAAGTTAATCACTTAATCAACTTAGGTAGGTTAAATGAATAATGTGATTTAGAAAATTAATGTATGTCCAGTGGCATTTTTCTAGTGAAATCCACCACTGGAAGTAATTTACTGTGAAGTCTGATGATTTGTTTCCTTACAGATTATTTATAATAATTTAAACAATGCAGAGCACGATTTAAATCATAAATAATTAATTAAACAGCATATGACAGTGGAAAAATGCTCTGTAGCTGGGTTAACAGATACTTTACAAGCATGCAAGAGTTTGTGATTTATCGAGCAATAGATAATTTAATATGGATTAAACAAGATCTGAACAAAATTATTTTTTACAGAGAACAGGAAAGTGAGTTGTAAGATTTTATTTAAGTAGATCTGAACATAAGGAAGCTAACAAAATTAGTTTCATAATTTTCGGAGTTGTATTCGATTTACTAGGAATTTTACAAGTTTCTGTGATTTTTGGGAGATTTAACAATTTCGAAAATGATTGAAAATAGTGCAGACCAATCAGATCTGAGCCACAAAGGTGGCCACAGAGATGGATCCGCACCGGATCTGTGCTTTGCCTCAACAGATCCAGCCACTCGCGTGCGGGAACGCATGCGGGGCTACACGGTTGGCCACACGGGATCGGGTGTGGATCCGTGTGGTCACACCCGATCCCGGGCGTCTGGGCGTTCGTGCGCCCGCCGGAGCCAACGCCGGAGCGCGGCGGCGCAGCTCACCGGAGGAAGCTCCGATGGCTCGCTGGCGAAAAGGAGGGCTCGCGCGGGGGTGGTGAGAAGTGGGGAGCTCACCTCAGCGAACGGAAACCCGCGGGGATGGCCGGAGCTAGGTCGACGACGAGGGAGGCGGCTCAGTGCAACTTCGGCGAAGTCGTGGGGGCGTCGTGGTGCTCGGCTGCGGACGGGATCTCGACGGGGACCTTCAAGGCGACGCGGGGAACGCTGGCGTGGGAGAAGTTGACGTCGATGCGGTCGGGAGGGTGGTCGGAGGCGGGGAGCTCCGGGCGACGAAGAAAACCGGCGATGGGTAATAGCCCAAATTCGGCGAGCGAAGCTGCTAAAACGAGGAATGAAAGGGTGAGGACAATGCGCAAGCAAGTCGCGCAGCTCCAGTTGAATGGAATCGGAACGAGGCTCACCTCCTCGGGCTGAATCGAAGATATGGGCGACGAGGTCACTCAGCCGAGCATGAAGAAGAAGCTCCAATTCACGAATCCTAGCCCGGGGTAAAGGAAACGGTGGCCATGGCAAGCTTCAAGGGAACCTTGCGCAGCCCCTTGACCCGCAGCAAGGCCCGGACGTGGCCGGCTGGCGGCGGAAGGGAGCTCGAGCTCGGTAATGGAGGTGACGGCGGCGATGTTTAGGGTTTGGGCGACGGGGAGAAGGGCAAATGAGCGAGGGAGAGGGAGCTGGGGCGTTCGGACAGCGACGGAGAGCCGTTTTGACGACGCGGCGCGGTCGGAACGGGCCCAGGCACCGCACGGCGTCGCCGTACGTCGACGGCAACATGGAGCAACGGCTCCGACGCGCGCAGTGAGATACAGGAGGATGACAAGTGGGCCCTCGAGCATCTTTCGATTTTTCGGAATTATTCAAAATGAAGTTTTCCCCGATCTTTGGCACTCAAATTAGAGTAGCAATTGAGCTCCAAAAATCGCAAATTTGGTACCATTGGAAAGATCTTGAAAAGCTCTATCCACTGGCCAACATGCACTTCTGGAATCCCAGGGGATTTTAAATGGCAGCTGGTCAAAGTAGGGTACTTTTCAAGCTTTGGGGATTTTATTGGGGAACCAGATGAATTTCAAAAATCATCAAATTTTTTCCAAAATTCTTATTTCAGAAGTGCTACCCACTGGTATTTTTCATTGCTCGAGTTGTTGTGCAAAAATTTGAGTTCCTTCACAAGCTATGGTTTGAGCATTGTTTGAATTATTGAATTCGAATTTTGAATTTGTTTTCTTTTTGTGTTCAGCTCAAAGGGAAGTGTGTACGTTGGCTGGCTGCAGTGACACGGGGTGTCACAGAGTGAGAGTCACGCTTGTCCCTGTAGCTTGTGCTTCACAAATTTATTCGCATTGTATGCAGCTGCAAGTATATAGTAGACATATGTTCACATATAACACCTACACGCTTCTTTGATCTTCCCCTGAAACGAACATCACGTTAATTTTTCGATATGACAGTGGTAGACAGCACAACTCATTCCAACAGAGCCGAAAAGAACAACGACAACAGCAAAATCTATTCAGTTCAAGAAATAAAGATAGGAAATCTGCTGTTAACATGCATGTAACTGCCCTAAGGAATGACTTAAATCTGAATCTTATTTCTCTGATGCCCCTTGTTAATAAGCTTGTGCTGCAAACCTTTACTTTTTTCTTTTGTTGCTTTGTTATCTTAATACAGACAAAAACCCTCGCATCATGAACTGCATTCATAATTATTTTGCTGATGCAATATGTGTGGAGTGAGGAACGAATATGGTGCTCATGCCAGCATCGGGAGTAGCAAAGCATCCCCTGACTCTGTGCTAGGCTACACACGAATCTTACGCTCGCTTAAATCTTACAAAAAGCGCAAAAAGTCAATGCAAACACTCAGATTATAGCACCACTAGATTCATTTGCATCTAATGGCGTGTCGCCAATATTACAAACGCACACTCTTTAATATGTATTTTTAAGGAACACTCTTTAATATAATTGTTCGTTGCTAATATTCATATTCCATAATGGAGGATGGGAGCAGATGGAGACGCATCAGTGGCAGCATCGTCCGCACATTATTGTTGCCTCCTTCGCCACTCATCAACTCGAAAGTTAACAAACATACATCATTGTGTCATTGACATGTTTTCGTGAGTTGCTAGTCTTCCCTTCAGTCACTGGATCTGACTGATGTATAGTCAAGTCAACTATATATAATAGTGGTTTCAAAAAATAAAACTATATATAGTAGTAATATGGATAATAGGTTTCTTATGTTGTGAAACTAGCAAAGCATGTGGACAAATTGAGCAGGAGGCTAACTATGAACAGGAGATAAAAAACAAAGACTCTTTGTAGTATGAAAGGGCTGACCATTCACCCCTGATGCACCAGCTCGGCGGGCGACTGAAATGGCGGCTCTGCCGCCGTCGCCGTCGAGGACGAACCCGAAGTGTCGTCGCGCAGCCTGACGCCGTGGAGGCTGAAGTCCCACGCCCGCTGCTGCTGCTTGAATGGCCTGACGCCGTCGCGCTCGCCGCCCGAAGCGGCTGCAAGCCCGCTTCCCCGAAGCATTGCGCGGCTCGACACGGCGACCCGCACCAGAAGTGCAGTAACCTCGCCGCTGTGCTCACCGGCCTGCAGCCGGACCTGAGCTCCGTCCTCACGCGTGACTGGCCTTGAAGTGCTGTTGTGACACCCCGTGTCACTAAAAACCAGCTGGTGCAATCAACTCAAACTGAACAGGAACTAAAAGCCATTCAAATTGAAATTCGAAATCATTTATGCAAATAACGGTCAAACCAAGCCTTGTGAAGGAATTTAAATTTTCACATACCAACTTGCACAACAAAAAATACCAGTAGATGCAGGACACCTAGGAAGAATTTTGGAGAATATTTCATAATTTTTGAAATTCGTTTGGTTGCTCAAATAAATCTCACAAGCTTAAAAAGTACCCAAATTTGACCAACTCTCATTTTAAATCCCTTCGAAGTCCTGATGTGCATGTTGGCCAGATGATAGATCTTTTCAAGATCTTTCCAACGGTACCAAATTTGTGAATTTTGGAGCTCGTTTGCTGGGCCAAATTATGCTTCAAAGTTTGGGGAAAAATTCCAGTTTGAATAATTCGGGAAAAAGAAAAGATTCCGGTGGAGCCCACTCGTCAGCCTCACAATTGTTTCTCCCCCGACGTCGCGCGCCGCGTGGACGCCGTTGTACGGCGCGGCCGCACCGCCCACGCCGCTCCCGTTCGGACAAAGCCGCGCCCCGACGCGTTTCTCCCTCCGCGCTCTCTCTTTTGGTCGGAACACGTCCCTTTCCCCTACTCCTCGTCGCGCCGCCAGCGCCATTACCGCCCGCCTGACCTCAACCTCGCCGTTTGTCGCCGTCGAGCGAGTATCTGGCCAAGCTACCCCTCTCGCAGCGCCGTCGTGACTCCCTGGAGCTAACTCCGTGGTTGCCTTCGCTTCCCTGCGACGCAAGCTCGCGGATTGACCATCGTCCCCAACTCCGACCGCGCCCAAATCCCAGCGAGTCGCCATTGCTTCTGCCCCGGTGAGCCTTCCGGTCATCTTACTGCACAGGAAGATGCACGTCAAGTCCTTGCGTCTCCCTCACCTTTCTTTCTTCTTGTCCGCAGTGGAGCTCGCCGCCATTTCACTTTTCCCCGTCGTCGATCTTCGCCGCCGCAAGAGACCCTCCGCCTCGAGCCACTTCCCGGCCTCCTAGTCGTCGATGGTGTCCTCGCCGAGCCTCCCCACGTCGCAGTGAAGCGCATCGGGCAGCTCCCGCTCCTCTCCGACCACCCCTCCGTCTCCGCATCGCCGCCGAAGCTCCGCCACCCACTGTCGCTCGTCGCCGACCAAGCTCCGACCACCCCCGCGCCCTTTCGTTCATCTACGTGAGCTCTTCATTACGCGCCGTACCTTCTCCTGGTCACCGTCGCCCAAGACGTCACCGGAAACCTCTCTCCGGCGAGCGCGCCGCCGCCCTCCGGCGACGGTGCCAGCCGACGCACCTAGGACCACACGCACAGGATCTAGTGTGGCTGTGCGGGATCCTTTGCGGATAACCATGTAGCCCCATGTGTGCCCTTGGATCTGAGTGGCTGGATCACTTTGTGGCCAGACCGGATCTGATGTGGCCAGAACACTGTGGTCCTCTATGTGGCCCAGGTCTGATTTGGCCCGCCCAAATTTTCTTCCCTTTTCAGAATTTGTTAATTTCTAAAAAATCATAGAAATTTGTAAAATTCATAGTAAATCTTACAACTCATTTTCCTGTCTTCTGTAAAATTATAATTGTGCAAGAATTGTTTAAATCCTATTAAATTTCATGTTGCTCCTAAAATCATGAACTCTGGTCTGCTTGTTAAGAAACTCATTACCCACATACAGAGCATTTTTCCACTGTCATATGATGTCTAATTATTTTCTTATATTTTAAATCGTATTCTGCATTGTTTAAATTATTATAAATAATACGTATTGCAATAAATCATCAACCTTCACTGTAAATTACCTCCAGTGGCACTCTTTACCAGAAAAATGCCACCGGACCTAAACTAAGTTTTGAAATTTAACTAACTAATTAATCAACTTAAGTTAAATCAAGTAATTAACTTAAACAAAAGGCAATAAAGGAAATACTTCAGATAAAAGTAAATTAAGTAAAGTTGATCACTCACAGCAGAACCTCACCACTTTAATGAATGACTTTCCTTTTCCTTAATAATGTAAATGATTGTTCCGTTAAGTAATTAAATCCTAATTGCATCATTTTATTGCACCTAATTTGCATTTCCTTGTCATGACGTATAGCTATCGAGGAGCAGACCCAGGAGGTGCAGGAGGAGCAGCCATAGCAGGACACTGACCCCGCTGACTTTGTTAGCGTAGCTCCTGAGCCTGGCAAGCCCCGGTGCATGCCTTCCTATTTAAGATTTTTATTTTCGCACTTGATTGGGGCTAGTAAATGATTGTGCTTTAGGTTTATTAGGAGTTGATGTGAAACCTTAGAACTGCATTAGGATTACCTTCCATATCCTACCCTGTGTCCTATTTTTGTAGATGTGGTCTAGGTTACGTTAGAACTTGCTATGCTTAGGGACTAGCGAACGGTAGAAGTCGAGTGGTAGGTCCCACTCGCAAGTTAGGAATTTCCCTGGATTGTACTAGATGGATTTAGGATTTGTTGAGATCGGACGGGGAATTATTTGTGTAGGATGGTTGGAGAAGGCTGGGCCTTCACGGTGGTGTAGCCCCATCTGTGTCGATTAAGGACCGTTCGTTGTTGGCCCTATTGAGCAAGTTCGAACATACTGATCATATGCTAGTGTTTTTATGAGCCTAGTAAACTTAGTAGCTTGGGTTGCCCTGGTGTGCGGCGGAAGCCTGCCCTTTTTATCATGGTATTTGGGAGAGAGATGATGCTTCCCAATCAGGAAGTACGTCTGGGACGGGGACTGTGCGGGAAGGCCTTTCTCGGGAGGGGTTGGACCCAGCCTAGCTTCAGGGGGATCCTTGCAAACAGTTGCCTCATGCGACTTTACGCGTGTGCGGCGTATGGTCAGGTTTTCTCCTGCAGGATGTACATCGATGCCGCCGCTCTCGGTCAAGAGCAACCTTGTTCAGTGCGCCACATCGTAGTGTGATATGATTGATGATGATGATGCTAGTCTATTACGTTACTGTTATTTACATCTATTGCTGTATACTGTCTCCGTTGATGTATTATTACTTATACCTGTTTTAGATTTATGCACACTGTTTTACTGGATGAGTACTTAACTTGAAAATAAAACTTGAAATTAAGGATCAAGTAATTAGCGCGAGTTATGCTATGAGTCAGCCTACCCCTTGCAGCCTTTGTATTTTAGGAGTCGGCTGTAGTTAGCCACGTTGACGGGTAAGTCTTGCTGAGTAACTAGCCACGTTACGAGTGAGGAACGAAAAGCCCATTATAAGGATGTTAAAGTAATCAGGTGGTAATAGGAGTTGATTGTTATTTTTCTGTAACGACGCACCGACGCCCAGGTAAGAAGGTAAGTAACATGCATGGCTCAAGTGATACGAGTTTAACTCGTGTAGATTGTGGGGGTGTTATAGGATGGAGGAGATGAAGGTGTTGAGATGTGATTTGTGATATAGGAAGCCATGCATTACTTTTCTATTATTGCTGTCCATCGGCGGATTTGGTGGACGTCACCTATGTAGGTTGCTTGAGGTGGCGATGTATGTCTTTCTTGCAGGTACACTAACTTGCGCGTAGATCGTGTAGAAACGTGCATGAGTACGAATTTGTTGCCACCACTGTCTACGGCCTGCTATAGTTGGGCAAATTTTATTTTGTGAGGACGTATAGGTCGTACATGCATTGCATCTTCATGATTTAAAACACTTCCACGAATTTCAGATCACCCAGAAAATTCAGACTGACAAGCTAACTTCAAAAATTCCTAACTCCAAAACCACCTGGCCAAATTTGATGAACCAAGACTTTCTGGAAAGATTAAAACATGAACTAAAACTTTGTTTCAGATTTACCCTTTCGATTCTGTCAGTATCCCCTCCAATTCTGTTGACCAAGTGAAGTTAAATTTCAGCTTTGACCAGTTTTTCCAGAATCTGTCTGCCATCTTCAAAATTCGATATCTCCAATTCTGCAGATCCGTTTCTGGCATTTGAGCACTTGTTGGAAAGACATGGAAGTTATCTACAAGTTTGGTATTCTGACTGTTCCCTTTTGACGCCTACAGAAGTGCCAGATTTCAGTTTTGTGACTGCTGCTCGCAATAAAGACAAATTTCAGACTGTTACTTTGAAGGAGCGTTGCTCTCTTGTTTTTGCCCGAATGGCTATGAGTATCTCTGCACTAAAGATATGGTTCAACCTCAGCGAGAGGACGCCTTTGCAATGGACGCCCTGGGATGTCATGAAGCACGACTACATCAAGTCAATGTCATCAAGTTCTGTTTTGCGTACTGCTTTATCAACCGCAATCAGCAAGTCAAGATCATCAACGCCACAGAAAGAATGCTTTTGGAGGAAGTGATTAAGCTGCTATCGTACCTTCGACAAGACCAGTCGAGTAGTATATTAGATAATCATATCATCGCCTTTCCATTGGAGCTAGCGTCGCAATACCGTAGCTAGCTGTCGCAATCCCTTGTGCTAGTATTTTAATCCTTAGAGCTGCACGTTATCGAGTTGTACGACTTTGCCTTACCTCGATGGGTGGATTTGTATTCATGTTGAGCCATGACCCCGTTTGTTTCCTTCGTGAATACTTTTGCACTCTTATCTATCATGTTTATGTGGAACCCATCTTCTTGCCATTGCCTTACTGTTGTTACTAAGCCTCATGCCAGGTTTTCCTTGCAATTGATCTCATTGCTAGTTGCCCACCAAATGTGGAGAAGATTTTGCCAGACTTTGATAATCTTCTCCTTAACCTCGCTTTTGCTTTTGGGATTTCTGCTCTTGCTCAAGAATTAAAATTTGACAACATTAGGCATGTGCAATGCACCACTTCATATGCATTGCATAAGCACTTGGCAATGCATCATCTTGCACATTAAGTAATGCATGTCATAAACTGCGCATCATCACATATGCACCATGAGAAATGCATCATCTCAATTGCATCATTATGCACCATAACATGTGCATCATATCATAAACATTTTCATTTGCATCAAGTCATATGCATCATTTTTGCACCATGCAATGAGCATCATGAGACATGACATAATGCACTTGCACCATTGCATGGGCACCATCACATATGTGCATTGCATTATAAAGCACGTAATGCACCATGATTATGCATCTTACCATTCTAGCAGAGAATAATTGGATGCAATAAAAATAATCACCTTAGGGGGCAAGAATGTGGAAATCGTTTACCTTGATGCCTTTGAATCCCCACAACATTGTGTCTGCTGATCCTTGGAAACCCTACTCCCTGAGTACTAGTGTGCCTTCCTTGGATATCACTAGTGCTCCTAATTGGTGGACGTTTGTCTGACCCTTGTGCTCTTGCCAGCCTTCATATCCTTTCAGGTGTTGTTCGATTCATATCACTAGTTGCCAGCCAAGTTTTGTCTTGCCTCTCTTTGTTGACCGTGTTGAGACCTTTAGTGCGCATAGACGTTGGCTAGCGTTTGTTACGATACCCGCAGTTCATGGCAATTCTGAGGTCCGTCCCATACCCTTGTCAAGTACGCATATCAGATTTAGATGCGCTGTTTCAAGATTCAAGAAGCACAACCCCAATTTTCAGAAAGGCAACACGAGATGTCAACCAACGAGCTAGAAGAGCATAAGGTTTAGATCAGTAAGTTGTGGGAATGCTTCGAATGACAAAGCCCGTCAGAGCTTAGATGCCCAACAACCGCCATGAAAGAAGTTGATTTGCTTTTTAAGAAGACTTTCGATCCAGCTCCAACGTAATAGTTGTCAGTGCAACAATCATCGCAAGGAATGCTGCCTGAACCCACCAGAAGAACAAGAGTCTTCACCTAGCTTCACTCAGTCAGAACCGTTTAAGCATCGGAAATGATAGTTGGACTTGAACAAGGACGATGACATGTCGCAACGAGTCAACGGATCGTTGCCACGCGGAAGAAAAGGAGTTCCAAGCCTCATTGTTTCACCGCTAACCGCCATACAGAATAAAGCAGTCTCGTGTTCACGCGTATCCTCCTGGTACCACGACCAATATGTCACTTGTTCCAGCCTTGTGTGGTGATATTGTTGCCGTGCAGAAGAAGACATGTGATTCAAGAACAGTATGGATATTCCGAAGGGCTTTGAGTTAAGCCGGAAGCTTATTGACGAAGCTCACTTGTCCAAGTACTCTATGCTCCCCGACAGCAGCAAGATATACCTGTCCTCATAGCCAGAAGTGGGATGAGTACATACTGCTGGTAGAGTTCTCCTATGGCAGCAGACATCAAGAAAACATCAAGATGACACCAATCAAGGCTTTGTATCGACGCCGAGGTCATACTCCACTGAACTAGACTGAACTCCAGTGAAGGAATCACTTTTGTACCAGACCTAGCAACAGGTACAGAGGAGATGCTTCAGAGGAGACAATACGCCGCATCCAGTCCAACTTGCGAGCAGCCAAGTCCCGACAGAAGGGCTATGTAGGCAAGAGGCGTTGACCCTTGTTTTCGACGTTGGCGATCGCGTATACCTTCATATCTTCACCATGAAGAGTGTACGTCGGTTCAGTGTCAGAGGAAAGCTAGCCATGAGGTACATCGGACCATTCTGGGTAATCGAGCAGTGTGGAGCCGTTGCATACCGTTTGGAGTTACCACCCAACCTTTTCAGAGTTCATAACCTATTCGATGTATCAGTGTTGAAGAAGTTCCTGAAGGCTCCAACAGGTGTTGTAGTTAGCGATGCAGAACAGCTTGAGCCAGATCTTGCCATCCCGAGCAACCCTTCAAGATCACGAATGAGAAGGGCATATTCACTAGGAACAGTGTTACCGCTTCATTAAGGTGCAGTACAGTAAATAATTTGAGGATGAGATCATCATAGAACAAGAGGAAATTGCTTACGCTGCAGTTTTGGGTTTACTTCGTTCCCGCACCGTTTGTTTTTCCTACTCTCCTTAAATCTCGGGACGAGATTTCTTTAAGGGGGGAGGGCTGTGACACCCCGTGTCACTAAAAACCAGCTGGTGCAATCAACTCAAACTGAACAGGAACTAAAAGCCATTCAAATTGAAATTCGAAATCATTTATGCAAATAACGGTCAAACCAAGCCTTGTGAAGGAATTTAAATTTTGACATACCAACTTGCACAACCAAAAATACCAGTAGATGCAGGACACCTAGGAAGAATTTTGGAGAATATTTCATAATTTTTGAAATTCGTTTGGTTGCTCAAATAAATTTCACAAGCTTAAAAAGTACCCAAATTTGACCAACTCTCATTTTAAATACCTTTGAAGTCCTAATGTGCATGTTGGCCAAATGATAGATCTTTTCAAGATCTTTCCAACGGTACCAAATTTGTGAATTTTGGAGCTCGTTTGCTGGGCCAAATTATGCTTCAAAGTTTGGGGAAAATTCCAGTTTGAATAATTCGGAAAAAAGAAAAGATTCCGGTGGAGCCCACTCGTCAGCCTCACAATTGTTTCTCCCCCGACGTCGCGCGCCGCGTGGACGCCGTTGTACGGCGCGGCCGCACCGCCCACGCCGCTCCCGTTCGGACAAAGCCGCGCCCCGACGCGTTTCTCCCTCCGCGCTCTCTCTTTTGGTCAGAACATGCCCCTTTCCCCTACTCCTCGTCGCGCCGCCGGCGCCATTACCGCCCGCCTGACCTCAACCTCGCCGTTTGTCGCCGTCGAGCTAGTATCTGGCCAAGCTACCCCTCTCGCAGCGCCGTCGTGACTCCCTGGAGCTAACTCCGTGGTTGCCTTCGCTTCCCTGCGAAGGCAAGCTCGCGGATTGACCATCGTCCCCAACTCCGACCGCGCCCAAATCCCAGCGAGTCACCATTGCTTCTGCCCCAGTGAGCCTTCCGGTCATCTTACTGCACAGGAAGATGCACGTCAAGTCCTTGCGTCTCCCTCACCTTTCTTTCCTCTTGTCCGCAGTGGAGCCCGCCACCATTTCACTTTTCCCCGTCGTCGGTCTTCGCCGCCGCAAGAGACCCTCCGCCTCGAGCCACTTCCCGGCCTCCTAGTCGTCGATGGTGTCCTCGCCGAGCCTCCCCACGTCGCAGTGAAGCGCATCGGGCAGCTCCCGCTCCTCTCCGACCACCCCTCCATCTCCGCATCGCCGCCGAAGCTCCGCCACCCACTGTCAGAACCAAGACCACCAAGAAGACGAAGTGAGTCAGAACCAGGAAGGATATGATGAGGTTGGAAATAATAATCAGAACAGAGGTGGAGGAAATCAAAACCGTGGAAGAGGTGGAAGAGGTGGTGGACGAGGTGGTAGAATACCAGGACCACCTGTCACCAATCTAGTGGAAGTAATGGACAATCAGACTCGTCTGATGGAAGTGATCGCTCAAGGACTGCTAGACCGTGCTCCAGGTGCCCAGACCAAGATGTCAGAATTCATGAGGCTCAGGCCACCAACTTTTGAAAGTGCTGAGGAAGATCCTTTAGCAGCAGATGATTGGTTGAGAAGTATCACCAAAAAGCTAGATGTCATCAATGCCAATGATAGAGAAAGAGTTCTTCTAGCATCTCACCAGCTCCTTGGAGCAGCAGGTGAATGGTGGGATAATTATCGTGAAGCTGCTGAGGATGCAGAAGCTATCACTTGGGATGAGTTCCAAGAGGAATTCAGAAGGTATCATATACCCGAGGGTATTATGGAGATGAAGGCTGATGAGTTCCGCTCTTTGAAGCAGGGAGCTATGACAATGAATCAATATATCCGGAAGTTCATGAAGTTGGCACGATATGCACCAGAGGATGTTAACACTGACAAGAAGAAGCAGGATCGCTTCAGAAAAGGACTTAACCCTAGTCTGAAGATGCAGTTGATCACACACATTTACCCAGATTTTAACACCCTCATGAACCGTGCCATACTTCTGGAAGATGCTCGTTCTCACATCGAGAATGACAGGAAGCGCAAGTTTAATGCGCAGAAATTCAAGCAACAAGAGAGAAATCAGAGGCCAAGAGGCAACTTCCCTCAGAAACCTAAATATCAGCCAACCATGCAGTATAGGACCTCAGCGTCCAACCAGCAAAATTCTGCACCTTCTTACCACAACCAGAGCTCAGGTAGTCAGCAGAAGAGTAGCTTCAGTGTTGCTCAACCAGGCCAAAGTGATAAGAGGACATGCTTCCATTGCCGTGAACCAGGGCATATGATCGCAAGATGTCCTTATCGAAATCAGAATAATGCTTCATCCCAGCAAGCAAGCAACACCAGAAGTGTAGCATATGGAGTTGGACGTGGTGGACAGCAACCCTCGGGACAGCAGCGAAGGAACAATCAAACCTTCGGTCGAGGTAAAGTCAACCACATTAACGCAGATGAAGTTGAGGACACTCCAGACGTTGTTCTCGATGAATACCTCATCAACTCAACTCTTGCAACCGTTCTGTTTGATTCTGGAGCTTCGCATTCATTTGTTTCATCGAAGTTTGTTGCTGCAAATGGTTTGCCAACTGTTATGCTAAAACAACCCCTAATATTCCGGACTCCCGGGGCCGAGACCAAAAGTTATTTGGGATGCCCACGGGTTAAGATCCTTTTAAGTGGGGTAGAGTTCCTAGCGAACTTAGTAGTCCTAGAATCTCAGGGGATAGATGTCATCCTCGGAATGGACTGGTTAAGTAAGCACCAAGGCAATATAGCCTGTGATACTTGGAAAGTTACCCTGGTAAATCACAAAGGAATTAAAGTGGTATGCGAACCAAAAAGGTCAAAAGTAACACCAGTGGTTCACAATATGGAAGCAACGTCATTGGAAGAAGTGCCAGTGGTTTGTGAATACCCATATGTATTTCCAGATGAGGTACCAGGCATGCCACCTGACAGAGATATAGAGTTCATCATCGACCTTATCCCAGGAACCTCTCCAATAGCAAAGAGACCATATCGAATGGCAGCTAATGAGCTAGCAGAATGGAAGGCACAAATAGCAGAGTTGCAGAAGAAAGGTTTTATTAGGCCAAGTTCGTCACCGTGGGGATCAGCAGTTCTCTTTGTCAAAAAGAAAGACGGCAGTCTTAGATTGTGCATAGACTACCGATCTCTTAATGAAGTCACCATTAAGAATAAGTATCCATTGCCCAGGATCGATGACTTATTTGATCAATTGAAAGGAGCCAAGTATTTCTCCAAAATT
This sequence comes from Eragrostis curvula, assembly GCA_007726485.1. NCBI lineage: Eukaryota > Viridiplantae > Streptophyta > Magnoliopsida > Poales > Poaceae > Eragrostis > Eragrostis curvula. The sequence continues at coordinate 291,803 of CM017440.1, read as the reverse complement.
GATCTAAGATCTGGGTACTATCAGTTGAAAATTAGAGAAGGAGACATTCTTAAGACAGCTTTTGTTACCAGATATGGACAATATGAGTTCACTGTGATGCCATTTGGACTTACAAATGCACCTGCATACTTCATGAACCTAATGAACAAAGTATTTATGGAGGAGTTAGATCGATTTGTTGTTGTCTTTATTGACGATATACTTATCTACTCTAAGAGTGCCGAAGAGCACGAGCAACATTTAAGAATTGTATTGGAAAAATTGAGAGCCCATGAGCTGTATGCCAAATTCAGCAAATGTGAATTTTGGCTAAACAAAGTGGCTTTTCTTGGTCACATCCTGACAGAGGAAGGAGTATCGGTGGACCCAGCCAAAGTTGAGGCAGTCCTCAATTGGAAACAACCAACTACAGTGACAGAAGTCAGGAGTTTTCTCGGTCTAGCTGGTTACTACCGAAGATTCATCGAAGGATTTTCAAAAATAGCAAGGCCAATGACAGCATTAACGCAAAATGGAAAAGAGTTCAAATGGACAGAAGCTTGTGAAAGGAGTTTTCAGGAACTAAAGAAAAGGTTGACCACAGCCCCAGTGTTGACCTTGCCAGACATACATCGGGATTTCGTCGTATATTGCGATGCGTCTCGACAAGGATTGGGATGTGTTCTCATGCAAGATGACAGAGTAGTGGCTTATGCATCAAGGCAATTAAAGATGCATGAGCAAAACTACCCAACTCATGATCTAGAACTAGCAGCAGTGGTGCATGCACTCAAGATTTGGAGACACTATCTGATAGGAAATAAGTGTGAAATCTACACGGATCATAAGAGCTTGAAGTATATCTTCACTCAACCTGATTTGAATCTCAGGCAAAGGAGATGGTTGGAACTAATCAAGGATTATAACTTGGAAATCCACTATCATCCTGGAAAGGCTAATGTAGTGGCAGATGCACTGAGTCGCAAGACTCGTCACAACCGTATCAAGATGCATAAAAGGAGACCCGAGCTTGTGGCAGAATTTGAGCACTTGAATCTTCACTTTGCCGAACAAGGACAATTGAACAGCCTGTGTGTGGAGCCTACCCTAGAAAGTCAGATACGAGCAGCCCAGAAAAAAGATGATGAGATACAAGAATTAAAGAAGAAAACGGGATTAGATAAGGCCCCAGGATTCCGAGTGGATAATCAGGGAACCCTATGATACAAGGATCGGATATGCGTACCAAAAACTGGAGAGTATCAGAAGCTCATCATGGATGAAGCTCATAACTCTGCATACTCCATCCATCCAGGATGCACCAAAATGTACTTGGATTTGAGGCAGAAATATTGGTGGTCGGGAATGAAAAGAGATATAGCAGAGTTTGTTGCCCGATGCGAGATCTGCTGTAGAGTCAAGGCAGAACATCAGAGGCCCGCAGGATTGTTGCAACCCTTACATGTCCCCGTATGGACATGGGACGAAATCAGTATGGATTTCATTGTGGGTTTACCCCGCACCCAAAAAGGAAATGATTCGATATGGGTTATAGTGGACCGCTTGACAAAGGTCGCACACTTCATCCCTGTAAAGACGGTCTACAGAGGAGACAAATATGCTCAACTGTACGTGGATCATATACTCAAGCTGCATGGAGTTCCAAGCAGAATAGTCTCAGATCGTGGAACCCACTTCACTTCAACGTTCTGGAAAAGCCTACACAAGTTGTTGAAAACTAAGTTGGATTACAGTTCTGCATATCATCATTAGACAGATGGACAGACCGAAAGAGTTAATCAAATTCTTGAGGATATGCTTAGAGCATGTGTGCTGGCATATGGAAAGGATTGGGAGAAAAGTCTATCTTTTGCAGAATTCTCTTACAACAACAGTTACCAGGCCAGTATACAGATGTCACCATTCGAAGCTTTGTATGGCAGAAAGTGCAGAACCCCTCTGATGTGGTCGGAGGTCGAAGAACGATCTTTCTTCGGCCCAGCCATTATCAGAGATGCGGAGGAGAAGGTAGCTCTGGTAAGAGAGAATCTAAAGGCAGCCCAGAGCAGACAGAAAAGCTACGCCGATACCCGACGTAGAGATTTAAGCTTCGAGGCAGGAGACTACGTGTATCTCAAAGTATCCCCGATACGAGGTACTCGGAGATTCCGAATCAAAGGAAAGCTGGCACCAAGGTACATTGGACCTTTTAAGATACTCAAAAGAATTGGAGCTGTGGCTTATCGCCTCGAGTTACCCGAGGAAATGTCGGACATCCACAATGTCTTCCATGTCTCGCAACTAAAGAAGTGTCTGAGAGTTCCAGAGGAAG